>CM077033.1:49073309-49481048 GCA_039090855.1 Macrothele yani | reverse complement strand
ACAAACATTTTCAACATATATCGCTCACAGCCGCATGTTGTGTTGAAGGCAGCTTAAACCAAAACAGATGAACCGAAAAAATATAAATGAGATAGTACTGTTTCCATTGAAAAACCATTACCAAAATATTACCAACTAGAAGGTTGCATATTTGTTTAGAAAGTTGTTTTACGCATGAATGAAATGTTGTAAGGTTTATGTTTCAAAAAATTTAGGAAGTCATCACTTTATGCATTATGCTTCTATTTCGGGGAATAAATGTTTGTACATCACCGGCATGTACTATAAGAAAACCTTTTCTGTTTACACAGTGAATTATTACTAGGAACACAATTGGTTTTACGTATATTTTTGTTTCGCATGGAGAGTGAAAATACAGGGTGTTCGGTCTGAAATTAATCGAAAAAGAAACATGATATTTTTTTCATGTGTCTGGCATTTATGTGGTTTTGACAATAATGAGGCATTAATTACGAAGTTTCAGTTTTCCTCAGTAGATTTCAATGGAATCACCACGGATGTTGTGACTAATTGCACTTCTGCCCTTTAGTTGAGAAGTATTTCGGAAGTCACGGAGCCGTAACATCAGAGACCATTTGTTTCACTAAGTAGTTCCGCCAAAGAACCAACTACCGTTTTCTTCCCACTCAACATTAAAGACCACGTTTGGTTTGCAAAAGTAACCTTGAACTTTTGAACATGTTAATGAAGTTGATTTTCCTGATAAGGAGAAGACTCGTTGTGAAGCGAGCATACCAGATGGAAGTGGACGCCAATTCTGTCCGGACGCAATCTGCGTGTTTTACCGCTGTATCGTTGACAGCCGTTCAAGAATCCCTGAGTATACAGTTGCAGATCAGGTATTTATTAAGAAATCTTATTGGATAGCACATTTTGTAAAGGTAACGTAGCATGAATTCATTGAGAAGTTTGGGGAAAGAAAAGCATCAAGCAAACGTTACATCTCCAGGTTAGCTAAGAAGTTTGAAACCACACGCGGTGTTTTAGAACCAATACAGTGGCGCACATCCTTTTTTACGGGAAAAAACAATATAACAGCTGAAAGCATACGTTGTTGGCATCACTGCAGAAGTCACAACGACGTTTGGCCTTTGAAGAATCTGGGTATTCCTTGTCGACCTGCGAAAGAACCGCAATGAAAGAGTTGCTTCATCCGTACCGCGTGACATCTGTGCACCAGGTGCAAGAACTGGATTTTGAAAAGCATTTGTGTTATATTCCACTGGCTTCTTACACTTTTTACTCGCAATTCCGAACAATTTGGAAATCACGTTGTTCACTGGAAGATGCATTGTTTTATTTGGACTGCTATGGCAAATCCCAAAGCTCTCGTATCCTGGGCGTACATGAATCAAGCAAAATCACATTGCATCCTGCAAGAGTCAGTGTTTAGTGTGCTTTGTCCACAACCGGAATAACTGGGACCATTTTCTTCCTAAGCGTAGTAAACCTTGTGTCATATGTGATCGTTTTCAGATAATTTGTAGACCAACTATTCGGACATCAGAGTACTTTCAACAGAATGGAGAGGCATGCAAAACGTCACGTGTAAGCATTAATGAAATTTCCTCTTTCTTCGTTGACCGAGTGATCTCCACAAGACTGTGGCCACTTCGTACACACGATTTGGAATTCTCCGGATTTTTCACTTACGGGATATATTTGAAAAGTTGTCGTGCTTAAAACAGTAAGCCTTGCACCTTATAAGACAAAAACGACATCACTTGCAGCAATCCGGACTACTGATGAGAATATGTAGCGGAGGTCAGTTCAGATAATATGCAGCGTCATCGTTCGAATGCGGTTTAATGTAAGGTGGAGGACATTTCCACCATTTACGGAATGGTGCTACATTCCCATTAACTAAGTAATAGGTACGCTGTAAACCACATATTATGTTTCTCTAAGTAAAATGTGTTGCAAAGTGTATTTGTTTCTTTGGAGGTACTACCTAGTGAAATTTTCTGTACTATACGTTTACGAATATCAACCACTTCTGTTAGCTTGGTTTCCATGCTTTGTTTTTTGACGTAGGGTAGATTTCGATTAAGTGGACCATCAGTTATACTGGGCGGCCATTTATTTTGAACAATCATTGAAAAATATCCAAATACTCTTCTCTTTGGGATGAAGCTTCGCCCACCTGGGGGTCAGCCGCTTAATTAGGCATAACCCTTCTGGTGCCGATATGTTCGCAATTACCCGGAATCTAACGTTGAAGTCCCTGATGTGTCCCAGTTAACCAAGAATCTAACGTTCAAGCCCGGATATGTTTCCAATTTTCCGGAATCTAACGGCTTCAAACCACGATGTGTCCCAATTACCCATAATATCCTGTAACAGAGAAAGAAGAAAGTCGCACGTCAGGGGAACCTAGGAGGACAAGGGAGTATGAGTTCCTCGCCGGATTCAAGTGGTTGGAAAACTGTCAAAAATTATTTGACCTTGTACTAAAAACCAGGTAACGCACCGTCTAGTTGATCATCGGTACCTATTGGAAACCCAAGGCTCAGCAACTGTTTTCAATATATCCAGAAACACGTCTCCGTGTACAGAAATCTCACAAAAAAAGAAAAGAATAATGACGTTGACTTTTGAAAACGTGACTACTTGAAGACGTTAGTTTTCGAGTGATAAAGCGACGTTCTACGTAACGGGTTGGTATCGCGAGATAATTACCAAACGATAATATTAAACGTTTAATTTTTAACTGTTCTGCTCGTGAAGCTGGAAGACATGAGGATCTGAAAACCAATTCACAAAATCAATATTTTGTGAATTGCTCCGGACTTGCTGAAATACATAATTTTGCCTGTACCTATCTGTATATGTCTTTCTTACTTGGAAAGATAGAATAATTGTATTTGTAAAAAAAGCCACGAAGGGTTATCGGTATATTTTTGCTGTGGTTGTTCGAGCTTCACAATCGCGCCTTTTGCGAATAAAACTACAGGGATTGTTAATTTTCCTTAGAGTAATATTCTCAGCTGTGTCTACTTCAGGATATAAAAAGCAAAACAAACAAACAAACGAAACATGGAAATTAATTAATATAGAGAAATTTTTAAAGTAATAGATTGTTTCCACCCCCCAAAATAAAAACCTAACGGGAATTCCCATAAAAAAAAAAAAAACAAGCCGTATCGGTAGAGGCGCCATCCGTAATGATATCTGCAACAGAAGGCTTTAATTTATGTGATGGATAGCCTAAGAATCTCCAAAAAAACGAAATTTGCAAGAAGCCTAAAAAACGCAGACAATATTATTTGCAACCCAGCTAAAAACTTTGATTGGAACTGAAAACAAAAACAAAATGCCAAAATGTATGAGTTCTCCCCTTCCCGCTAAGTGCCGAGGAATTGTGGAATACAAAGAACGGTGCAAACGCTGTTTTTTTTTATTGAATGCTTAACCCCCACGGTGAGCAATTCAAAGGGTTAAAGCAGTCGCCCGTCCCCAAATTTAGGGCCACTGGTTCCAGGTTAGGAAGAGGGGTATGGTTGTTGTGTTTCGTCGTAAGACAAACACAACAACCATGCCTCACCGGGATTCAAAGCCGGACCATTTTCGGACGAATAGTAATAAGCTAGCACTTTGTCTACTGCGCCACTGGGAGTGGAAAACCCAGTTGACTTTGCCAGGCATAGGAAAATATGATATCACAGTGAGTGGACAAATGCATCCGGAAAGGAGGTAAATTTAAAAAGGCCATATGTATTCAAATAAAAAAGAGCGTCGAACAAATAACAAGGAAACCAACAATTCCGACACACAGAGCATCAAATTACAGGAATAAAATATTAGAAGTGCAACAGCACAGCTAATTTAATTTCCTTTCGTTGTTATTTCCATTTACCTCGCCAAACCTAACACAAAGCCTGACTCGTTTCAAAAAATAAATTTTCCTTCTCCATCCATAGTGATTAGAATTTCGCTAAAACTTACAGATATAAATAAATTTTCATTGTTATATAGTGAACACTATTTTCATGATATTTGGAAATGTAAATGCCATGCTATTTTTCTTTCTCTTAAGTCACTATTGAAAAATTTGCTTCTGGTTTTTATTAGAAAACGATGTGTTTAATAGTACTGAAAGTAACCGAGGGATTTCGGTCTTTTCTTTCGTAAAATTGTTTACGGATAAATGCCTGTCAACAACCGCAAACGAAGGATTCGAAATTCTGTTTTTATATTCTGTCATACATACACTCGTTCTTGAAAATGTGGCGGATGGACTTCCATGCCCACCTTGCGTCGTCTGCTGCAACACAGTAACCTGCAGAATCACTGGTAATATGACGTTTCTGAGTGGTATAGTGCCGCCATCTTTCGAGAAATATGGGAGAAAGATAGCGTGTGGTGTATTCACGATACTAATGTTTCTTGAGGTTTTCGTGAAGGGCGATTTTGTTCGTATTATGAAATACTTAGGGGCGTTAGGTACGTGATTCGTGCAGAATTAAAACCTGTCTCTCTGGCATATAATTAAATAAATTAATTACGTCCATGAAAGAACCGTTTTATAATCCGATCAATGACATAAAAGTAAGGTTATGAGGAGGAGGCGACAGTTCCGTCGGAATAAATATTCCAGTATACGGTCTGTCAAATGAAGTTCGTGACTTCCACCAGTAGGTTTGCATTTGAGAAGGTTGCCAATTGCCCTCAACAGCTTCTGGTATGAGCCCCAGTACTAGGATCCCCCAAATTCAGTGTGTGGTTAACTAAGAGACGTTCGTATCCACAGCTCCCGCAGTTAAAATATGCAGTCTGCTGATCTGTCATGACAGTAGCTCATGGTTGTACATTTTTTTGCACCAGCGGCAGCAATGTGGTCTCAGACCTGCCATTCTCAGGGCAGATGTTGGACTCCGGAATTTCTTGATATCACGTTCAAAAATACCAAGAATCCGGGCGCTCCATGACTCAAGTGCAGTGGAAGACTAGTATCAGATTTTCAAGCTAAATCGTGTTACCTCGGACAATTTAGTTGACCATAATGATGAGACCTATTGACTCTGAGAGTCATTGAATGACCTTCCGTTTTTGTTCTACTGCTTGGAATAAATCCGTGCCGATCACACCACGAAAACACGTTTCCTCATCCTGGGCAGCTTCTTGGAAAAAGCGCTTCCAATTCCACATGGTAAAAACGTAACCAGAAAGAAAAAACAGATGAAACACGAAGAAACACTTGCAAAATCAGGGGTAACACAAGCAAACAATATTTAAACCCAAATACGCGAAAATACTTCTTGCACGGAGCAAACGGCGGGGACGTGCAGTTAGCATCTTCGGCGGCGAAGGTGGAAAAGCCAGCTATCGGCACTTGCTTTGTTGTAGCAGAGGACACAAGCCAGATAAGGAAGTTTAGCCAATGTGGTTCTCTAATGATTTTTAAGTTAAGTATTTACTGCCCCTAAGTAGTATGTTAACTGCACTACATTCTTCTTTACTAAATGTCAAAAGATGTGACCATCGTATTTGTTGTTTGAGCCATAGTTGTTACATTTATTAGTTAAAGTTTAGAACATGGGGCGAAATTACTGTGATAAAAATTTCCAAAAACTGTCACGCAAATTTTTTTCTTAAAAGAAAATATGAAGATAAAATAAAAAAAGCAGCATGAATAAAGTCATTTTCAAAATACTTTGCCGTAAGGAAATCTTTCTATATGCGCGAAACGTAGAGATTCAGTCAACGGCGATAATGACGACATAATTACTGGCTGAGAAAGTAAGAAATGCGAAAAAAATTTCAAATGTACATTTTTAGCATTGTCCAGTGAAAAGCTATGAAACGTATGCATACGCCGTTGTTTCTTACAACTAAAATTTTGAAACTTTTTTCATCGGGAGAAATAAGGTCTTCAACGACCTGGAAACACCTTCATTAGACCAGGACCACCCATACAATCACACATATTTCATTTAATTAGGAGAAGTCTGTGCCAATGAGAACTATTTAGAAATTAGATTTAAGGAAATATTGGTCCAAAATATTAACTTCTAATTTCAAATCCAAAACATATCAGACGAAAAATAAAATATGTAAATTCATAATATGCAAATGTCAATGATTTTTTTTTTATCAATTTGCTATAAGATGTCGCCTGTCTCTATTTAGGGCTACTGGTTCCAAGCAAGGGAGAGAACCAGCACCGTAAGAACAAACACAACATCAATCGCATCACCGGGATTTGAACCCGGATACATCTCGGATCTGGGTTCAAATCCATCTCGGATCTGGGTTCACTCCAAACCACAAAAAGAGCCCATCGCTTAGACCACTGGCGCCACCGGGGCTGCCAAGGCTTTTTTACCTATGAACAAAGACATCTATTGAGCGTAGCTTAATTGTGACACAAAACCGAGCTTTCTTTAACGGAATTTTGTAAACACGTAATTGAAATCATGGTGACAAATCATCGAAAATCGATGATTATGAGAACTGCACTAGTAAGATATTATATCCTTTTGGCAAGATGCAGTAAAATCGCGACCATGTATATCTCGTATTACACTTCGAAATGCGGTAAGGATAAGGTCTACGCAAAACGTAGCCTTTGTGGAAAGAATTACAAAACGTCAGGCAATACTTTAAATTCTAGGCATAGTTTAAAACGACTGCATCCAGCTGCTGTCATTGTAAATAATGCCAGAGAAAAACAATTGAGGAACAGCTTCAGTCAAAACTATATTTATTGAATTTTCACGAATAATTACCAATATTTTGCTATAACACAATAGAAAACTTTATTTTTGCATACGAAACTGTAGAATTTTCTTCTTTTAGCTTTTGTGAACAGAACGATAAGAAAATCATACAGTACATACAAAAAATGAGAATTAAGGAGTCACGAATTAGCCCGTTCTTTAGGTAAACATTTTTGTCGTGACTTTTGCTTACTCACTTCGGGAGGAAATCGTCAAAACGTAGATTCCCCGCCCCGGTGGCGCAGTTGTCTAAGCGCTGGCTTCTGATCATTCTTCCGAGATGGGCCCGGATTCAAATCCCGTGAGAAATGGATGTTCTGGTTGTGTTTGCCTTACGGCGCTGGCTCTCTCCTTCCCTGGGGCTTACAGCCCATCGAGTTCCTCAAGCTGGTCGTTAAACTCCAAACCACAGAAAAAAGCTTATTTTCAAAGTTTATTGTAGCTTAGCTTTTTAGACAATGTGGAAAAGTAAGAAAAATCATTGTGAAAAATACTTTTTCATCCCGGAAAACAAATGTTTTCCCGAGAAATTTTTCCAACACACTATCGATGGTACGCACCATCGGTTGTTATTTTTTTACTGTCGATAGTTCTCGACCTCTAAGTGGAATGTGGACAGGTCACATGTTATTTAAGTGCATACGAAAGACAGTACCTACCAATTATATATTCTTTTGGAGAGTGCTTGCTGATAAATAAAGTATACTACGAGTTTGAGTATTTTGATACACACGGTAGTCAGCAAAACCTTGTGAGAACAGCTAAACATATTCGCATTCCGAGAATTAAAAACCCCACTTCCACACTGGTTCTGAAAACAGTAGTTTAATGACATTTATTTATTTACCTAATTACTGTAAATGTTTCAAAGGGTAACAGAAAATGTCTCACGAGTAGAAAAAAAACACTGTTACATATCACACTGTAGCAGGTACTTGTTTGTAAAGAATTAACATGAATATTTGTTTTTAAAATATTTCTTCCTAAGGTATTCTGGAATTTTTAAAAAGAAGGATAATTGCGTACTGAGTACGAAATAATTTTTATATTGCAGTTTCGTTTCCCTTTTTTGACTTGTATACACAGCAATAATAAACACATGACATGAATAGGTATACTTTTGAAGTGATCTAAGCACAGCTTTTATTCAATCGCACGAAGTTCAAATACAATCGAAATCGGAGAGTTGAGTCCAAAGAGAGATAAAATAACTCACCGTAAAAACAACACACAAAAATCTTTCTGCATCTCAAGACTTTAAAGATATAAATATATATAATTACATCTTTGCGGACGCATCTGGTATATATTCCTATATCAAAAGCACAGTAGTGTGTTTGAAAATTGCTACATCGTGAAAGACTGCCGGTTTTACCTTGAATTTTGAGGGATATGCAAAACAGATTACGATTTGCAAATGATTAAATATCTCGGAAAATGCACATACGGTTTTGGAGCAGCGCCATCTTAACTGCACGGTCTTGGATTTAACCCTTTAACGACCAAGCGCCTGAAATCTTGGGTGGCTCACATTACCATGACAACCGAAATCTCCTGTTGTTTCTTTCAGAATTTCTTCCTTTCCGTTTACAAGTTAAAAAAGAATGATTAGTGTTTGGTCAGCACACGAAACTTCCTATCTTTAGACTTCATGTGCATCACTGCATTCTTCTGTTTTGAAGGCGAGCGATGTCATGACAGAAAAAGTATCTCCCTGAGAGAACTAAAAGCCATTATTACTTATTTGTTCAACAAAATTGTTTACTGAGAGTTGCTCGTGGCTTCTGCTAATCCCGTAGATGCCATGAAAATTCAAAGAACTGGCAGGCGTAGGATGTTCTAATTACTCCAAACGGACGTTTCGTACGGTTGCGGTAGTTTGGATTGTAGAAGTTTCGATTAGTGAAGAGTCGACATTGAGCCAAAAGGTTGTTTCCATTGACTCACTATGCCCTGTCGCCGAAGAAGGTCGCGTTATGAAAACACGACAGACTTTGAGCGAGAAGAATTATTGGTATGAGAGAATCTGGACCTTCCTACCGTTGAATCCCCACTAGTATGGAACAAATCGCCATTACAGTCATGCGAACGTGGCCTCAGTGGACAGATGAGGATCGGAAACAGAAAAATTTGGGAAATGGAGCGCAAATTAGCACGACTTCATGGGATGACAGACACCTCTTACCCTATAGTAGTGATCGATCGCACAGTAACGTCCACGGTCTTACCGAAGCAGTGCAGCACTGTCACATGTTAGGCTTTATCCTCCAGAAAAGTTCTACTTCGTCTTCTTAAGAGAAGACTGGTCGTTATCAGCCCATTGTAACACATTCTTTTGTCCCTCAACAACAGGTGTCTTTTCCTGCAATGTGGTATCGAACACATACAGTAGCGGAATGATTTGCAACAGGTCGTGTTTTCTGACGAGTCACTATTCAACATTGTGCACCATGATTATCCAATATAAATTCAAAAACATCTTGGCGGACGGCACCTTGCAGACGTGTATTTTGCTGCGTTACCATCTGTTCGCCGCAAGCGTGTGACGTCATAAATCTTTAATAGGATCCACACACAACGCGTGACGTAATGAGACAGATGGCCTGACCGCGCGCCAACATTCTCAAACGCGAGATTGTGACGTCAAAAGATTTCTAAGCTATGGTAACATTAATGGAACAACGCCATCTCTAAAAACGTTATAATTCGAGGTGGTTATTTAACCCACTGAACGAATTCTCCTAAAGTCGAGATCAAGCTAAATCGATTTCAAGTACCAGAAAACGGTAGGTTAACGACTTTCGTAAAAATTCTTAGAGCCGTTTTCAAAAAAAAATGTACGTACATACATACAAGAATTGCTACTTCAAGGTGGACGTCAAGTAATTTTGCTTCCTATACTTCCAATGGAAAACTTCTGTACACATTTTATTCACAATTAATGATTTCCCAAGGATGAAAATTTGAACATCGATTAAAATATCTTCATTTTATAACTTGCAATACTTAATATTTTCTAAAACATAACCATAATTATGCAACCCAACATTTTTTTGTCCACTGATTTCATCAAAGTACAGGTCGCGCCATCTTTTTCTCTGGTTTCAACACCACCAAAGGAAAAGTGATTGATTTTTAATATAATTATGGTTATGTTTTAGAGAATATTAAGTTTTACAAGTTATAATCTGAAGTTATTTTAATCTATGCTCAAATTTTCATCCTTGGGAACACATTAAGTGTGAAGGAAATGTGTAACACTAGCTGATGACTTTACCTGCACCGTCAAAGTGCTGACTTCGCAGGGAAATGCGGAACTCTCTCGAATAGTTTGGGATAGATAGGATCCCTGACGGCGTTCCGACAGCTAGCCTGTCAGTCACCGGAAACCACAGTCTTCTACTCGGACAGATTCGGTCTAGAGACCTGTGGGGATCTGCCTCCCCCCGGGACAGGTATCTTACACCCTTCTGTCACAACCCGTGTGTGCGACGTGCTATGGGCAGTTGGGGCAAGCAACCTTTTCAAAATATCTCATCTCGTGGCCGGGAGATCGCCCGGCAACGCGAGTTTTTTTGGGACTCCTTTATTTCGAAACTTAGCAAAATTACATTCACATTCACTATGAGGGTCTCATGCACCCCTCTCACAATATTTAGACACTAAAACAAAAATCACACAAATTGAAATATTCACATTGTTCACAGCGCTAGGGCCAGTGCTGTGGTGATGACCCCGGGCCAGGGTCAACTCAAACACCTTGGTCGATAGACCGAAAAACTCATTGTCGAGAGCTGCGTACCCTCCAAGGGTACTACCATCCGTCAGCAATAGTTGACCCGACTCTTCCTTTGCTCAAGTTCACTAATAAGACTAGGGCATGTCTTACTGAAGCTGGAGTGTGAGACGTCCAGTTTAAGGCGGAACTTGGCATTCGCTGCGGTGCAGTTGCTGCAGTTCGGTGCGGCTGCACACTGGTGGTGCTGGTGCCCAACTTCACCACAATTGCCGCACCTTGCATCTGTCTCGGGGCAGTTGCCTCGGAAATGGCCGAAGCCATTACACCGAAAGCACCTGACCTACCTCAAAAATTCCTTTAGACGGAGCACTGACCAACCCAAGTTCAGTGTCTTCCGCCTCACCAGGTGCATGAAGGCCTTGGGTTCCACGTCTGCCACCCAGTGGACCCTACCTCCCTTGCCCCTGATGGGAAAACAGGCTTTGAACCCGTTCTCGAGCTTTGGGTTCTGCCCAGAAACCATCTGCTCGAACTCTTTCCCTGAGAGATCCCCGTCGACCCCATACACTATCAACCGGGGATTTCTCTTTCGTGGAGCCGTGGGGGATGTGCAATCCTTGGTCATAGGATTGCTTCTCAACTCCTAGCTAGGCGGTCGAGCTCTCCGGGATGGTAACATTCCACCGCGACCCCTCCTTTCCTGATGCTCCGAATGCTCTAGACCCCTATCTGCAGTTTAGTTGGGTTTACTGCAGTTTTCAGGGTCTTTTTCGTGTCCTCTGAGGACGCACTCTCGACTGTCGGGTAGACTAAAAGCACGTGTCTCCTGTCTCCCGACTTTACCTTCTTCTTTTTAATCTCAATCGGGGCGGGCGAAGGCCCTTTCGCCTTGTTAGCCCCCTTCCTAGCCACTTCGGCGTAGGAAACCATTTTCACGTCGGCTTCGCAGCGCGACTCATCCCGCACGGACAGATTGCCTTCGACATAGGCTACCCGTGCTGCTTGCTCGTAACAAGCGTCTCTAACACTGCTCAGGGCAGCTTTCGCCTTCTCTCTCCCTGAGGAAGTGACCCGCGAGTCCGAGAGAACGGACTCAACTTCCTTTGTAGGTCGATTATGTGGTTCACAAACGCCTCGGGTGTTAGCACCGGGGGTGTCCTGGGATGCGTACATCCCACCTAAGGTACCTCTGGGCACCCCGCGGACGACCCCTCAAGAGCCCGAGAGGGTTCGGGCTGGGGTGTTGTTTTCCCCTTCCTTGCCATGGGCGGAACTGGCAAGGGGGTGCTTACACCGCTAGCTGACTGAGACTGCTCAGTCGAGGCTCCCTTCGTGGGTGTAGCGGCTTTAGAGCCCTTCGCTGGGGGAAGCGTCTTTGACAGTTTCTCCCTAGCATTGGGCTCTACCCTCCGGCTGTTCTCGGAAGAAGGGCTAAGACCCTTAGCACTGCCGACAGGGCTTGGTAGTGCTTTTGCCGCTACCTTTTGCGTCCGGGTTGTCCCTGACGATTTGGGGACGGACCCCTTTGGTTTCACTCTACCCTTCTGGGTAGTTGACATCTCTGTAAGAGAGATGAAAAACTCAAAATTTTCTTCTAAGTACTGAGTGGGCACCCAGAGGTTCTCCCACTCTAGTCAAACCTTAGAAGCCGGGCTCTTGGGCTTTGAGCGGGCGAGGGAACAAATAGTCCCTTCGTCCGCGGGACCGGTACGACGACGACGTACCCAAAACTGATACCAGAGTTCTCAATGCGGGCTGAACGGAACTTCGCTCTCACAAGGGCGTTTTCACTAAGTCCCGTCACTGCTCTAAATGGTGGGTAACGTATACTACCCAAATTGATTAAATCAAAAATCGCGAGATCGGGATGGAAACCCGTCTCGCGGTTGAAATCGTCAGTTCTGCTTTACAGTGCAGTATTGCTCAGCCAAGTCACACACTAGGAACTCTCACCCGGTCGGTATCAGGAAATGTGTACAAAAGTTTTTCCATTGGAAGTATAGGATGCAAAATTACTTGACATCCACCTTAATAATATGAGATAAGGGCAATGGAATGGATCGCAATCCTATGCCCTGACCTTTGACCTCCTTTTGTCGCATTTTCATTAGGGTTCGTTCCTAGGTAGTCCCCTACCACATAGTAAACTTTCATTGAAATCAAACCATATTTACGCAAGTTATGACGCATAAGGGAAATGGAATGATTCCGCTCCTACGCCGTGACCTTTACCCCATTTGTCCTATTTTCAATAGGGTTTGTCCCCTGGTGGTCTCCCACCTCATACTAAAATTTCATCGAAATCGAACCATTTTTACACCAGTTATCGTGCGGACAGGCGGACGGACGGACGGACATAGCTGGAGCATATACGCTTCTTCAACCAACGTTTGGAAAGCGTAAACAAAGGACCTCTGCAATAACGCTTCTCGTCGTTTGGTTAGATGAATTCCGTTTTCGGCAGTAACGAGCTGACCTATGTGGGCGGGAGTGTTGTGGATAGCATGACGCCATAGCCTAATCGTGCTAGATCGGCGCTGTTCTACGAATGTGTAGTACTACTCTGGTCAAGGACCTTTCTAATTGGACGCATTATGCCCCTTTGTGTGCCTGGAGAGGTCTTTAAAAGCTGTGCACTACCGGCATGTGCTGGCAAATCATCTACACGCTTTCATATCCTTCGCGCATTTTGCAGTTGGTATTATTTATTTATTTACCATTTTTAGCTGTTACATGAAATATTAATACATTTAATACAATTACTTACATATGAATATGGGAATACTAAAACAGCAGTGAGGATCAAGCAAAGGGCTTACCTGACATAGTCTGGAAACCTCGAAGTCATAGTCAAATAAAGCCAAACGATTGACTGGTCATGAAAGGAAAGTCGAAGTATCAGGATTAAACAGGCAATGCTCGTTTTACAATATTCTTCCACCCTTTTCGTGCTTGTTGTTTACACCTATCTCTCTCTTTTTTTTTTAATAATGATAAGATTATTAGTGTGCAAGTAGAAAGCTGTTTGGTTTAGTTTTTAAATAAAATATAATTGTTAATTATAATTATTTTAGAAGGTAAATGATTCCAATAGTGTGGTCCCTGATAGTGTATGCTTTGCTTAAACAATTAAGTTTTTGGATTACATGTTTTATTATGAGTCTTTTTTCTGGTATCGTATTTATGTGTAAGACAATGGATATCAATTATTTCAAAAGTGATATTATTCTTCATTCTTTTATACATATTTAGTACAATCATATAGTTAATTTATTATTTGTTTAATATTTAATATACCCTTTTTATTGTTTAATATTTAATATACCTTTTTTTATTGCTTAGACTTTTAATATTCTGTTTCAACAGGAAAATGCTCCATCCCACAGGGCCAGGCATGGCTGGAGGAGAACTCATGAGAGTTTCGAACCACGTAGCGGCTCCCAGCGTATCCGGATTAAAACATTGTGGCTACAGAGAAATGGTTTTTTAGTTGAATTTTTCATGGTTCATCATGTTATTTTAACGATTTGCGGTATCAATCTTTCAGTTTAATTTATTATATTACTTCCTTCAAATTTTGGGTTACAGTGCGTGTGCCAACTCACGATTCTATGTTAACTTCTTTGTGCGGAATATATTATGAACACTGAAGGTTGCAATGAAAATTTTCTGTCTACATATAGTAAACTCAGTTTTCTTTGTCACCTGTTTAATGTATTCCCACGTCCACTTCTTTCGTTGCTTCATCTAGAAAAAATCAGTTCATTACACAAAATGCTTTTCACCTCCCTGAACTTGACGAGTGCTTTTCCTCAATTGTTTCTGCCGCTGTTATAAAATTTACCTGTCCACTAATCATTTTGGTATTGTTGCCAACTTTTTGCAGTGAAATCACCCATAAAACCCTTAAGTGTCGCACAACCTTGTTATTAGGATTCCGAATTTCCCTGTGAGAATCTTAAAAAATTTAATATAATTTGACATATTGTTTGATTTTAGAGCTGAATATGAATTTCCTGTAAAGGCTACGGTAGACTTATACATTGAGAATTTGTAGTGTCGTCCGTGATCCGGAATTGACTGTTATCTATTTTTCAAAAATTAGACGCTCCCAGACTTTACATGTGAAATCATCTATTTTATTTTTTCCACTTTTATTCATTTGCACCCATTAAAATACCTGTCGTAACTTAATAGCACGCGTCTTTTCGAAATACAAACTTCCCTGGAACGAATCACCGTCGTTCAGGAAAAAATTGATTAGGATAATTACAAAAAGTATCTAATAAGAAACATATGTTTGAAGTAAAGCGGTGGACAAAACAACACGAGGTTAACACATTTTCGTACGGCTTGCAAAACAAGTCGCTGAACGTGGAATGACAATGATTGCCGAAATATGTACACGCACATCGAATTGCTTGTCTGACAGCATGCAATGCTGCAGTACAGATATTGCATGATAAATAACTTTGAGAAACACGGTGTGGAACTTCTTTGTTCTCTTTCCTTTGGAAGTTAAAGATATTTTTTAGAGCACCTAATTCTTTATATACCAAGGAATGGAATTAGTATTACGTATGATTGTGCTTCACCCATACTATGTTTGTGTCATTTGTGATGACCATGTCACTTTGTGTTATAATGTGCAGTATTTAATTACAAAATAAAATTATATATACATATCAAATACAGTACTCAATGAACTAATGTCACTGCATGTGTCTTCTAGAAAGCTGAGCTATTGGCTCAGTTATGAAATTTCACAAATTAATTAGTGATTTTATCACCAGATCTAGTTACTTTGATTTACATTTAGAGACAGACTTATTACTTTAGCAGCATGTATTAGATATATAATTTCTCATCAAGAGATAAACCTAGATATTTTATAGTTTGCCCCTGAATATATCTTTTTGCCGAACTGTAACCCAAAAGATGCATTATCATTCATCCAATTACGAGTTCAGATTTCCAAATCCGAGAAACCGACAAGTATTACTCAAGACGCGAGTGTCTGCCTCTGCCAGCTTCACAAAACGAAAAAGCAGCACAGAGTCAGTAAGTTTCAACTGCGTAATTTGGGGGGGCAGAAAAAGCGAAAATTAGTGAGGAGATATTTTTTTGGAAATAAGTGACATTGATTCGCGTCTTTAAATTAAAAATTGTATATATGACTTTTACATTCTAGCCATTTGATTCTGGTAATGTACGTTTTCTAGACTTCCAATTTTAAGACGCGAATCAATGTCACTACCTGATTTTACATGAAATTTCACAAATTTCTAAAAAATCTCCACACTAATTTTCGCTTTTTCTGCCCCTCAAAAAAATTACGCAGTTAAAACTTACTGACCCTGTGCTGCTTTTTCCGAATTTAACAGCCAGTCGGAAGTTAATACGAAAGCTCCAGAATGTTCAGGAAACAACTGAATCATATCGAAATCAGCCCGGAAAGTTTTGCGGGAAAGATATTTGAAGAAGCGAAACAGCGACTTCTGGATGTCAGAAGCGTGGTAGGGTAAATAACAGAGAATAGAAGCGACCAAACTGCACACAGGCTGTCGATAATTTTCCTTATTTTGCGTGTGCTTATCGATTACACTGTAGCAGCAGTCCCACCTGATGTGTTTCATTTATGTTAGGTGTATATAGAAGCCATTCTCAAATCGCTATGGTACAGGTGGATTTAGTTAAAAATATTTCTTGTATTATTTTTTACGCGTTATCTCTACTTTAGAATTCAGTGGGCGCTACTGGCGTCGACAGCTTTGTGAGACTGCCTTGAAGTGGATTCGGTTAATTTTTTACACCAGTTTTACAACTCATATAAAATTGATGGTTATTTTTTATTTGAGAGCAATTTTTCTTTATATAAGCAATCGTATGCGTTATTTTGTTTTCTCTGGATACTTTAATGGTAGGACATTAGTTGAATCTTAATTAGCTAATTTCGGGTTACATGCGCGCGTGTGTGTAGGGTTGATTCAGAGGTTCAAAATTTCACAGTGGTTAAATAATATTAAATTATTTAATGTTATCCTCTATATCTGGTAATTTTCTACAGATATTTGTTTCTGATTTTGGTCATATACGAAACGTAATGCAGACAATCCTGTTCACAAATACTTTTAACAGTTCTTAAGCTCTGCCGCTTTCGCTAACAGGTCGAAAGATTTTTAATTTGTGATCAGATTTTGAAAGTTTTGATTGTCGAATTTGTATCTACGAAGTCATTTGCCCAATTATTATTATTATTCATAAAAACCTTCTCGTGGTAGTTTAGGTTAAAAAAGAATTTTTTTACATCATGGTATACTGCATACCTTTCCGAATATTTCGTGTACATTTTATCCAAACGACATTACTAATCCATCAGAATTTGGAATGTCTTGCAGACAGAAAGACAAATATTTCAATGCTTACCAATTTTTTTTTACAAAAGTACAACTCGATGTTCAGAGAAGAGAAACCTTTGATAATGGTAGTTACCCATTTAGGATAGCTTCAGGCATGTTTTTCGAATGCATAAATCTTTTTTATATATGTACTGTCTCGCAGATAAGCGTCTCTGGAAACCCTGACTCCAATTTCAGAATGGTATCACGTCACATTGACGAAAGTACAAACTGAATTTGTTAGCATATATTTTGTGTATATTTCTTTATCACAAATTCGTAAAGTGTAAAACAATAAATTTGCTGCTGTTTTCACTTTTTTGTTACTTTTATTTAGCCTTTGAAGTTCGCATTGATACATTAAATTTTTTTGGAATTACCTAGGCGATAAGGCTTTCCCCGAAGAAATACATGGTTTGGGGGAACCCATGAAAATGATCTTCGATTCTTTGTTTTGACCATTTAGATATGAAATTGCGAGTAATGAGATATTAATTATAACACCAGTCTGAAACCAAAAATGTAGATTGTGAGGCCACTGGCGTTTTTATAGAAAATCTATGGTAAGAAATTCAAAGCTTCCAATCCGTAAAAGTGACGCCTGATGCGAACCATATTCATCTGAGTTTTGAAAAGGTTTCGTTGCAGGACACTTGCAATTGAGGACATGTGTTATAACTTATGTTGATAACAAAACACTTAGCAAAAAGCCTTTTAATTTTAGAATACTAACCTTCACTGTTACACTTTCTTCTGCCAAAACATATCTTAGCTTTTTAAGGATAGAGCAACAAGTGAGACACTTTTCTCTGGCCGTCCAGTTCAGGTCTTGAATTGTGTTCAACAGGAGTATTAACTGAAAATTTGATGAATAAATCCGCAAAATTTGTTTGCAATTATGAGAACCATACGAATATATTCGTTTCCTTCCTAAATGGAAATTCAATTAATCTGATTATTTAACTTCCGGTAACTCTAATGATTTTGTTATTGGATCTTCAATGAAGTAGTTATCTTTAAGTTATACACTGGTGTGCAAAACTTAAGGACAGGAAGGAGAAATTAGCATAACAGCGGAACGAGCAGGCAGAACGGACCGAAAAACCACTCAGGAGATAGACTAGTCTCCGGTACGGTACGGTATGCGCATATATGCAGCATGACGTAGGGGGGAGTGTCTGAAGGGTATAAAGCACACGGACGGTGTACGCTCAGCAATCCGGTGAAATCTATTGCACGGGGTACATCGGTTTGAACGATGTCGAGTTGATGCCACCGTGTGATATGGCCAACAGGCAATCCAGTAGACGACATCTTTGTCCAGAAGGCTGCACAAAGGTGGTCTATTTGCACGACGACCAGTACGGTGTTTGCCATTAACGCCTGCTCATTGCAGACAGCGGCTTCTGTGGTGCCAGGAACACAAGAACTGGACACATCAGCAATGATGTCGAGTTCTCTTTACGGATGAGAGCCGATTTAGTCTGACGAATGATTCTGGACGTATACACATCTGGAGAGAGCGGGGAACACGCAATCACACCTCCAACATCATCGAAAGGGATCGGTTTGGGGAGGCGGAGTTCTCGCTTGGGGTGGTGTCATGCTTGGTAGCCGTACTGACCTCCACATCTTCCAAGGAGGTGCAGTCACTGGTGTCTGCTATTGTATCGAGTTTCTCCTGCCTCACGTGCGTCTGTTTAGAAGTGCTGTGGGTCATGAGTTCTTCTTTATGAGCGAAAACGCTACACCTCATCGTACAGCGGCTGTCGCAGATCTGTTGGAGAGTAAAGATATTCAACGCATGGATTGGCCCGCAAGGTCTCCGGACCTAAATCCAATCGAACACGTGTGGGACTTTCTCAGGAGACGCTTGGCAGCACGTCACCTGCCGCCAGCAATGATTAGCGATACAAGAGGAATGGACTCCGATGCCTCAACAGCTCCTTGACAACCTCGTCCTCATCATGGACAGACGTTGTAAATCTTGCAACGCAGTCAGGGGTAATCATATCCCCTTCTAAAGACTGGATTTTTCTTGGCAGCCGCCTGTCACATGGACGTATCTGTCGTCTATCGAGTTGTGCTCGAAGCTAACTTTTCAATAAAGTGCCTTTGTATCCTTTGGATTCCTTAGCCGCCGTCATCAGGGCGAAAGATGGTGCTACACCTTACTAGACAGGTATCTCTAATTCAATAGCTCTGCAGAGTATATGCACATATGAGAGCCGCCATTGAAATATTAAACAAGTTTACTTAGTGTCCCTGATCTCACAAAACATTTATGCAGAAAGGAATGTCTTATAATGCTTTTTGCTGAATCAAAGCTAAAAGACCTTATAACTTAATTTTGATTTTTCGTTATATAAGCAGGTATTTGCTGTTTGGAAGATATATAGTTGGGTGGGTCGAAAAAATCATATTTGGGAATTTCAAAATGTGATAGTGCAAAAAATTTGCCTTTTCCCTTACAAAAAACAGAATAAAACTTAAGCTCCGTCCCTTTATTGCTTCTGCTGTCAAAAATGCGTCAAAAAACTGAGGTTTTGCCACAAAACTATCATTTTCTATAATGTTTTTTAAATACTAATAATTAAAGAATTGGGTTGTTATAATGCCAGTTAATAACCTTTTACATCATAGTAAACTTTGAAAATTTAATAAAAATCCGTACATTTCTTCTGCCGCCACAAGGGTCACGAAATGAATGGGAAAATGGCTTATATAGAGATAATGGTCTTCTCGTATTACTGTACTTTCACTATTAAATAACCTTATCTCTACACCTTTTTATATAACGTTTCAGGGGACAAAGGGTCGACAATTTCTAGCGGGTAAAACGTGTACGGTCGAGGTGTTCCTGACCTGATTTCGATCAGGTTTATTTCCATTTCATTTTTAAAAAGGAAAAAAGAAATTTAAGTAATAAAGCCCACTGTGGAATTTTGTGCTTGATACTGGTGCCTGCGGACTCAAAAATAACCTGTCATGATCTATGACGGAAGAGAGCCCATTCCTTCTGAGGGGCAGTGATGAAAGCAACATCCATATATTGGATACTTTCGCTCATTATGAACTTGTAAAGATTGGTGTTGCAGTGAAACATATTCTGAAGCTTGATATGTTATCCAGAAAACAACAAAACTGAAATTAAACATAGAAGTAACTGAATTCAAACAAAATTTACAGTAGCGTCATCAGAATTAAGTGAAGAGCGTTAATATCACTGCTGAGGGACCCTGTTACTCTCGCAGATGTGTTAGAAAATACGTGTAATATAGTTACGTTATATTTTGCAAATGAGGATGACAGTTTTAATACTTCCTGTAAGTAAGTGGGTAAATGACACCTTCCTATAATACATTAGTTTCATTCTCATATACCTCTAAAAACTCACTACAGAGGCAGTTTTTGAATGTTCTCTCACTATATATACAGTTTATTATACACTGCTGGCCACCTAAAATGCAACACAAAGAAGGACACGAGATAGCATAGCCTGATTTACTGGACACAAAACAACAGATACAAAGATGAAACGATTGAGCTTACAGGTCAGTGCGACTTGCGGAACACGCAGACATCAATAGTTCGTGTGGCCCCCATGGCTGGCAATAACGGCCGCTACACGCCGTTTCATCGAACGAAGGAGGTTTTGGATGTGGGCTTAGGGAATGTCGGTCAAGGCTGCTTCCAAACGTTCTTACAGTTCATCAGGCGTAGCCGCGGGTGGTGCTTGCCGGGCCACTCGATTGCCGATTGGCTACCAGACGTGTTCGATGGGCGACATTTCGGGAGAACAGGCGGGCCACAGTAACAGTGACACCTGGTGGGCCGTGAAGAATTGTTGCACAATACGTGCCACGTACGGGCGCGCATTCTCCTGTTGAAAGGTGGCTGCTGGCAGGTCCTGCAGGTAAATGAGGACTACAGGCTCCAAAACGTCGGAGATGTAGCGGTGGCTGTTGGGTGTAACGGCGATGCGTATCAGATTGTTGCGGGTGTCATATCCAATTGCGCCCCAAACCATAACGCCAGGCGACGGACCAGTATGGCGATGCATAATGCAGGCGTCATACAATCGCTCTCCGTGTTGCCGCGGCACGCGGATCAGACCATCGTGGTGTTTCAGGCAGAAGCGGGATTCGTTGGAGAAGACAATGTCGTGCCATTCCGTAGTCCAGGTGCGGCGTTCAACGGGCCACTGCCGCCGCATTCGCCAGTGATGTAACGTAAATGGTAATCGGAGGAATGGGCGCCGTGAGACAAATTCCCGCTCCTGCAGACAACGTCGAACGGTACGTGATTACACAGGTTGTTGCGCAACACACCCTAATTCTTGCGCTAACTTTCGTGATGTGGCGGTGCGAGCCGTCAATGCCCGCCGCACATCATGCCGGTGCTCTCGTTCGGTGGTGTGCCACGGTTGTGGCAATCGCTCACGTTGGTCCGTCTGTCCTTCCTGCAACCACCGAATCCATACTCGCCTCACCGTTGCTGGATGTCATCCCACACGGGCGCCGATGTCTCGGTACGATAAACCGCTGTCGCGTTAAGCCACTATTCGTCCTCTGTAGAACTCCGAAACGTGCTGGAATGACTGCCGTATTCTGCGACGAGGCATTAGGAAGCTTCCCACGCACATGTCCGGCAGCACAACACACCTCCACTACTTTCACCCCGTCTTCTGTGCACCCTTCTTATTGTGCTTCTCGGTGGCGTGCCGGCGCACATGATTTGCATATACCCTGCAATGCTAATCGTTTGCATGTCCTCTCGCGGGCGACGCATGCTGCCAATTTCTGGCCAATCGGATGCTTTCTTCTTGGTGTTGCATTTTGGGTGGCCAGCAATGTAGTTCAAAGCAGATTTGTCCTGGTCAGGTACGGGTCCAAACATTTTGATTCCTTTCCAAATATGGCCTGAAATTGTACCGAAACTCGATCAATACAGAAGTTATGTGGTTCTACTTTACACATCGGCGGACAGGGGTCTGTACTTCAAGACTAACTAGACAATTGTCTTGACGACGCCGGCGATAGAATCGAAACCATAGCAGAGACAGATTTATAAAATTATAAAATAATGCCTGTTCAAAGGCGTAAATCGAAATTTGAAATTTTGGACTTTTCATAAAAATAAATAACTGGAGACTTTAAAAATACATCAATATATTTAATGACTAGATATTTATAAAGAGAAATAAGCATTGGATGGAATATTTTAAAAATTCAAAAAATATGATAATAAAGGCTACATACTAGATAGATTAATACGTATCGAATAATTAAGAAGAAATGTACGATAGAATAAGAAGTTAGAAACAAATCACTTAGAGGTTTAAATTGCCAAACTATATAACTCAACTACTTAGAATTAGCAAAAAGATTAATTTGAGTAAAATATTTTACTGCTGTTTATACATCGATTACTCATTTAGAATTCATCTGGCTCTGCATTTCCATTCATATACAGATAGGATTTTTCTCTCCACCATTGTTTAAAGGGTTGTGTTATGCTGTTTTTCAGCAGGAAAGATAAGCACCAAACTAAACATTTACCTCTGGTGTACCTTCACTTCCAGCATACGATGAATGATAAAATTCATTGACACACATAAAACATTTTTGACTGCAAATCCCGCAGTACCCAGGAATGTTAAACATGAGAAATTGTAAGCAATTGGTATTTCGGTTATTTCACAACAAACGGATTTCTCCATGAATGAAAGTTAAATTACATTAAAGAAATTTAGAATGTGAGTAGATTCTAGTGTACTCGAAAAACGTTAAGAGTAGCAAAATATATCTCAACTTAAAACAGTAAAATCTGCTTATAAAGAGGATATCGGGACTCGTAGAAACACACAGATTTAACTGTGTATTCGCTAAATAAAATTGGCTGGTAATTTACAACACGAAAAAAATATACGTACGCAATATTATGTACGTTTATATTATGTATACACACATTAAAGAACCAAAACATCATGGCCAGCGTACAGTGTCTCTGTGCAATCGAAGGAAGTGCAGGTAAACGACGCACCGTGTTAAGGTCATGTAGTGATATAAATAACAACTGATGTTGAAATCTGTCGCGGTTATTCTTATCCTTCAGATGAGGAAGGCAGCTGACCTAACTGAGTTTGACAAAGGCCAAATTGTGACGTCCGGACGACTGGGTAAGAGCATTTCTGAGACGGCAAGACATGTGGAGTACTCACGGTCACATATGTGGTTAGTATTTTTAAAAAACAGTCCTAGGAGAGAAAACCCACTAACTCTTCACCAGGTGTGGACAAACTAAGTCTTATCGATTCTACAGGTGAGCTCCCGTATAGTTGGCGCATAGAGAAGAAATTATGTGACGCAGCTCGCTGATATTTTGAATGGTGGTGACGTGAGTAATGTGCCCTAAAACACAATATTTTTTTTTTTCTTTTTTGATCGGAGGTTTATCGACCACCGTGAGCAACTCAATGGGCTATAAGCAGTCGCCCGTTCCTAATTTTGGGTCACTGGTTCCAGGGAAGGGAGAGAACCAGTGCCGTAAGACAAACACAACATCCATGCCTCCCCGGGATTCGAACCCGTACACCTTTCGGACGAATGATTAGAGGCCATCGCTTAGACCACTGCGCCACAGGGGCGGCCCAAAACACAATACACAGAGCCATGATGAGAATGAGCTGCGTAGCCGTCAGCCACATCGTTCCCATGTTAACCTCGATTCATCTTTAAAGAGGATGGGGTGATGTTGCTGCTACCTTCGAAATAGACGCAGCAATATGCTGCAAAATGATTGTCACAATACATCTCTTTAGAAATCCAGAATTGGAAGAATCGATGAAAAGTTCTTCTTTTTGGTAAATTCTTCTGATAATACACAACTACGTCGCTCCTAACAAAGATTACGCTCTTCTGTAAAGTCAAGTCGGGGACATTTCACAGAGAGATTGTTGTTATTCAGTTTTAATAGATTAAAACGTACTCTTAATTTTATGGTTGCTTTGTGTGTATTTCCCCCTCGACTTTCAATTAACGTCTCAGGTATTGCCCGTGCGGAAGTTTAACACGGGTCTTCCGACTTTAAGTGAAATGGTTACTTTAAATATTAAGACTTTTTTTTTTAATTGGAGGTTTAACGACCAGCGAAAGCAACTCAATTGGCTATAAGCAGACACCTGTCAATAATTTAGGGTCACTGGTTCCAGGAAAGAGCGAGAGTGAGCGCCGTAAGACAAACACAGTATTCATGCCTCACGGAATTCGAACCTGGACCCCAGACGGACGAATGATCAGAGGACATCGCTTAGACCACTGGGGCGGCTATTAAGACTTCTTTCACACAGAATGCTCTTACGTAACGATGTCAGATAACTAGATCTATTGACACGTATGTATGTTTTTCTTGGAATTATATGCTATGCCTTACATGTTACTCCGAATGCTATTTAAGCTTTTGTAATTTGGCTTATATTGCGATATCAGACAACTTTGCAATAACTTCGGTAAGCTGTCATGATACCTGAAAAGCTACGACAATTCATGGGCTGATGCTTTCTCTGGAATGAAACAGTTCTTGGAGCTTTTCATGTTACATGTATTTACACACTGCTGTTGTTGAAAATGCTACGCATTGCCAACAAGCAGCAATGTGAAAATGCTGCACATTTTCAACAGACGTATGCGATCGGACTGAAACTCTAATGATGTGCAGTTCACGTGAGAAGGTGCAAATTATTACATCAGCCAAAAATACAAAAAGAATCGTGCCATCCACTTCCTCGTAGCTGTTTCTCGGGTGGTATGAAGGCAGAACGCACAAGGCAAGTTGTATCAGTCGATTCACGGATATTTTGCCAGTACGTAACTAGTAGTAACTAGGTATAGCCGCCGCAGAAGAAACGACCCGTACATACATGGAAGGACTTCGAGCGATGCTGATGTTGTCAGCTGCGTGAAAGATGACATTCCTTCCACGACATCGCCGAATGTGTTGGATGAAACCGGAGAAGAGAAATGTTATATCATGTCAGAAGATGAAGGTTGCCGCACCGAAAGAGGAGTTTGGAGCCCAGCAATTAACGAATGCGCGGAAAGAATGTGATCTCCGTATTATGGAACTGACGGACCTGATACTCGCGTCCTCATGTTTAGCAGAACGCTGAAGTTTTTATCTAATAGAACCGTACATCCAGTTATCAAGAGATAAAGCATCGAGCACGTTCTAAATTATATAACGTAAGATCAGGCATGAGAAGTAAATTTGAGCCAAAAGAGCCAGTTCAGAAAATAACACCATTTCACTCATGCTGGTTATAGCATTTGCCTTGATGCAAACTATAGAACTGATGTCAGGGATACCAGTTCATTATTCGCTACCCGGTGCATTCGGATAATGCTTGGTGTGATAAGGAAATTAAATTCATCAGCTTGGAATGTTTCTTGAATGCAATGAAAACAACACGTTGTGTTCGAACCCACTAACGGGACTAAAATTAAGTGATCCTCAGTCGAAAATACACGTCTGAAAAAAAACAAAAACAAAAAAAAAACGAAGAACCCAGAAAAATCCATACGTTCGAAATGAAAATTGAACGATGGACCCCCCACATATTTAGGAGGTAAATTCATCCTCAATCCCTTGTTGCGATTGTCCCTGCGTGCGAGCTTTGCTCTTGTTATATCAAAGCTTGGTTCCCATGCCCAACGGCGCGTTACTATTCATTTCATTGGTCGTCATCACTTGAATATTTGGTTCTGAGAAACTTGCGAGAGGAGTTTCATCAGGATCGAACAATTTCTCGAGCGATTCGTTTCTTTTTTGGCACAAGGTGCACGTGCAATCCGTTTATTTTCTCCTGTAAATTTAATAGAAATACTATTAATACTGCGTTCTTACGAAAAAACGGTATCTTCTTTGAGAATCACTTACTTGATTATTAATCACGATCCTCGGGAAATGACAATATCGATTTTGTTTGTGTTTCTGTACAAACATGGAGGGTGTGGACAATTTACATATATACTGGATATTTATCGGATTATATCCTACGCGTGTCAAAACTGAGTCGCAAAATGTTTTATGTCAGAAGTTTCAGAAAATGGAAAATTAGTTGTGATTCATATTTTCATTATTCCTTGTTTGATGGTGTCTGGCGAAACTTTTATTTTACGTTAGAATAATCGTGGCGAATTTTTCCATTGATTTCCCGTTGCCCGATCGAAAGGATTTTGCTCGAAATGTTAACACATTTTATTTTTTTAAAATTACGGAAATTATAAGCTTTAAACGTAAGTGCTATAATGAAGTATTGAATCAAAAGAATTTACTTGAAACCAAGTTTAACAATATAACATTAGTTTTCGTATAATTTTCTGAAATTATACGAAATTATATATATATAAAGTATTGTATCAAAATTCGAACATTTGAATTATTTGTGATATCAGTTATGAACGTTTACTCCTTTCAGTAGGCTATGTTTTTAACTTAATTTAGCTTGGTAACTTCGAACTCAGTATTTAATAATACATTTATTCATAATTTATCTTCCGATCACCTGTTTCTGGGGTATCGAGCAGATTAATATCAGAGCTGGCACACTAGTGAATGCATATTTTTTTTGTGATACATAAACGGGTAATAAACGTGAGAACCTGGAAAAGTAGAAGCCCCAGCAAATATCTCTTTTATGGCACTTTTTGACACATTCAAGACAAAAATTAGAAGATCGGTAATTTAATTGTGACATTCAATAACTAACAGCGTAAGTACAACAATACTTTTAAATATATTATTATTTTTTAAGCTAGCTGCGCCCCTCGTTTCCAGGGTAGCGTCCGGGCATTGCAGCCCGATCTCCAAGTATATCCCATGAAATAAAAACTGGAAAATTCACATAAATGTCAACTTTTATTGCATGTCTAAGCAAATAAGGCTTGTTATTCCAAATTTCAGAGTTTTTTTTTACTATCGTTAATTTTTGGAAAGTCGGACTTTTGTCGTTTGAACTTATAGCAATTACTAAATTTACCACTAAGGAAAACAAAAGCGGTCCAAAAAGCATTTTCGTAAACCGGAAACCGTTATGCTAAACCGTTAAGGTGGACGTCAAGTAATTTTGCTTCCTATACTTCCAGGAATAACTTTTGTACACATTTCGTTCACAATTATTGTGTTTTAAGGATCAAAATTTGAACATCGATCAAAATAACTTTATATTATAACTTGGAATATTTAATATTTTCTAAAACCTAACCATAATTGTATAAAAAATCAAACATTTTTCTTTGGTGGTGTTGCAACTAGAAGATAGATGGCGCGAGCTGTACTTTGATGACGTCAGTAGACAAACAAATGTTGGATTACATAATTATGGTTATGTTTTAGAGTATTCTAAGTTATAAAATGAATCTATTTTAATCGATGTTCAAATTGACATCCTTAGGAAAGCATTAATTGTGAAGAAAATGTGTACAGATGTTTTTCCATTGGAAGTATAGGAAGCAAAATTACTCGACGTCTACAGTAAATAACTGAGATAGCTTTACCAACAAAACATATGCATGACAAATTCTCTGCTTCACCACGGCAGCAGGTCATGGGACCACAACGTTCATCTGTGGTTATCGTGAAGACAGACAAGCCGTTCGTTTCTTTCTATTGCGTCTTTAAAAAAGCTTAAACATCAGAAAATGACATTTTCTTATTTTTTTTTAAAAAAGAGACGATAGTTGCAAGTTCGTGCTGTAAAAATTGCAATGCGTTATGATTTATAGTTTACCATATATCCGTTTTTTGAAATGGATACCATCGCGAAATAGAGAATTTTGTAAAATTTAGAAATTTAATTTCTCGTATACTAAATCGAAATTAAAAAAAAGGGCGGCGGGGTGCAAAAATTCGGTCATGGTACTACATGCCTACGAAGTTTCGTGGTTCTGTTGCTGTTAGTGTATCTGAAACGCGACCTGATAACACTTTTTTGCTTACCTGAATTTTGAAAAAAAAATAGCTCTTGAAGTATCACTAGAATCGAAAAACGGTTTTTTTCAGCGTGTTCTCCGAACAATTCTCTACAAACGACGTAAATTTCAAACTTTTTTGTGTTCAATACGTTTTGCGCTGCGAACTAGGAGCGCAAGAGTGTCGCAAAATTTCTAAAACAGCGGCAGCAGCAGCAGCAGCGGCAGCAGTTACTTTTTTTTTAATAGAGAGATACAGGAAAGAAAGTTTTTGACAAAAATGCAGCGCTTTAGCTATATAAAAAGTATGTACATATATTACCAAAATAAAACTGTTTAGTAATTTATCTGTGACACCCTCCTAATTTACTCCGAAAAATATTTCATATACTTCTTGTCCAATTTTTCATGTGGGATTCCTTTTAAAAAGTATAAAGTTCTTAAAACATTTAGGTAAATAATGGTCAGGTAACATTGCCTTAAATTATTAGTGATTATACTAGGCGGCATACGTGCGCATCTCACTTTCATTACAATAACGAAATCATTCTCTCACTTGGATGTTTTCGGTGTTGTATATGCTGACTCACAATGGAGAAAACTGGAAAACGAAAGAAAATCCTGTTTTATCCTGATTTACCGTCCTAGTTTACAATTATATGGTTCTCATTTTAAAAAGTAATCCAAAACAACTTGACAGGAAGAATTTTAAATATTGATAAAAGTTGTTTTTGAAGTTTCCAACACAACAGTGTTTTGTGCTCTTGTGGAAGTATTAGTCCAACTGATGTTTCAATTATGTTTAAAAGTAGTTCCAATTACTGGCAAAAATTCCTTTGTTTTTATTTGTCTACATGCAAAGAATGTATTTTTTTCAAACGATATTGAAACTGCAATAAATGTTCGTGAATATTTTTTAATGAATGTTATTCCATTTCTGCTTCGCTTGAAAATTCAAAGCAGAAGTAAAAGTAATAACTCATCAGTCTCTGTTCTTCTTATGCACTCCATTTTAATTTGTGTTCAAAAATTAATAATTATATCGTAGTTGGTTTTAACAATTAACTTAGGCTCTGCTGACTTGAAATCAGAAATGTAATTTATAGCAAATGATATGAGAAGCACATCGCCAAATTTTTTCATTTCAGTTTCTCAGGTCATTTTTGTTTCCTATTTTGTAACAGAAAATTTGTTGATTTTTAATATCTAAATACACGTTCAATATTTTATTCCTGGTGGGAAAACGAATGTCAGTGAATCAAAGAAACAGGAATTTTGTGATCATGATGGGTGCAGACTTTCAGATATTTCGTATTTAATTGGATGAATTGCTGTTTAGTTAGATATACAGCGATGAGTCATTACATTATGACCTCCTACCTAATATACTGTAGGACGTTCTTTAGCGGGAAACACAGCGGCCACTCGGCAAGGCATGGATTCGATGAGGTGGCGACAGGTATCTGGGGTACCTAGCACCACAATATCAACAGTAGATCCTCCAGCTCCCGTACATTTCGGGTGGTGGCGGTTGAAAGCGAACCCGCTATAACAAGTAGAATCACAAATGTTCGATTGGGCTCACGTCAGTTGAATTTGGAAGTCAGGACATTAACAGAAAGTCACCAACATGTTCCTTGAACCATTCTTTGACGATTCTGGAACTGTAGCATGGCGCATTTTCCTGTTGGTAATGACCATCACGAACTCGAAACACAATTGCCATGAATGGGTGAACTTGGTCCGCAACGATGTTCAGATACACGACACCTATCAGGGACTGTGCTATTGTAATATGCGGCGTAAATTGTTCCAATAAAACATCACACACAGAAAAACACCGCCGCCGCCATCCTATTTCCGCCAAACAGTGCATCTAGATGCCATAGCCTGCGTTGGTACTCGTCGTATACGCGCTCAACCATCTACGTGATGCACCAGGAACCTTGATTCGTCAGACCAAGATAATTTTTTCAAATCATCCACGAGCCAATATCGATTATCTTGGGTCCATTTCTTGCGTTGTTTGCGATAACTCGCAGTAAGAATGGGGTACCCGCTGGGTCTTCGGCTACGCAGTTCCGTGCGCAAAAGGCTAAGATGAACTGTGTGTTGTGACACATTGCACTGATCATCACTTTTGTAGCAGCGGGGATTTGTCGCACTGTGGTCCTTCGGTCGCTGCGAGCAATGCGCGACAGTCCCCTTTCCCCTCTGGCATCAGTGAGCTGTGGACGACACACGGCTGGAAGAGAGTTCATCGTTTGGCCATCTGTGCACTACTTTTGATACGTACTCATTACAGCGGCACGTGAACACCCCCAAAAATGCGCCATTTCCGAGATTGTTGTTCCGATGAGCCGTGCCATCATAATTCGTCTTTTATCAAACTCCGATAAATCGGCAGTTTTTCCCATTCTAACTCAGAACACTGTACTAACCCAAAGCTGGTCCCCGGGTTGTATAATACGGCTCTGTGAACTTCACTTTCGACACCTCTCGGTCTATAGTCGCGCTCATTCCTTTAGGCTGCGGATAGTCATAACGTAATAGCTCATCAGTGGAATTAATTTTCTTGATGTGCTCCCAGAAGTTTTTAAGTTTACAAAATTTGTTTTACCTGCTTAGGAACAGCTCCTCTACACAACTCAATGTCACACGATTACGGGCATGATAAGATTTCACAATTTTTTTACAAATCGTCATTATGAACTATTTTCGTAAAAATTCACAATGAGTAATTGATATAATGGAAACTGACGGTGACACCTGGTACGATTATCCAACAAAACAACGCTCATCCGCATACTGCTGCCCTATCTTGAGCTTGCTTTCAAGGCACTTTCACTCTGCCATTGCCAGCTGCATCGCCAGACCTATCGCTAGCTGAAAACGTGTGAGATGTTATTGAACGCGCTATCCATACTCCAACCCTACCGCACAATGTGCAAGAACTGCGTGAGAAGATTCAAGCTGCATGTAATGGCTTATCGAAGGACACCATTAGGAACCTGTACAGCTCCATACTGATAGCCAGGCATGCTGTGTGAGCAATCATGGCGGCCTGACGCCATACTGAGAAACACTTCTTTTTGGCTTGTAGTTCAGTAAATGTAGCCCACATCAGTTTTAATGTTTATTCATTTATTGTCCCTGGTAACATTTACCTACGTCCGGAATAGCATTGCAATCCGACACTTCCTACTGGGTGTAACTATTTTTTGGACGTTGAGTGTAAATGACTGGTAAAACTGTGTTTTAATTTTCTTGTTATTCAAGAAAAATATAAAGCTCATTGTGGTGTCTCTAAAACTGTCTGGTGTAACAGTATAATAAAAAAAGGTTATTAAATATTCTATAACGGAACGTGAGAGCAGTCACTAAATCTGGTGATTTCTGGTATATTTCCGTCTTCCATTGTGGCAAGCATACCCCAGAAATTTCAAAATCATACTTTCTGACCACTGATATAATCCTTCACATTAAGACTGAAATTTTTAAATGGAATGAAGGCGAGAACTCACACATTGTAGCAGATGTGAAATTTTGCATGTGCAATCTGATCTGGCCTACTGTTCTTTGATGGCATAGGATTTAGTCTGAGAGAGGTATGATATAATCAGGTGTTTCAGGAGCTCGTCATTTTAGAAATACTGCAATTTGATAATTCAGAGCATTTGTGTTCATGAAATTTCTTTCTATTTGGTGAACTTTTGCTTTACTGGGAATTTCGAGAAAGTCCTTTGAAAGTGGTTTCCCACAAAGCGCTGGTTAATAAACGTACATTCTACGAAATGAAATATTTTCACGTTATTTAAAACCAACTTTCATGATCGTCAGCTTCTCTACCTTTGCGAGCTTGATAGTTCTGCAATGCCAAAATTTGAGACAGTACTTAACGAAAGTGTGATAGCTCCATCAGCAGATCAGTGCACCATATCGTACTTTCCCATTTCTTACACACCTGTATGAGGACATGGGTTTTCCAAAGAATAAATGGGCAACAAATATTCCTGAGCCGACCCCTATAAGGACTCACTGGGACTAATTGGGTAGTCCTAATGGTTACGAACTGGTTACTGCTTTAAATAACATTTGGCAGACAGAATCATGGACATTTAGAGAAAAAAAAATAAAGATTAAACACGTTATAAGAACCAACGATTTCAGCGCACAGCCTTGCTATCTTTGTAAATAAAGATGTTTGTAGAAATCGAGCTGTCCTGATATAAATAATAGGGCAGCGCATATTGAAGCCCTCGGACCATGTTCTCATTTTGGATCTAAAATAATTTACCGCATTTTTTATTTCGCATTTCTTCTTCTTAGCACACTATAGTATCAGCACATCTGGAAAAGTGTAACAAATAATATTGCATCATTGACGCGGTTAAAAAATAAAACTCCTTAAATTCACAATGCTATAAGATTCTGAATAAATTAAAAACGGAAAACAGCCAACCAGTTAAAGTCAATCAATCGTATTTTAAAAACGTGTGATGAAGAATATTGCTACCACGAGATACTTGAATTCAGTGAAAATTCTGAAAAAATCATATAGTACTTCTGTCGAGGGCCAAATAGTCGCGACATCGGTAATTTATATTTTAAGAGAGGACTTGTAAAAATCATTTTACAAAAATCAGTGCTAATTGTTCTTTTTGAACTGTGGACGCAAGACTTTATCGGTTTGGTTTGAAAGTTATACGTACTGTGATTGTAATCATGCAGAATTGCTAACGTCATTCTCAAGTATTTAATACGTCAAAACGTGGGTATATGTGTTTGTTTTCACGTCTGTGTAAAAAATAATAAATAAAAATTCTAAATATTTGGAACTTGTAGACATCGTGAAATATCGAGAGGAAACATTTACCAGTATTGTACATCACGTAAATTTCAAATTTATCTGATATTTGTAATTAACGTGACAAAGGTATCACAACATGATTCTATGTCAGAGGTTCTCACAGAATGTTCCGCGGAGCCTGGATGCTCCGCGAAGACTTTGTAAAGTCTCCGCGACGCTTTCCGCAATAATTTCCTCGTAACACCGTCATGTTCGACAACAAAAATACACTGACAAAGTTCACGTAATTCCTCAGATTCCTTATACAATGAATGTGCATAGTGCTTCCTTCAAAGCATGTACCAAAGGTATATATCCATTTATATTGGCAGCCGCTCGTAGTGGTAGAAGCAGTTTCGAAAAAGCAGGAAAACAAGCATATGTTTTGTAGGAAGACGAATGATATGAAAAGGAAAACATGAATCACAAGAATGATAGGACACGATGACATGATGATCAAGGAAAATTCCTTGAACTGGGAGTGGGATGTTCGTATTGCTAAAAGAATTGCCGAGGTATAAACAAGTGAAATACACAGCTGTATTACAAGATTTCGTATATTTCTATAAAGCTATGTGAAGAAAAAAGACTCAGACCAAGACCATATGGGATATAGGCGGGTGAAATCCCAAAGCAAAATTGAGGGACCTTGATGGGGGACTGGCACAAGAGAGAAATTTGTCGAAGAGTCCTGTGAGGACTTTCATTCAGTAGTGAAATGATAATGGTTGATTTTAAGGAAGATGATGAAACATAATACTATGAATTCGCAAAGAACTTGTAGTAATGTTGTTTGCTTCCTTTCTGCTGCTGCGGTGGAAAGGGAGAGCCTTGTTATTTTAACGTGGTGCACCATTAACGGTCAGGCAAATTTGTACTCGGCGAGCTTATTGCTTCTTCTTAATCGGGATTCCATATATTTCTCTAACTCACTAATTTGCGCACATTTTTTTTACTTTCCCATCAGGGCTGTTACCACCAACAAATTATATGTTTCCTATCACGAGAGGCTCATGTGGTTGCCGTGAGGAAAGCGTAGAATATGTGAGCAGTAACCGCAACGACGTCAAATTTTGCAGTATAGTATTTAAATATAATTTGAAAAAGGTATCACGTAAACAGTTTTTATATATAATTTTTCTATTTCTTTAGCAGCTTTTTCTCAGCAGCTCAAAATTAAAAAGGTAATTTAATTCACACTTTACTAAAGATAATAGATGCAAGCTCAAACACCCAACTCTATTTAATGGTTTTTTGGCACAAATATGCATAAAACAAAAAATGGTACCCAAATGCTAAATATTAAAATAAATAAATATAAATACTTTGTTAGGAAATCAACAAAACGAGGTTGACCCAGGTTTTCACAGAGAATACAATCCACAAATGAAATTCAGGTACAGACCAATATCCTACCTTAAATTTGCCTTCTTTATAACATTGAAGTTTGGTAAAGAACACGGGGTGGCTTCTTATGTACCTCGTCACGTAGATAAAAAGCATTTAAATGCATATTTGTCCCACCAAAACTGAAATGGCGGAAAATAAAATGAAATTCCTTATTAATTCATTTACATTTCTATAGCTCTACCAATTTCCAGCTAAGCAAAATGCATGGAAGTTTGACATAATAATTTTACAGTAAATGTTTTAGAAGAGGGCCTATGGTGATTATACACTTTTTTATGTTTAAATTCTCAATAACAGAGTTAATACATTACATTGCATTACAATAATCGGAAGGGACTTTACAAAATGATAAAAACAATGCTGTTAAACAATGTAAGTTTTTATTAGAAATTAATCGCTTCAAACCCTCTCGCATAAATGAATAAATTTTACGGTACGGGGTCAAGAGCCGACCAGTAATAACTCTATGCTCATGCTCACGAATGGAAAAATTAGTGGTGAGCCCAGAATGTCTCAAAAATTTAAAGTTTTGAAGTCCTACAAGAACGTGGTAAAAGTCCGCCTATCTATATAAAAGTGGTCAATTGTACAATATGGAAAAACATTCTTTGGAATACCCTAACTAAAAAAAAAAAAAAAAAAAAAAAAACCCTTTCCCAGCACGCTGTTCGTAGGTGGAGACACTAGTGCCTCTTGAACGAAATTTCCCCAACTTATAGAACAATTTTAAATAGCATATTTTTCATTTTGTAAACTGCAGGCTTTTAACCTATGTAACTCTGATTCCTGTTGTTTATTTTCTATAGCTTTCCATTTCAAAGTTGTACTTTGCCTGCACGTCGTTACGTACCTCCCATCATTAGGAAACTGAATTCTTGAAAGCATCTGTAGTATGCTTTTAAATGTTCAGTTTCCTAATGATGACCCATAAATTAACTTTCCTGCTTACAAAAACCAAAAATAGAGCATGTATTATGTACTCGGAACTGCACTTCTCATTCGTTATCATCGTACTTTTGAATATCACAAATAAAAATCCTTCTAGTAGCTGTACAAAAGCATTCATCCCAAACACTCCCTGTACGTGTTTCACTGCCTGTCTTTATTTTCTTTGTTTCCTTCTCGTATGCTTAAAATATAATGTTTTCTGGCTTCGAAGTCATGAGACTAGATATCGACTTGCTAAATGGATAGAATCGTACATTACCATAGCCCGTGACCTCAAAAAAAGGCGTACTGCGTGTAAGATTATCCTGATTTTAAAGAGGCAATGTTGCTTCTGAACGGATGATTCAGGAAAACGACTTAATTACAACCGCGGATAGCTGCAGCTCATGTTGCCGAAGCCATTACCATTCATATCAGCACTACAACTATAGTCTTTTAGTTAACGCTGCACTTAAGTTAGCAGGTCGTTTAGGTAAGAACTTCTGTTACAAAGAGGTGCCCTTTGGCCAAACATTGCCCTTGCGACATAAAAATCCATTCAACTGTTACAAAGAACATAGTCTGAAACCCATTACTTCTGTAGTATGCTTTTACGTGTTCAATTTCCTGTTGATGGCCATGAATGAAATTTACATAAATTTAAAACAACTAAGTTCTCAAATTTTATTTAATGGAATCCCTCCAGTGAAAAGTTCTGCTGATTGTGATTTTAAATATTTTATTTTTTAATTTAAATACTGACAGCAGAAATAATCTAAGTGGAAACACATATGCAAAAGGTAATTTGATAAATGAAATTCTCTCTCAGTGACTATAAGGTACATCACATTTACTCTTTAACGCTTAAGTACATGCTATAAAAAAACTCGTCTCAAACGATTTTATTTTGCATTCAACAATATTTAGATTTATCCCCTTCTTACACCATTTTATTTTCTGAATATTAAGATTCTCTTTAGTAAAAATAATAACACCAAGCTGGCCCTCGATTCGACACGGAAATGAGTGTATCAAATTTCTTTCATAAGGATGAGATAACTAAAAATAAAGAAATCATTGTAAATATTCAAAAGTCATAAAGTGTATTTTGTTAAATTACAGTGTAAAAGAAAGAACTTAATAGAATTTGAGCTAACGTCACTCATCTGGTTGAAATGCGTAACATGCGGAACACAGATGTTAGGACTTATTTTCCGAAAATAACATAATGGTATAATTGTAGTGTAAATGTGAGGGCAGAGTAAAAGAAAATCTTACAAAAAAGTGAAGAAATTAATTCTTCCCAGAAACAAATAACATAGAAAACAGGAAGAAAGAAATTGACGTAGAAAAAATTAGAAAAATTCATAAAATTACATCCATTTCCTAAATGTGTAAAATAATAATAAAAACGCGTACGGTGTCCAGTGAGAGTCTATCATAAGTGAGGGCTTCCTTCATTGCGATTTTCAACATCTCCTCCTTCAAGAAACTGAACTAAACCTATATCTAACGAAATTATCTTATTCCGAATAAAGCTTTAAATCTCTGTTTTTTGTGACACCTGTCTACAAGGCTGCTGTTGAGATATGATATTCCGCTGGTCACTAGGTATCGTTGCTGCGAATAATAAAATTTCATAAAAAAAGAGTAGTATCTTAGCATGAAAAGTAACCTGCAAAACTAAAAAATACGCAGGAAAACTAACGTTGAATACATAAAAAATAATAACAGGAAAATATGTTGAAATTTTCTCACTAAAGTGCAGCAAAAACAGACTGGAGTAATGGTGCTTCCGACACATCTATTAGAATGTAAACAACAGCCACATATAATAAGAATGGTCAAGAGTCTTCAAATTAAAATGTAGTCCTATTCTGAACACATTTTCTTACTTGACACGTAACCACAAACAGCATGGTGTGAAATTCTAAGGAATCGACTGAACGCGATATTTTAATTTCAATGTAATATGTACTGCGTAACACATATGTTCTTTCTATGTCTTGACGTAATTTCTTTCAATAATCATGTCGTCAAAATTTTTGACAACAAGATTTACATTCCACTCTTCGTTAAAAGCTGCATAAAATAAAACAAATTGTAACTTATCTTTCGATACTTTCAAAAGATGTAAACCAAATTGAAGCAAATTTTGGCATACCTACGTAATAAAAGGTAAAAAGTTCAAGCCCGTTCATGAGGATTAAAGAATAATGTTTCATAGTTTTACAAAATGGCAACCTCAGTGCCGTAATGGTCTAAGCGCTTGATTCTGACAATTCTTCACAGATGGGTTTCAGTTCGAATCACGATGAGTCACGGATCTTAGGTTTGTCCTATGACGCTTCTATGGCGCTTCTCTGGATCTTAGGTTTGTCTCTCTCCTTTCTCTGGAGCATCTCGCCCTAAATTAGGACGGGCAACTACTTAGAGCCAATTGAGTTGTCCACAGGGGTGTTTAAGCCCCCCAAAAAATAACGAATTTTCACGATGTTTTGATATTTTTTGCTGAAACAAAGCAACATTAAGGGATGGTAAGATATTTAGTTGGCAATTCGTTCCAATGGATTTATCTGTCGTGGTGCCATTAAATACGGCCGAATATCCTGCTAAATTATTCGGATTTTCACGGACGGCCATTTCAAGGGTGTACCGTGGCTACAAGAATTCCGGCAAAACCTCCAAGCTACGATACCAATGTGGCCGTAAAAAGACATTGGATGAAAGTGACCATATTCTGCTGCCAAGAATCGTTTCATGCGATAAACGTGCAACACTCTCGCTGGTATCTTCGGAATTCATGCTGGAGCCTCAACAAACATCAGCGTCCGGACTGTGCAACGTACCCTTCACGATATGGTCTTTGGGAGCCGTCACCCAACTCGAGTCCCCTTGATGGGTGCACGACACAGAGCTATGCGCTACGCTTGGGCACGGTGACACCGCCAATGGACACTTGATAACCCGGTAACAAGTAGCCTGGTCTGACGAGTCACGTTTCCAACTATATCGGGCAGATGGAAGGATTCGTGTGTGGGTCAAACCCAATGAAGCCATGGATCCCGCCTGTCAACAGGGAACTGTACCGGCTGGTTGGGGGTTCGTAATGGTATTGGGTGGGTTTAGCTGCACTTCACTGGGACCCCTGGTACGTTTACAAACGTCTGTGACCGGCCAACGCTATATGCGCATCCTTTCTGACGAGTTACACCCATTCATGCTGATGGGTTGGGCCTGTCCCAACAGAACAATGCACCTCCGCACAAGTGTCGGGAAGCCACAATAGGGTTGCAGGAGCATTCATCTGAGTTTGGGGTGTTGCCATTCCCACCCAAGTCCCCATATCTGAAAGTGGTAGAACACAATTTGGATGCCATGCAACGCGCTATAGAACACAGGAATCCGAGACCTCGTAATACACCCGAATTGTGGAACGCTCTGCAGGAAAAATGGTGTGCAGTGCCTACAGCATATTTCCAGAATTTAGTGGAGTCCACACCCCGTCGTATTTCTGCAGTCCTGCGCTCCCGTGGGGACCCTACCAAGTATTAGACTGGTGTATCAGTTTTTCTGGCACTTTAGTGTATATTCTCCAAATTGAATGCCAGTGTAGTACAAGTTGTATTCAGCAACGGTCCGTTCAAGGGGTCAGTGGAATGGGTGACCTGTACGAATTCTAAAGCACGCAAACCGTGGGACTATATTTAGCAAGAGTATCTCAAAAAATAACAGCCAAACCATTTGGTTTTCAAGCACAACAGTCTCCACAGTAATAAGGCACGGAATGACTTCATTGGTGAATAATAGTGGGTGAAAACTGATATTGAATAAGAGGGGCAGTCGAACACTAACAAAGATTGTGTCCAAACAACAGAGAACGTCTGAGACAAAAGTTGCAGCAGAACTCAATGGCCATCTGGAAAAATTGTTTCTGGAAAACAAGTCCTCAGAAAACTTTATAAAGCCAGCATCGATTAAAGAAGTGCGATTACTTAACCTTTAATCACAGAAACCAACGCTACGATGCGCAAAAGATGGTAACACGAACATAAAACGTTGACAGCTGACGATTGGAAAGGTGTAATATGATCCGATGTGTCCTCATTTACATTATTCCCAACAATATGTACGGTTTACTTCTGAAGACCCCCAAGGAAGCGTACTGTTCAGAATGTTTGGTCCTTACTCTCAAACATGGGGTTCGATCTGTGTCGATTTGGAGGACTGTATCTTGGTATTCTGCTAGCCTCATCATTACCATACATTATCAAGTTACTTCCAGCGAGTACTTGGACATTCAAATACATCAGATACATCCTGTGGTCAAAATGTTGTTCCTCAACAATAATGTCATTTTTAAAGTAATAGTGCGTCCACTGACACAGCTGAACGGTTCATACTTGGTTTGGGGAGCACCAAGATGGACTTTAACATCTGCTGTTGCCAGTTCAACCACTTAACTTGAATGTCATCGAGGCACTGCGGGAAGTTCTGTAGAGCAGAGTGAAAAGCACATTCCCTCCTGTATATACACGGAATACCAGTTGAGATGCACTTTTCGCACAACAGATGCCCAGCGGACCCTCAGTTGGCGACAAACAAAAACAGAATGTATTCGTTGTTTAACGACCATCTTCAATATGTCCTGTTGCATTGGGCTTGGAAGTATCGTGACGGGATGGCAATGGTGCAGCGGTTTGGTGTGTAGAGGGTGAATTTCGAAGATGCTAACGGATGTCTGCGCAATAGGGAGGTACGGGTAAGCAGCTGCTTCAAATTACAAGGTATGATGGAAACAGGCCAGCGGCGGCAGTATCGTAATATGGAGATTGTTCTCATTTTCTTCATTGGGTCCTCTCATGCCTCCAACCCACCCATACTACCAAATCTTACGTAGCCATTACCAAGTGCTGCTGTAAAGGGCGAAAATAAGAGCCAAGACATTACGACCAGCGCGTCTTTATGTGTATCGAAGAAACTGGAGATAAACGACGGCGCGTGTGAAGATCGTGAAACTGTGTAAATAACACATCATACTGAGCTCTGTTCATTGTTATTCTTGTTCATCAGTTAGGAAAGGTAGCGGACTTAATCCAGTTTGACAAAAGACAAATTATAAAGACCAGACGACTGGGTCGCAGCGCTACCGAGACAGTAAGGATTGTGGGTTGCCCACGGTCAGCCGTGATAAGTACTTTCAGACATTGGTACGAGCAGCTTAAAAATCAAGAACAGCCCAGAAGGCGCGATGATGCTAGATGTGAGCGAAGGCTATCCCGTATGATACGAGGCAAAAGAAGGGATACTGTGTGGCAACTGGCCTGTAATTTGAATGCAGGTGACCGGAGTAATGCTCCACAAAACACAATACAACCGTGCTGAAAATAATGCTGCGAAGCCGCAGGCCTCTCCGACTGCACTTGCTAACCTCAGTTCACCGTGAAAAACGACTACAATGAGCACACGAGCTTCAAAGCTGGACCTTGAATGATTGAAAGAAGACCCCCTGTTCAGATGAATCTGTTTGTTTTCTGTTGCACGTCTTGGCACTAGGATCCACCGTGGGGCGAAACCAAACCAGCAGACGCAGTGTAATGCTTCGGGCAACGATCTGCTGGGTAGGTGTGGGTCCCGTCATTCCCATGCAAGAAAATATGACGTCTACTAACTGCCTAAATACGTAGACCGGGTACATTCTATCATGGCAACAGTGTTCTCCTCTAGTAGAGCCTTTTCTCCGCAGAGTAATGGGCCATACAACACCTCCTGAATTGTTCGACAATAGTTTGAGGAATATCAGGAAGACTTTCAGGCATTGCCCTGGCCTCCAAATTGTTCAGACGTAAATCCATTTTAGCGTCTGTGTGTTGGTGTTTGAACAGCAGATCTGATCTGCGGCGATTAAACCATGTAGCTTGCAAGATTTAAAGGATCTGTCGGTAACGTTTTGGCACCAAACACAACGAGACACATCTAGAAATATTTTAGAGACAATGCCTCACCGGGTGACAGCTGATTTGGGACACGTAGGAGACAAACATCTTATTAGATAGGTGGTAATAACGTTTCAGCTTTTCAATGTATATATTTTGCTTTGGTTCAATTTTATACTGAATACTATGCCATCATCGGTACCTTTACTGAATTACAATTTCAGCTCCAGTAGATTAATACAGCGTACGTCCACCTAGCAGGATGATTGTGCGCCGGAAAAATATTCGAATCAACATGCCAAGCTTTTTCTTTAAAAGTGCTAAAACGGAGACACTGAACGATGTGTATGATGCATTAGGTACCTCCAAGTGATAGAAAGGCACACAATACGCAAAACACCGATTTTCGTGCAAATGAATTACCATTGACGTATGCGTTTTTGTACCTCCGATATTTTAATTACTTTTCACCATTTTGGATGTCGCAAATGTTTTCTTCTGAAGTATAGATCACATGATTGACCCACCTTCCTAAAAAGTTATTCAGTTGATAAATTCGTGCTGGCTTTTTAGCTTATGCTTCCAATTACAGACATTTATCCTTTGGCAGAGTTATTCCTTCTTAGATAAACACAATTCACAAATTTGAGGAATCGTGTGTCACAAAAAGATAAATAATTTTGTACTTTAATTTTTTTAAATACCATTTTACCAACTTTAGGTGCTCTTTTTATTTAATGTAAACCTAATTCCGTTACGTAGTAGTGTCAATGAAAATACCTTTCTTGTTTGTTTTCGTTTCGATTACTTGAAATATTAACTCATAATGAATGAGCTGCATTATGTCGTCATTTGCAGAGTGAAAGGTATCGATGGACTGGAAGTCGTTGATGCATCTGTAATGCCTAAAGCCATTTCTGGTAATACCTACATTGCAGCTATGATAATTGCTGGGAAAGCAGAGGATATTTTAAATGAAACAATAACCGAATGTTAAACAGGTTTATCATTGACCATTTGTGGAGCGCTTGTTCAAAGGTACAAGCAGTGTACCAGGCCTGTAACTTTTTCTTGAATGTTTGCTTCTCTTTTGCATCAGTTTGGAAGCTAATGCTTCTACTCCAGTGCTTGTAATTCTAATAATTATCATACTGCTTTAATGAACTGTATACCAATGTACACAGAGGGAAGCTCTTCCTCCCTTTATATAAAAACTACATGCCACTTCTTGATTTTTCTTAAAAAATGAAGGAGAATATTCTTTTCATCTTGTTACCATATTCAAGGATGTTCTGAAATGTGAATTATGTTCAGAACCAAAAAAATTAAGTTCTGTTACTATATTCCACTTCATGCCGTTTCTTGATTTTGCATATAAAATGCATAAGCATGTTGCTTACGCTTTCCAACCATAGGTTAAAAAAGCGTATATGCTCCAGCTTTGTCCGTCCGTCTGTCCGTCTGTCTGCCCGTCCGTCTGACAGTCGGCACGATAACTCGCGTAAAAATGGTTCGATTTCGATGAAATGTCAGTAGTTGGTAGGGGACCACCTGGGGACGAACCCTGTTTAGTATGGACGAAATGGGGTCAAAGGTCACGACGTAGGAGCGGGATCCATTCCATTACCGGTATGCGTCATAACTTGCGTAAATATGGTTCGATGTCGATGAAATGTTTAAATGTGGTAAGGGACAATTTGGGAAGAAACCCTGCTAAAAATGGGTGAAGTGGGGTTAAAGGTCAGGACATACGAGCCGAATGCATTCCGCCGCTATTATGCGTCCAAACTTGCGTAAATATGGTTCGATTTTGATGAAATTGTAGTATGTCGTAGGGGATCACCTGGGGACGAACCCTATTGAAAATGGACGAAATGGGGTCAAAGGTCAGGACATAGGATTGGGATTCATTCCATCGCTCTTATCCCATACTATTAAAAGAGCACTTTTTATGTATGTAAATTTTATTTTGAAAACGGCTCTATGTATTTTGATGAAAGTCGTTAACCTACCCTTTTCTGGTATTAGAAATCCATTTAGCTTGATCTCGACTTTAGGAAAATTCGTTAAGTGTGTTAAATAAAGACCCAGAATTATAACGTTTTTAGTGTCATGACGTCGTCCCATTAATGTGACCCATGCTTAAAAATCTTATGACGTCACAATCTCGCGATTGAGAATGTTGCGGCGCGGTCACGCTATCTGTCTCATTACGTCACGCGTTATGTGTGGATCCTACCAAAGTTTTATGACGTCCCACTCTTGCGAGCAGATGGTCGCAATTCCCATCTGCCTCATTACGTCACGCGTTGTGTGTGTATGGCGTCCGCACGATAACTCCCGTAAAAATCGTTTGAGTTCGATGAAATTTTAGTATGTGGTAGGGGACCGTCTGAGAAGGAACCCTATTGAAAGTGAACGAAATGGGGTCAAAAGTCCGGACATAGGAGCGGGATCCATTCCACTGCTGTTATGCGTCATAACTAACGTAAAAAAGGTTCGATTTCGATGCAATTTTAGTATGTGGTAGGGGACTATCTGGGAACAAACCTATTTAAAATGGGCGAAATGGGATCAAAATGTCGGGACATAGGAGCGGAATCACTTCCATCGCCATTATGCGCCATAACGTACGTAAAAATGCTTCTATTTGGTTGAAATGTAAGTATGTTGTAGAAGCCGTGCCCGTGGACGCATCCTATTGAAAATTGGCAAAATGGGATCAAAGGTTCGGACACAGGAGCGGGAACTATTCTTATGCATCATAACTTACGTAAAAATGCTTCTATTGCGACAAAACTTTAGCATGTTATTTCGGAGATATACTGAACCGGTTCTGTTGAATATCATCGAAATAGGATCAAAGGTCAGGGCACAGGAAGGAGATTTATTCCACAGCCATTATCCTCATAACTTGAGTAATAATTTCTGGTATGTTGGAAAGCGTATTATAATCAATGCATTGGATGATTTTGCTAACTTGTATAGAAATAAACCTGCTTTTTTTTACGCTTTCCAGCAGAAGGTTGAAAAAGCGTATATGCTCCAGCTTTGTCAGTCCGTCCGTCTGCCTGCCTTTCCGCATGATAACTCGCGTAAAAATGGTTCGATTTCGTTGGAATTTTAGTATGTCGTAGGGGACCACCTGGGGACGAACTCTATAGAACAAGGCTGAAGTGGGGTCAAAGGTCAGGACACAGAAGCGGGATCCACTCCATTGCCCTTATGCGTCATAACGTCCGGAAATATGGTTCGATGTCGATGAAAGTTCAGTATGCGGCAGGGGACCACCTGAGGATGAAACCTATTGAAAATGGGTGAAGTGGGGTCAAAGGTCACGACATAGGAGCAGGATCCATTTCATTGTCCTTATGCGTCATAACAAGCGTAAATATGGTTCGATTTCGATGAAAATTTAGTATGTCGTAGGGGACCATCTGTAAAGGATCCCTATTAGAAATGTGTGACGTGGGATCAAAGGTTGGGACATAGTAGTGAATTGCATTCTACTGCTCTTATGAGTCATAACTAACTTAAAAATGCTTCGATTTGGATGAGATGTTAGCATGTTGTAGGGGTCTGCCTGGGGACGAATCCTATTGAAAATGGGCGAAATTGGGTCAAAGGTTAGGATACAGGAACGGGATCTATTCCATAGATCTTATGCATCATAACTTACCTAAACATGCTTCGATTGCGACAAAACGTTATCCTGTTATTTCGGAGCTATACTGAACTCGTTCAGTTGAATATCATCGAAATGAGATCAAAGGTCAGGGCACAGGACCGAGAATTATTCCGCAGCCATTATCCTCATAACTTGAGTAATGATTTCTGGTATGTTGGAAAGCATATCATAATCAATGCATTGCATGATTTTACTAAACAAATAAAGTTTTGTGTCCTATATTTTTATTAAAGGCTATTTCTTGTCTTAACCTAGAAAATAGAAAAGCATATTATTCTTGTCTTGTAACAATATGCAGGAATGTTTTGAGAAAAGTATAAAGCAGAAAACAAAAAATAAACGTTTTTCTTCGTCATGATGAATATCTTCTTAGCTCAAATACGTTAAGAATGCAACAATAATTTAAGAGAAAGAAATTAAAAACACACATCCTCTTTGTCTCTTTAGTGAGAAAAACCATGATTAATTTCATCATAAGTTATCGCCGAAGAAGAAAAACAGAAATACGACGTGCGCTTCCGCGAGTACAAAGGTAATTACGTATGCAAACTTCCGCTTCAAAACATAATTCTTGCTTTGCTTTATGGATTTGCTCTTTCACCGATCAGGTTATAAAAACATATTTCTTCTGATGTCGGTAGTTGCAGGATTGTTCTTTTCTGCCTTAGAGATCGAAATGTCACGACTTTCTAAGAGCACGAAACTGACGTTCTTTACAAGAGTAATAACCACATATATCTGTTCCGCTGTTTGCATTCAGCTAACTTCGAGTCATGCCGCCGGCTGTGGTAAAAATTACTTCTTTCTTGATGCTGGCCGTTTGTTGTGTGCCATCGAACAGTAATTTTGTATCGCAACCGCATATTATACTTACTTTTGCTGATGACTTGGTAAGTGCTTATATATTGTGAATTTTAACGTAGTCGTTGGAAAACTATTGAATTCCCTTAACGAAGAAAGCATTGCGTAGCGTGACTTATGCAACACATGCGTTATTAGTATTCGTGATTTATAATCAGTCACTATAAATGATTAAGTAACCATTTATTCTCATTGTTGAAATATGAGTAGCTTATAAGTTAAGAAAAAATATTAATTCGAAGTTCGCCTGTGAGTTTTTCTTTATCTCACATTTCGTTCTACGTTTTTTAAAAACAACGCGTCAAATGTTCCATCATCAATGCCATCCTTTTCATAGGGCAAATACTTTCTACATTAACATAAACCACGTACTATAAATATGTTTTCCCCTTTCCTTTCAACAGTGGACATTTTATATAATTTTCTGGTGATTGGCATTTAACAGATTCATCAGTTTACCAGTCACCGTACATTTTCTAAGAACAGAGTCATGCACAAAACTTCTGCAACAGATATAAAGCTGACCACCTCACAAATTATAAAACGCTCCCCAAAGAGCTGGAGAGAAAGGAGCGTTTAACAACAACCGTGAGCAAAACGTCGGACATAAGCAGGCGCCGGACCCAATTTTCAGAGCCCTATTCCCAAGGAAGTGAGAGAGCCAGTGCCGTAAGTGAAACACAGCATACCTCACCGGGATTCGAACCCGGAACCATCTGTTAGATCACTGCGCCACTAGGGCGTCAATACGGAAGTTTTCGTTTGTTTATTACGAACTTAATTCATTCGCAAAGATCATATATGTCCAAAGGTAACTAAAAAGATAATATGTACACAAATATCGGATGAGGTTGTAAATTTAGCCGATACGATACGCAGAATTCAATTAAATTTATATTCAACCCCTGAAAAATTATACATATTGAAAAGTACATCGGAAACATTTTAATGAAAAATAAAACTCGTTTAAATTTATTTTCAGGACATAAATATGCTATGTGTAGCAGCCAAAACAGTGAAAAGGTCAAAACCGTGTCAAATGATCCCTATTAGAAATGGGTGACGTGGGGTCAAAGGTTGGGACATAGTAGTGAATTGCATCTACTGCTCTTATGCGTCATAACTAACTCAAAAATGCTTCGATTTGGATGAGATGTTAGCATGTTGTAGGGGTCTGCCTGGGGACGAATCCTATTGAAAATGGGCGAAATTGGGTCAAAGGTTAGGATACAGAAACGGGATCTATTCCATAGATCTTATGCATCATAACTTACCTAAACATGCTTCGATTGCGACAAAACGTTATCATGTTATTTCGGAACTATACTGAACTCGTTCTGTTGAATATCATCGAAATGAGATCAAAGGTTAGGGCACAGGACCGAGAATAATTCCGCAGCCATTGTCCTCATAACTTGAGTGATTACTTGAGTAATGATTTCTGGTTAATTCTTATTGGTTGCATATGTTCTTATAATAATTCAGTTTAATTCTTTATTGGTTGCATATGTTCTTATAATAATTCGGTTTAATTCTTTATTGGTTGCATATGTTCTTATTAGTGGATGCATACGTAGAAATATTTTTAGTCACTATGGGTGTACGGTTCGAACAGTAAAAACCAAGAATGGAATAGGTATTCATTTGGCGTAGTCTTTTAAACTCTTTCCGACACAGAACAGTTTTTCGAAACGAATTTCTATGAAAAGCAAAAAATTGCTAACCTGAGAAAACGTTTGCTCCAGCGACAGAAATAGCTGAGCACTACAGATGAGCACGGGCTTTTTTTTTAATACCCAGCCCGTTGTATCATTATTTTTGACTGGCCCGGCCGTGACCCGTGTTTAAACATTCGTAAAAAATTTCCCTATGTGAATAAAGAAACAATAAGGCGTATTGCTGCACTCCTATTTAGATTTTCATAAACATTCAAGGATGTTAGTGCTTCCCGTTAATGTCGCCCCATCATAAAAGAGAGAGAGAGAGAGAAAAAAATAATTATGTCGATCATATGCGTGTAACAAAATGTCCTTCATTTTGTTCACCAAGTGTATCAAATGAATTCCTTTAGCTCGACGCAACTTCATGTTTACACCGAATGACGGGATATTCCCAGTTTTCAGAGTTGTAAGTAATAGGACTTTAAATTTTAGTAGCCACGAAATTTTTATACTAACAGTTTGCATGGTATGTAAAAAGAAATACAAAGTTGTTACTTAAAACTCTCCCTTACTCAAAAACTCTTACTGGAAAACGGCTGTTTTTGAGTAATGAATTGGACGCCAAACATGTGATAAACAATAATTAAGAGTTTCAGGCAAAGAAAGAAAAGAGAAACTATGGCTAACAATTCAGTTGGGCGTTTCCCGTTACGTTAGTTAATTCGGTTAGCAGTGTTCAAAAAATTAATTTAAAAAGTGAAAGGGCAAATTAACTTGAGCACGGACCAGTCAAAGATTTGATGTAAGAGCCCGCCCTGGTACGTTTTCGGTCTTTTTGCCACAGCTTGGGCCTGTCAAAGATTTGACATAGGAGTCCTGCCGGGACCGTACCTGGCCCTGCGCCATTCCGGTCTTTTTGTCATAGCCCGGGCAGGTGTTATTTCCTATTGAGCACTATATATACGTAATTCTTAATGTGAGTATCATAGTTAATGTAGCTAGATAAAAAAAATGCAAACGGAAACAGGCTGTGGGATGGGAGGGACTGATGAGCTACTACGTGTCGTCCCGGAGCATCCTAGGTATACTCTGTAGGATTTAAATCCGGAGACCTGGCGGCCTGTCCATACGCCGAATATCTTCGCTGTGCAAGACATCGACAAGCTAAACCCTGTGTGAGGGAGCTTTATAATCCATTGAAATGAGCTTAGAGTCTACAATCTCCCGAAAAAGTTCGTCATAGGACTCCGGGAACCTTTACCTAGATAACTCGTCATCCACAATGGCGCTTGATAGCACGTGAAGTGGTGCACTGTTTTTGAAAATAATGCCACCTCAATTGAGAACAGCACGGCCTCCAGAAGAGCCTCATTCACGGGAATTTGTAAGTTATCTGTTCCCTCCTGATGAAATGCGGACGACAATCTGCTTGTAGACTGAATCTAGGCTCGTCTGTGAAAAAAGAAACACTTGCCCACTCGTCCACGCTCCAGTAATGATGTCTCCTGCACCAATTCAAGGGTGTTTTTCTCTAAGATGCGATTATCCGAAGACAAACCACGGTGGTCCTGGCATTAAGGGACAGTTACATTAAGCCCCCGATATATCGTTTGCCTTGATACCTTAGTAGCAGTGGCAGAGCAGAGCTCCGAAGACAATTGCCGTGCTGTGTTGGACGTATGAAGCCGCTCGCTTAAACGACATAACGGTCCTCACAAACTTAAACAGGCGTTATGACTTCTACCAGGTGTGTTTGAATTGCTACCATAACCCTGAAACCGCTCTGGGTTGGGCACGGTGTATGATAAGTCAGGTGATACGACTCTCCGTGCTGTCAACAGTTTGAAAAACGGACTGCTAATGTCACAGCTCGCCAGGGGGCGTTCAGGAGTTGTGGGCCGATCGTTCACGCTAACCGTCATAGGATTATATGGCGTTTATGATTGAATCAGTGCAAAATAGGTATTTATCTTGAGTATGTTCTATTTATTACTTTGTGTAATTATATCGTATGGAATACCAGAAAATTTTAAGTTTCTATGCAAAAGGTAAAGTACGTCAACTCTGTTTTTACTTAACGGGAGATAAATTTATGGTGTAGCTAAATGTCGGACTAGAATATGTTCAGCTCTGTTTTAGGTATGGGCGAAAATGTTTTGTACCAAACTATAGGGTATCGGACAGGTTTTGCAGCATATAAAAAACGTGTATCAACCTTTATTGACCCAACTGTACCATAATAAAGAATTACTAGGGACGTTGGGGATTGTGTCAAGGAGGTATGTATGGTAATGGCGGAGTTGTTATGAGACGGGCGAATGATTGTTGTTATGAAATAAAAGTTCATGTTCTCGAATAGAATTCGTTACTGCTTAAAAGTAAGTCCGTGTCTCTTATTAAGGCTTAGTATGTAACACCAACAAAGTTGGAAAAATGGCGGCAAGCATTTATGCATTTTTCCATAGCTTACAATGTGTAGAAATTTTACGTTTAGAGCATTAACCGTTGTGTAAATGTAGGATCACAAATTTTATCCCTTGATAAGAAATATGTTCAGCGTACTATATGCACACCGGTCGGGGAAATCTCCGCCGAGAAAAAGCCGCCATTGCCACGATACACTTGCTCGCCAGCACAGATGGAGGGAGCGCCTTTTTCGATAGTATGATTATGTACAAAAATAAAACAAATGTGTAAGAAATATTGTTTATTACTAAATGAAAACATCAATAGTGAATGATTTCTCGAGCTGAAGTTTAATCAAAATTATTTTTTGCGAAAATTTCTGTAAGTTTTTGAAAGCAGCAGTTTCCTTTTAACGATTCTCCAGTGATTTACGCAAAAACTGATATTCCATGTTACAATTGCTCTTCCGAATGTACAGCACCATCTCATTTTACAAGAAGTACAATTTTTTTGACGATAAAGGGTAAATTATGTATTGCCTCAGTAAAAAACTCAGCATTATCTGCTCAGAAATCTTCACTTTGGAGTACTCACTCTGTGACCAATATATATATATCATCATCATCATCATCATTGTCAACCATTATCAATCCACTGCTGGACGAAGGTCTCCCCAAGTTTCCTCCACAACGGTCTGTCTTGTGCCAGTCTCCTCCATGTCACCCCTGCATACTTTCGAATTTCATCCACCCATCTCCCATGTGGTCTTCTTCTGGGTCTTTTCCTGTCCCTTGGAATCCAATCTAAAATTTCGGCTGTCCATCGATGATCTGTCCTTCTGGCAGTATGTCCAGCCCATTGCCATTTCAGGGATTTAACTCTGATCATGATGTCTTCCACTCTTGTCATTTTTCGGATCCACGAGTTCCTCTTCTTATCTCTCCTGGTTACACCAAGCATGCACCTCTCCATGCTTCTTTGAGTTGTCTGCAGCCTTTGTATGTCTCTTTTAGTTAAGGTCCACGTCTCCGCACCATACGTAAGCACTGGAAGGATGCATTGATCAAACACTTTTCTTTTAAGACATAATGGCATATTGCTCTTGAAAATTATGCTGTTTCTTCCAAAAGCTCTCCAGGCAAGTTTTGTACGCCGATTAATTTCTTCATCAATGTGACCCTCACTTGATATCTGCTGTCCAAGATAAACGTACGTGTCTGTTATCTCCAGCTTTTCTCCATCAATCGATAAATCTTCATTTCTTGTAAAAGCATTGAACATCACTTTTGTCTTCTGAAAGTTCATTTTTAATCCCACTTCTTTACTCTTGTCAGCAAGTTCCTGGATCATACTCTGCAGCTCTGATGGGGTAGTTGCAAAAATGACTACGTCATCAGCAAAACGAAGGTGGGTTAGATAATCTCCATTAATCTTTATCCCCTTGTTTTCCCAGCTCAGTGACTGAAAAACACCCTCCAATGTGGCATTAAAGAGCTTCGGAGATATGGTGTCCCCTTGTCTCACTCCTTTTCCAATTTTTATGTGTGTTGTATTTTCAAACAGCCGAATCTTTGCACTTGCATTTTCATAGATGTTATTAATAATATTAATGTATGCATCTTCAATACCGCAGGTTTTCAGAGCCATTGTAACTGCTGATGGTTTCACCGAATCAAAGGCTTTTTCATAATCGATAAAAGCCATGCACAATGGAAGTTCATATTCCCTCGCTCTTTCAATTAGTTCTCTCAGCACGTGGATATGATCTATTGTGCTGTAGCCACTCCTGAATCCAGCTTGTTCTCTCGGTTGAGCCATGTCCAGTGTTACCTTCAAGCGGTGTGAAAGAACTTTAGTGAAGATTTTATAAACCACTGATAGGAGGCTGATAGGTCTGTAGTTTCCGAGATCCTCAATGTCACCTTTCTTATGTAGCAGGATCATTGTAGCGGTGTTCCAATCCTCAGGAATCTGTCCTTTATTAAGGCATCGAGTGAAAATTTGGGCGAGTACTGTTTCGATTTCTCCACTTGCTTCTTGTATGATGTCTACAGTAATTCCATCTTCTCCTGGAGCTTTTCCTCGCTTCATGTTCTTGATTGCATGTGCAACTTCTGCTGGAAGGACAGGAGGAACTCTGGTACTGGTACCTTTCATGATGTCTGGAGTGCATATATCATCCCTTTCATATAATTTGGAGTAGAAATCTTTCACTCTTGTCAAAATTTCTGCCTTTATTTCTTGTTACAGAACCATCTTCTTTTCTCAGTGCCATAATCTGTTTTCTTCCCTTACTGAGATGTCCCTTTGCTATCTTTAGGCTTTGGTTGTTTTCAATTGCTTTCCTCACTAGTTCACAGTTGAATTTCCTTACGTCTTCAGTGATACTTTTTCTTACTGTCTTGCATAGCTCTATATATTCCACTTTGGAAGTCACATCTTCTTTAGTTGTCCTCATCTCTCTTCTTTTTTGCATCAACATTTTGGTTTTTACTGATAATTTGTTCACATACAACTTGTTCTTAGACCCAGCTAATTTTGTTGCTGTTTCCATAAGAGCTTTGGTTACTTTTCTGTTAACTTCAGAATATATATATATATATATATATATATATATATATATATATATATAACTCTTATTTGACGAATTCCATGTAATAGGCACAAAAGTGCATGTGTGCAAAGCGTTCCAGGTTATTAGTTTTTTTTTAGTTTTTTTAGTTCCAAACAAAATAGTATTCGTAAAACACTAATGTTTCTGCCTACTCCTCCCATACGAAAACATAGGTTGTATCAAATCATCGGCCCACACGTTGTTCGCGCCATCTAGTGACAAGTGACCTTAACGGGCGATTTTTGTTTCCAGATTCGTATCACCTGACTATCATACAGCGTGGGGTTGGGCATTCTTGTCCCTTGCTACATGTGTCTGAGACTGGTCTACCTCTAGTCGTCGTATCAGTCTCCACCTAAAAGCACCAGAAACACGCGTATCAGACATAAGGAAAGCATTTGCAGCAAACGAGACGCTACGTATACGAGCTGTGAAAGTGAAATACCACTGCCATTCACCGATGGCTTTAAGACCCGTAGTAGAATCGCGGCAACGGGTGACGGGAGACGTACGTTGCGATATCATTTTCGTCCTACAGACAAAAATGATATCCCGTATCATTTTCGTCCTACAGACAAAAATGATATCCCGGACCCTCTCTTACAGATTCCCATTGATGGATGCAAATTTTCCGTCGAAATACGGAAAATGTTCATCTGAGAACGGAGGGTATTCTATTTTTCTACACTTTATGAAGACGGAAGTTAGACGGAGTGAAGATTTTTGTCGTAATCGAAATGTTTTTCTTCTCTCGATAGCCGGCATATACGGTATTGGTAAATATCAATTTATGGCATAAACGCTTGTGTTTCAATTTGAATTTGGAGGCAACGATTTCCGAAAACAGAAGTTAGGCGGGGCTAAGTAATTTTAATAATTTTTCTTATTATGTCCCCTTTGCCCTGTATGGTTGTTAAATATAATTTTTTTACATACAGTTTTGTATTTAGGACTGAAAATGGAAAAAAAGTTTTAAAACGGAATTCTCCTATAACTGTAAAATTGAGCAAAAATTGTCAACAACAGAACTAAAAGCAGCAGAGATTTCTCCCACAATCATTTCATTCTTTCTTTCTTTATTTTTTGTTCGCGGTGTTTTCTCTGTATTGTAATATTGTTTAAGCATAATTTAATTACATACATGTTTGTACTAAAAATGGAAAATAATGAAAATATCGCCGGAAACTGTTGTAGGACAGAGTAAAGATTTTTCCCGTAATCCTAATTTCTTTGTTCTAGCGATATTCCTTTTTTCTTGTATTTTTGCTTAGCATAATGTTGTTACACAAATCTTTGTCTTTCAACAAATCTTGCATTTTGAAGGGTAGCATGAAATAGCATCTACAAAGAATCAGGATTTACTGACCGATATAACCTTGGGGCTTCTAGGTTCCGTCCATTGGATATACAGAATATATTTCTCTAAATTCTTAGGAACAAAACTTAAGTGACAAGCATTTCCTTTAGTTTTGCAAAAAAAAAAAAAAAAAACCCAGCGAAATAGGTTCCTCAAAGAAAAAGGAGTTATATGAAAAGAAAAGTCGCTGCTTCTAAGTAAAACAACCTTTGCTGTATAAATACATATGTATTGTATTCAACGGTTTTAATCATGAAAATGGATAACGGTTGATCACCTGGGACGAATATGTCAGGTAAGAGTAATTAAAAATATTAGTACAATTTATTTATCTAGAATTGCACGGCATCAGTGTTTTCATATTGCTGTTTTATGAAATTCCTAGAATCTTGTTATATCCTAATATTGAACCCCATCTTCAATCTACAAAGATGAACATGGAATTGCTTTGTATGTTAATTTAAAATCCGAACTCGAATTTTGCAAAAGACGGACATTGTGAAATGACTATGCAAAAAGAAACTCTGCGGAGACAATCGAAGAAGAAATCTTTAGAGTAAGCAAGCCGTTTTTTCTTCTAAATTACAAAGCTTCCCAGCGAGACAGACTATCAAAAAAAAAAAAATCCTTCAATTGGGTGTCTGAGGGTCCCTGTATCCGTCTCCCCGGAGGCGAGGAACAAACTGGTATTATTTCAGTGAACTCTGTTGAAACATTTCAACCATTCAACTAATTAGGAATGATCTCAAAGTCATACACTTTATCTGCACTAAGCCGCCAGGGCCGTTATCGAAAAAAAACCAAAATGCTTCTTAGATGATGAAAAGCAACAAAGCGATAATGTTACATTAAATCCATTTTTCTAGTTATTTTCTTAAAGCAACGTTTATTGCTTTAACCGAATGAGATGATACAATTGAGGGAAAATGCGTCCGCAGCCATTTATCAGTTTTACTTTTAACTCAGGAACTCCGTTTCTTTATGATCAATATTCATTTTTATGTTAATTAAACACAAGCCACATGTATCGCCTAATCGATGTAAATGAAAGTTGCATATGTTGTCAAAGTGTTGAATAATGTTGTCTTGGATCTTTGAAAATGTTTAAGACTTTCTAAACGTTTGCAACGCGTATACGCTTTCATTAAATAAAGAAGCCATCTTCGAACAAGAAAAAAAAGGTTGCCTGTTTACTTCTCTCTTCCCCTCACCGCAAAGAAGCAATCAAGCTTTTGCAAATATAACAGTACATGTACGTGTAAGCCGCCACGGTGGCGCAGTGGTCTAAGCGATGGCCTCTGATCATTCGTCCGAACGGGGTCCGGGTTCGAATCCCGGTGAGGCATGTATGTTGTGTTTGTCTTGCGGCACTGGCTCTCTCCCTTCCCTGGAACCAGTGACCCTAAATCAGGGACGGGCGACTGCTTATAGCCCATTGAGTTGCTCACGGTGGTCGTTAAACCTCCAATCAAAAAAAAAAAAAAAAAAAAAAAATGTACGTGTAACAACACGTGATATTTCTCCCTACTTGAGATGGATTGAAATGTCCAGTATTCTATGCGGCTACTTACCTTGACCACTAAATTTTCATGTCGTATAATGTAGTTGCCAGCAAGTAAGCAGAGATAAATCAAATCCATGCGAATTAAACGTTTAACACATATTTGGTAGCGATATATGCAATTAAACGTTACATCAATCAAAATTTGAAACGTTTATGGACACCTACTCAGGAGTTTTGCCTTGGAATGCTGTTTGACTATGTATAAGAAACTGCCGGCAAAGTTAATACGAATCTGAAAATATTCTGAAATTACTCCAGTGATACCTATTTTCAAAATATCTTTTCAAATGTCATTTATATTCGTGATATAACCCATTACGTCCTAGGAACTGAGATTAAATCCAGGAATACTTACGACCAAACCACTTAGAAAGACCATCGAGGTCAAAACTAGACTTTGCTGTTTCTTCTTACGCAATTCTGTTTCTCATTTTCATCCTTTTTTCACTGATATAAATAATATCGGAATTACACTGATACGAATAATATCTGTTTCCTAATGTATGTGAAACAGAACGTGTTTTATAGCTGATAAAAATGTTTTAATACCTAACATTTCTATTAAACCTTTTTAAGGGTGTTCAAAATTAAATGTATTCACAGCAGCAGATTCTGTTTTCGCATCATTACAGAACCGAAAGTAATTGAGAAAAATAAAGTATCGTCATTTGAATAAATGCGCTGAATAATCAGAACACGCAGAAAAAGGAGATATATGCACAGATTGCTGATTAGGGGCTCGAGATGATCCTCGAAAATTCTTACATTAAGATGAAAGTTACGGTATTCAAATTTGTCATTAACACAAGATAAGAATGCTGGAAATGTAAACGTAAAATAATATCCTATCGGGTGCTAAGTTTGAGGCAGAGGAATCACCTGTTTTCGGTTATGGAAACTAAGTAAAGAAGGGGCCAGTTTTTTGATAGCGCCCTAATAATATATGTTCTTTTAGTACTAACATGTTTTAACCACGGTTTGAGGATTTCAAAAAATAAGTATATGGCAGCTTTATTGTTTTAAAAGAACCAATGCCATGATAGTAGTCTGAAATACTACAGGCAGAAACTTGCCATGCACTTCCACTTGGTATGTATAGATCCATAGGAAGGTAACGCAGAAAGGTCCGACGGTGAAGCATGATGGTAGCAAATTGTTTTCTCTGGGTGATGTTTCCATTAATATTAGTTTAGACATAATTTTTTACGTCTCGAAAATCATTAAAATGTTCGTGAATCTTCTAGGCAGATGCATAGATGTCAAGTCAAGACCAATTTATATGTTTGTAAATGATTTATCTTATTGTTGTTGGCATCACGTCTATTGTCTTTTACTTTCACGATGTAAATAAAGAAGTTGAGTTCGTTTTTGCTAAAAATTTGAATATGTATTTTGTGATGAATATGTGTGTGCCGCTCAGGTGGCGCAGTCGTCTAAGCGATGGCCTCCGATCATTCGTCCGAAAGGGGTGCGGGTTCGAATCCCGGTGGGGCATGGATGTTGTGTTTTTCTTACGGCACAAACTCGCTCCCTTCCCTGGAACCAGTGACCATAAATTAGGGACGGGCGACTGCTTATAGCCCATTGAGTTGCTCACGGTGTTCGTTAAACCTCCAATCAAAAAATATATATATATGTTTCTATTGCGCTCTGTGTTGCATATAATGTAGTTTGGGAATGATTCACAGTGTACATTAAATGAACGTGATCTTTACCAAGTTGTAACTCCATAGATTAAGAACAACATTCGAATCGCACTGGCTGGTAGCTAGCATTTGCTATAGTGGCGTCCGCTGACAGGACTGAGGTTCTAAATTAGGTAAGCCTTTTCAAAATGGTAAATATGGAAGGTTTAAGAAATTCGCGGAAGCTCAGAAACGTTCTTCATACTGCTTTCACCAGAAATTTAAATAAACTTATATCGGAGCTAGATGCTGTGGTACACAGCAGTACGTTTGATGTAACCCAAGGTTTTTATGGAATGGAAATAAAGAAATGCTTGAACATGATAACAAAATACTGTTATTGAAATTAGAAGTTGGTGAAGGTGATGATTTAGATAAGGAATGTAAATTAGCAGAAGAATATCAGAAGGAATTTTGATCATTAGAGTATCGTGTGAATGACATAGCAAAGCCAAAAGTTCTTGATACTGTTCCAAATGATATCACAAGTGGTAATAATGAACTAAGTAGTTGAAGAAAATTTAAATTCCAAAGTCAGAGCATAGGAGCTTTTAATGGTAATGTTAAAGAGTGGCTGAAGTTCTGCTGTCATTTCGAAAAGATACATTATTACTTAGATATACACTGCTGGACAATTGCTAAGGACGGATCATAAACGGCTATATAGCGCATAAAAAAGTAAGTGTGGTTGGATGCCAAGTGAAATAAAATATTGTTAGAATGTCAGGACATTACAAGAAAGACAATTTATTGTGCTCTGAAATCCAGAAGGCTTTGGAACGTGTTCAAGGGACAAACAGGCCATTTTGTGCAGAATACGTAAACGTGAAAAAAATGCAATTACCGTCCGCAGGCGTTCCGGCGTAAGATGTCAATACGGGATATGGCCACCATGGAGGGCGATGCAAGATTCCACACGTCGTGTCATGCTTTGCACAACATTATCAAGCAGCTGTTGGGGTAATTTATCCCATTCCTCTGTCAGTGCACGGATGAGGGTGTCCTTGTTTATTGGAGGGCATTGGCGACCAGCAAGACTCCTCCCCAAAGGATCCCACACATTTTCAATGGGATTCAGATCTGGAGAACGTGCTGGCCATCCGAGGCGTTGAATATTCTCGCTCTCAAGACACTCCTGGACAGCGACTGTTCGATGACATGTTGCGTTCTCGTCCATGAAAATGAATCTATCACCGACAGCACCACGGAACATGCGAACATGAGGTAGCAGAATATCATTAATGTATCGTTGGCCAGTCATAGTCCCAGTTGGAAGCACATAGAGGGACGTACGGCCATTGATCATGATGCCAGCCCATACCGTGACACTACATGTCGGATATCGGTCCCTTTCCTGTATGTTTGCTGGACAATATGCAGTACCACTATCACGCCAGATCAGTTGCCGCCAATCAGACGATAGACTGTATCTACTCTCATCTGAGAAGAGGACAGCAGACCAGTCGTTATCAGTCCAATTGCGATGTTGATGGCACCATTGCAAACGGGCGGTACGGTGACGTCTGGACAATGGGATGCACACAACAGGACGGCGGGCGTATAGACCTCCTTCATGCAAACGTCTGGCGACAGTTTTTCGGGAGATCCGCTTGCCAGTAGCAGCCATAACCTGATTTGTTACCTCACTAGCTGTGCTGCGCCGGTGTCTTTTTGTTGATAGCACTATGTACCGATCTTTTGCAGGTGTCGTACTGTGAACACGACCTCCCCCGTGACGTTTTCTACAATCTCTGTTTGTTTGAAATGATTTCCAAAGCCTTGAAACAACACTGTGGCTGACGTCGAACTCCCTGGCAACATCTGTTATTTTTCGCCCTTCTTCAATCTTACCAATAATACGGCCACGCGTAAAATCATCTAAGTGATGTCGGTAAGACATACTGAAAATTGCAAGTTCGTCAATAGATTCTTTCCCTTTCAACTTTGCGTTTGAACAACAACGGTCAATAAGCGTCAAATCCTTTATATCTCTTATCAGCGCTATGACGTCACGAACAAGTTCGGCAATCGAAAACTTGCATACGCACAACAAGTCTTACTGTATCCCACAATTATGCTAATTTCCACATTTTCCTGCCTTCCATTTTATGGTTGCTATCGTTGCTATTGTCATCCGTCCTTAGCAATTGTCCGGCAGTGTAGTTCCAGAGGACAAATTATAGTATGTGATACAGTCTACTGAAAAGGGTTCTAGAGCAAGGGAACTTGTTGACAGTTTTCCCCTACAGCTTATAATTATAAGAAAGCCGTTGAATGCTTAAAATCTAGGTTTAGCCATTAGGATGTTTTAGTAGAAGTATACGTTATGGAACTGTTACAATTAGTTTAAAAAAATATATCACCCCCTACAGATTCACGTTTCATGTGTTTATTTTATGACAAACTTGAAACGCATATTCGGGCACTTGAAACATTGGATGTTACAACAGACAAGTGTGGGGCTATACTGTTTCCATTGGTAGAATTCTGTATGCTAAAAGACTTACTGAGAGAATGGGAGAGATATGCAACGTTTGCTCATACAAGTGAACCAAAAGCTAGACTGGGTAACCTAATGTCATTTTTAAAGTCAGAAGTTGTATCTGAAGAAATAATTAGTTTAGCCGTAGCTGGTATTGGTATAAAAGGTGAAATTAAAGCGAAAAAGAAAATCAGTAATGCCTTAGAACACAAAATACCAACTGCTGTTGATTTACTGAACACAAATTCTGTTGATAACAGGAACTGTATATTTTGTGATGGTGCACAAGACAGTGTAAAGTGTTTTAATGCCCAGAAGATGAACCTGAAACAAAAACACAAAATTCTGAAAGAAAAGTGTGGTTGTTTCAAATGTTTTAGAATGGGACATTCCATTGCCAAATGCAAGACACATGTGAGATGTGTTATTTGTTCCGAAGGACATGTAGTGGTCATGTGTCCTGAGCTTCAAATAAATAAAGACACTAAACCTAAAATTAGTTCTGTTAGTCAGAATAAGGATGAAGACGTAGGTCAGAAACATGTTGTTGACATGACGAATCTAGGAACAACCAAATTGTTCTTACAAACTTTACACTCAACATTAAAGGGGCCTAATTCCTCCATACGTGCAAGAGTATTAATTGATTCAGGATGTCAGAAGTCTTATATTTTGAAGGCTACAGCTACAAGGATAGGTTTGGAACCTCTAAGGGAATAAAAGTTATTATATACTTTGTTTAGTGTAAGGAAGACTAGCAAAATGAAATATAACTGCTATAAAGTTCAGTTGGAAACACTGAATGGTGGATTTCGTTGCAGATTTGAAGCACTTCATCTACCAATTGTTTGTAACCACATTTCTTCTGTAAAGCCAGAACTTTGGATTAGAGAATTGTAAGCCATGCACATCAAGCTAAGTGATGTCGAGGGAGATGAGAGACCAATTGAGGTATTAATTGGTGCTGATGTGGCTGGAAACTGTTGACTGGGAAAAGGAAACTTCTGGTCAGTTCATTAGTAGCCATTGAAACCTACCTGGGGTGGACTCTGATGCGAAAAATTCCTTTGTTCACTGCTGATGAGAATTCAGCCATGGCAGTGACTTCCATGTTTGTCAAAGAAGCAACGGTTTCAGACTTGTGGAGTTTAGAAGTTATTGGCATAGCAAACCCTGTGAAAAAGAAGGCTGACGAAGAAGGGATCTTGCAACTATGGTGCAATTTGAGCAGTCGGTGACTGTAAATGACGAAGGTCGTTATGAACTGGCATTGCCTTGGTCAAAATAACATATTTCACCTCTGACATGTAAATATTTCGCTCTGAAGAGATTGGATTCTGTGACTAAAAAGCGGAATTCGAAAAACCTGTTATCGACTTAGAATGACGTTTTGATAAAATGACTCAAATTGAGTATTCTAGAAGAGGTACCATTAGGAGAGAGCAGTGATAATGAACACTATTGCCACATACACCTGTGGTTAAAGAGAATGCCAATACAAGAGTGAAGCCTGTATTTGATGCTTCTGCAAGGGATAAGTCCTCATCCTCCCTGAATCACAGTCTCGTGTGTGGACCTCATTTCATTGAGTTAATTCCTGCGGTACTTCTGAGGTTCAGAGAACATAAATATGGTGTTGTAGCTACAAATCTACAAATCAGTATTAGGCCTGAACACAGAAATTTCCTGAAATTTTTCTGGTGGTCTGATGCTTAAGAAGAAAAACTAAAAGTGTTTCGTCATGCCAGAGTTGTATTTGGTGTAAAGTGTAGTCCCTTCTTATTAAGTGCAGTCTTACAGTATCACTTAAACAGGTGTATTAGTATGGGATATTCCAAAAAAGTAGTAAGTAGGCTTCTTGACAGTTTTTATGTTGACAATTTGGTGAGTAGTTTGAATACTGAAGAGGAATTGCTGCAGTTTGTTACGGATGGTATTATACAAATGATGATCCTCAACAAGAGCCCAAATATGTACCAGGAAAAATGTATTAGACTTGCTGTGGAACTATGATAAAGACACACTAAATTTGAACATGACTGGGCACAACAACTTTGAGATAAAAGGGGTCACAAGAAGAACTATACTTTCTATTGTACACAAAGTATTTGATCCGGTTTTTCTGGCATGTCCTGTATCTTTGCTTCTTAAGCCGCTGTTACAAAATTATGGAAAAGCAAAATTTCTTAGCATGATGAGGTTAACGATGTCTCAAGGAATGAATTCTTTCGTTGGTTTAGTGACCTCCAGTTTTTAAAACAAGTGTCTATTAAAAGATATATACGTGCCTCTCATGAGGAGGAGGTAAACATCAGTATTCACATTTTCTGTGATGCAAGTGAACATGCATACGCTGCTGCTGTTTTAATAAAGGTACAAGCAGTCGATTGTATTGAAGTGCGTCTTTTGGCTGCAAAAGCAAGAGCCGTGTCGATCAAGCCAAATCTCTATACCACGTCTTTAACTGCTCGCTGCCACGATTGGAGCAAGACTGTGTACCTCAGTTTTAGATGACCTTAAATGGGAAAATGGTAGAATCCAGGTAAAAACTGTGGACGAATCTGTCCAAAACTTCATTTTTGGAAAGATTCGTCCACAGTTTTGACCTGGATTCAGCGTGAGGAACCTTGGAATGTCTTTGTGAACAACAGAGTCCAAGAAAGTAGAAAATTGACGGATTTTAGGTCATGGCGGCATATCTCTGCAAACTTCAAGCAAGCAGACTTTCCAACACGTATTTGTTCTGCCAAATAGCACTTAGCACTTAGATGGGGGAGGAACCTACTTGGCTTAAGGGGCCTGAGAATATATGGCCAAGCTCTGATGTTGTTTTCAATGAAGAAGACATTTTGCAAGAAAAGAGAAAGACTGACATGAGTCATATGGGCCTTGTGACTGAGGGACTAACAAGTACCCCAGGCGTTTCTGAGTGGTGTGGCTGCCCTGAACAGGAAAACAGTTGCAAACAGTTGTACCATCGATGTAAATGGTATTATCGATACTTTTCAAGTTATGATAGGATGGTACGCATGGCGGGTTGGATGTTGAGGTTTATCAGCAACTGCAGGAAACTCAAACATCTTCGACAAGATGGGGAATTATTGTATAAAGAAGTGGAAGCTACTGAAAATATTGTGATTAAGCTTGTACAAGAATAGTTATTTTCTAAATGAAAAATGGTTGAGCTCCTTAAATGTTTACAAAGATGAGTTGAGATTTATTCGATTGAAGACAAAAATTGTTTATAGTGATGATACGGATGATTTCGAAATCCCATGGTTCTTTCATCTGCTCATCCAGTAGTAAGGAGACTTATAAAGGCAGAACACAGAATTAATTATCATGTTGAAACCCCGATGCTGATGAATATTATAAGAGAGCATTATTGGATATTGAATGCTAGGAAAAATATTAGATCTGTGATATCTAAGTGTGTTGTATGCATAAGGTACAAAAGAAATAATTTAAAGGTTGCCCCTGCCTCATTGCCAGAACATCGGATAAAAGACGCCGCAGTGTTTGATGTGGTTGGAGTAATGAAAACAGTCATAAGGAAGGTTTAAGAACGAAACTACCTAACCTACGAGGAAATGAGTGTAGTCTTATGTGATACTGAATCTGTAATCAATTTAATACCTATTACGTATATTTCAGATGCAGATGGAGAGCTTGAGCCTTTATCTCCCGCTATGTTTCTGAGAGATATACATGACTCTGATGTTCCTGTTTTCACAATATAGATAAAGCCGCCTTCAAAAAGAGACAGAAGTACAGAATAAAAATCAGGAATGATCTGCGCAAAGGATTTCGATCTGAGTACAAAGAACTATTGATCCAAACAGCACAGAAAGCACAGAGCCGACAGAATTGTTCTGGAGATGTCGTTCTATTGGTATCGATAATGCAAAATGAGTCAACTGGCCGTTGAGACGAGTTATTGAACTGATTCCAGAGGAGGTTGGAGTGATCAGACAAGTTCGTGTACAAGCCTGCACGATTGAATGCTAAGACCTGCTCAGAGACTGTATCCACTAGAGGTGGCGTCCACTTGGGTGACTGACCTCTAAACACAAGAACATCCACGAGGACCCCCAGAAGTGAGAGATAAACAGTGCTCACAAAGTGGACGTCTGATCAAAATGCCAACGAAGCTTTTCTGATAATGGACTTGTCCTAAAGCGATGTGTTGAGTTGACTCCCGCCAACTCAAGATGGGGGGATGTTAAGTCAAGACCTATTTATATATTTGTAAATGATTTATGTTATTGTTGTTGGCATCACTTCTATTATCTATTACTTTCCGGATGTAAATAAAGAATATGAGTTCGTTTCTGATACAGATTCGAATATGTTTTTTTGTGGTGAATGCGTGTTTTTATTGCGCTCTGTGTTGCGTATAATGTAGTTTTGGAACTACTGGGAGTGTACATTAAATGAACGTGATCTTTATTAAGCTGTAAATCTCCAGATTATAAAAGAACATCATTCGAACTGAGCTAGCTGGTAGCTAGCATCTGATACCCATACTACTTCAATAATTTAAAATAAACAGATCGGCACTTTTCCGTAAAAAGAGCTAATGCTGCTGGAGGAGCTCTGTATGAATTAAAAAAGTTTTGTTACATAACCACCAAAGAATTGTTACGTAACTAACTCGTAAGACTGACTACAAGTTAGAAATTTGAAAAAATATATTTGTACTTTTGCAAAGACAGTAAACAAAATAATTCCATTAGTGCAATCTCTTTTCAAAATGAATATTTTTTTCGTCAAACTTTTTGATCTCTACTAATACATACACCATCACTTGAGATAAACACAATTCTACGATTGAACGTTTAAAATATCAGAAATGTATTGAAAAATTGTTTTGTTATGTCAATGTTTCACACTTTTCCGAAACGTTTCACCATACGGTAATTTGTTTGAGATGTTTATAATACAATGAAAGATTAAAGGACATCACGTAAAAACCAAAAACAGAGCCGTATTTTCACTAAGCATTTAGCGAGGTGATGAGAATTTTGTTGTTCTTCACATCAAGTCAAGCTCAAAGACAAAGTGTACGTTTTAGTCAAATAAAGAAAAAGTCAAAAGCGTTATCCTCGTTGATTGTACTGGAAATTTAGACGTGCTTAATGAGCTGAAGCATTTTTTTGCTGAAAATAAGTCGCAATGATGGATTAATATGAAATATCTTTTGTGTAGCATAATTTTTCTTTTGATAAGGATGTCTACGCAAAATGTAATTTTTTAGAAAAAAGAACTATAAAATGTCGAACATTATGTCATATTTTAAGGATAATTTAAAACGACAACATTCAGTCGTATTTTCCGAAGAATCTGTTGAAAGTAAGTCTGACTGCCCTAAACCCAGTTCCGTTTTCTCCTGAGAAACTTTACGAACATAATATCGATAGTTACCGAATATCGAAATCAATCGATAGTTCCCCAACTCTACTAACAGGTTTGAACTGGGATAAACCAATTCACTGAAGATAACATTGCCCAGAAATAGATAATCATCAGGGAAACAATATGTCCCGTTAAATATTTACCAACAGTGGCTGTTTACCAGAATTATAGGCAGAGAATATAAATTCCCTTTTCAAGACAGGTTTTCACCGAAGTTTTCATTAACTAAATACGTGCTTTTAAAGTTTTATGTATCAATTTATGAGAACAAAATACTGAGCATAGTTATGTGGAATGAACGAATTATTGGAAGCAAAGGTTTTCAATAATAGTATATTTCGAAAAAACAAAAAGCAACAGTATTTCACTGTGAGTAACACATTAAAGATAACTGGTGTAACATTTAAGAAGATGCGGGTTTTTTTCAAGATCCAAGACGATGTACTTTTCAGGTTTTCTGAAGCATGTCTACTTTCATGGCATCATACCTGCTGACGTTCTCCCTAAATTCCATATTGAATGGAAGCGATATGAATCACCAATTTGATGTTCCTCTCTAAACAGTTTAAAGCACTTCACTCCGATAAATCAAGCAAGTGAGACCTGGTATCACATGAGCCTCTTCAGCCTCGTTCGCCACTCCGGGAATATATTAAAACTTTATATATTCCCTAGAATGGCAGCTACCTCTTTAACAATGAATGAAAATTAGATGTCTTTGTTTCTGAAAGAAATCTGATTCAAATTTGTTCATTTCACAGCACGATATATTGTCATCCAGTTTTATCCTCACTGGTCCATGCCATTCCACAAATAAGAGGGTTGCACGGAAAGAATTGCTAAAAAGATCATACATGTTTTTATCAGACTTAAGTCGTTCAAATTGCCCATGCTGGAAGAGTAACTATTTCCCTATACTCAACATAGTCTCCATCACAAACGATGTATTTGCACCCTCTTTGAACACGACTTCTGAAACCTCTTTGGAAATATTCAGTTGTGGACTGTTGTACCCACTCCTTCATAGCCAATTTCACCTCCTCTGTGTCACCAAATCGCTGTTCCCAGACTCTGTCCTTCATTAGACCTAACAGGTAGAAGTCGAGGGTGCCAGATCTGGGCTACACGGTGGATGGAACCACAGACCAGCCTTATTCGCTGATCGCCTGATTTGTTGCCTAAGATGTGTATGGTCTCGCATTGTCATGGTGAATGTAGATCTTTTTCAGGTTCTTGTTCAGTCTCTTACTCATTAAGGTTTTTCTAAGCTTCTTGAGTGTCTCCGTGCACCGTTCGCTGTTTACGGTACGGCCACGTTCCAGAAAATTAAGGATCATGTTACCCTCTTCATCATAAAAAAACAGTCACCATGACGTACTGTTTTTATCACTTCCAATACTGAGAAATACTACTAGTAAGCGTTAATATTATTGTATAACGTGAATGAAATTACTTAGAGTTCTGTTTAATCCCGACGTTCCCAACTAGTGGTTCGCGAGAGGCGAGTTGGGAACCTCTGGATTAACCAGAACTCTAAGGGCTACCAAGATATATGTATAAAACACACATTCATCCGAAATTAGGAGAGTGAATATTCGTATGAGAATGAAAGCGACAGATTTGCATACATGCTTGAGCTGAAGGCCGAACGACCTCAGCGGTAAGCATGGTTGCGCATCAGCATGAGCCTTACGCATGCGCCACAGTGATGGATACTACAGCGGAGTCAGTACCTAGCAGTCAGGCGCTCGGTAAGGTTAATTACCTTTAGTGTTCTTGTCCGAATTATATTTTGTTACATTGTGCATTGGCACTATATCTTATTTTGGTTGCGTAAGAAAATGGCCGCAAAAAAGGATATACGATAGTGGCTATATTATGCTCGGATTCCCCGCAATTGAAATAAATAAGGAGATAAGACCCCAGTGAGTGATTCGTGATACAATACTCAGCAATGATGTACTGAAACCCGCAAAGCTGGAACGCCATTTAAGGAGTAGTCCATCCTAATTTGAGCCATGGGCCACCACAATACTTTGCAGGAAAGTTGGAGAACTTGAAGAAAATGAAACTCGGATAAATGACACAACATTTCAAATGTCAGTGAAAGCGCTTTCCGCGTCATTTTCGATTCCATAATTAATTGCTAATTCATAAAAACCTCATAGCATCGGTGAAACATTAGTAAAACCATGTTTGGTAAAAGTAGTACAAGAAGTTTTAGGTGAGAAAGCTAAAAAGGAATTTCAATAAATTCCGTTGTCCCACAACACCGTGATGGCGTAAAACGAAAAAATGGCACACTACATTGAAGAGTAGTTCCCAAAGCGAAATTAAAAATTCTGCCTGTTTTGCTCTACCATGAGACTAAAGTACTGCTGTTTCTTAGAATTGTCAATTGCTCGTCTTCGTTCGACTTATAGGCGAACCAGCACGATCAAAGGAGAATTGCTACTGTCACGAGAATTGGAATCTACGCGAAAAGAAAGGACGTCATAGAAATAATCTGCGATTTTGCGAATCATGAAATTAAGTAGGAAAACCATGCTGGATTTTGTACTGATAGTGCTCACGCTATGCAATAATCGCGTTCGTGTTTATTAACGTTGGTGAAAGAGAAGAGCTCCTCCACATTGAGGAAGCACTACATCATTCATCGCCAAGCGTTAGCGTCCAAATCTTCGTCCGATGGCCTTACCATTACAATGAAACTGGACAAAAAGTTGAAGAATAATGTTAACCATAGTGCTGTAAATACACACGTTTTAAAAAAATTGCACGCAGACTTGGACGCCCAGCATTAGACTCTAGTTTGTCATACTGAGGTTCGTTGGATCTCAACAGGAAACATGTTGGAACGCTTGTATACAGTAAAGAAAAGATTTGAAAGTTCTTTTAATCGAGGGAAAAAATTAACTATCTGTTAAAGCAGTTTTGTTAACCAAAATTCGAAATTTAACTTGCCTATATCCGGGACATATTCGCCCATTTGAACAAGCAAAATTTGCAGTTGCATGGTTCTGGGGGGGATTTGAAGGTTTAGCAAACATTTTTGTGTTTTAAAACAAATTTCGCGCGTTTCTTTGCAAAACAGATCTGTGGGTTAACAAAATTCTAGCAAATCATTATTCGCCATTTCCGACTCTGAAACCCCTTGCTAATGACATAAATTACACTACCGTCACAGCAGATGTCCATCATAACGTGTTGCGTCACCTAAAAGTACAATAAGACGAATTCAAGTCGAAACTTATGTTAACAAACTAATTCACAATCCTTTTAATGTCAAGCCCAAGGAACTTCCTGATGAAATCCAATAGGAGGTCATTGAATTTCAACCGGACAGTAACTTCAGGGTTTCATCTGAATTTGATGCGAACATTGAGGAGTTGTGGCTTAAGAAGGCCATGTCTTATCCAAACGTTCTGCGAACCGCCTTATAAAACCTTATGGTGTTTCCAACAACGTTTTTGTGTGAAAAAGCATTCTCTGTTCTTTTATTGATTAAAAACAAGCAAAAACATCGGTTGGACAAAAGCGACAACATACGACTAGCTTTAAGCAGCTGCATCAGCCGGATAATTCCACAGCTAGCGAAACAAATGCACGCCCCAAAAACCACATTGATTATACTCTTAAGTAAGACAGTAACAATTTCAATCCATAATTTTAGTTGATTTTCGGTTATTTCAATCGGCATTTTAATTAATTAAAATTAGTCACATTAAACTAGATACTATACCGTGCAAAAAAATTGGGACACGCTATTTTATTCTCAGCATTGTAATGTGATCGCTAGTTGCTGGCGGAAACCCACGTAAACCGGTTTTATCAGCTGTGAGGTGGTGTGACTGTTAGAACTTGATAGTAAGAATGTGGTTTGACCGGTTTTAAACAGGAAATAGGCACTTCAGCTTCAGTTGTGAACTTTCGTGTGTGACAGGTGGATGTTAGTTTTTGCTCTCTGTGAGTACGTGTTGCTTTCGTGTATTGAAAAATGGATATTTCCCCTAAGAAGCGTGCAAAAATAATTGCTCTGAAGGATCACACTTCTATGATAGTGAGAGATATCGCTTCTCAAGTTGGTGTAGGCAAATCAAGTGTATCAGGACTACTTATGCGATACAATGCATCTGGATCATCGTCTCCAAAAAGGAGAGGTAAATGTGGAAGAAAACGAAAAACAACTCCACGAACCGATAAATATCTAATCAGAAATAGTAAAATGAATCCAAAAAAACAACAAGCACCGACATTTAAAGAGATTTATTGGCCAGTGGTTGTGATGTTAGTGATTCAACTGTACGCCGTAGGCTTCTGGAAGTTGGCCGGAAGGCTAGAAGACCAACGAAAAAACAATATTTGAAGGCGAAAATGAAGATAAAACGTTTAGCATGGGCCAAAAAATATAAATCATGGACTACTGATGACTGGAAAAAGATAATTTTCAGTGATGAAACTCATTTTTTGTGAAGGGTTACCAAGCAAATGTCGTCAGACGAAGCGACTGTGAATCCTTAAGACCTGAGCATGTCAAACAAATAGTAACACACCCTCTGAAACAGATGTTTTGGGTTTTTTTCACATCAATTGGCACTGGAAGCTTAGTTCCTGTTCAAAGTATGAGGAATTCAGCCAAATACGAATAAACATTTGAACGTAGGATTGTTCCATTCTTCGAAACTTTTGACGGGACATTTCAACATGACTTATCCCCATGTCACATTTTGGAAATTAGTCAAGATTTTCATGCTGAAAAATCAAATTGATTTGCTTGATGGGCCTGGAAATTCACCAGACTTAAATCCCATAAAAAAACTTGTGGAATATTTTTAAGAGACGTTTAGGTAAAATGGATTGTACAACCAAAGAACGCATAATAACGAATGCTACAAAAGTGTGGTTCCACAAATATGAAGTCAAAGATATGTGCACTCAATTACTGGAGTCAATGCCGAAACGCATTCAAGAGGGAATTTCTGCTAAAGGCGGACATACTTCATACCAATACAGGTATTTATAAGTGTATATCAAGGCATAGAGCTATATAAAACCACAGTTTTGGAAAAAAGAGTGATTTTTTTACTTTTTCCCAATAAATTTACACAGTATAGTAAAATTCATTTTAGTTAATAAATGTGTTTACAAAATAAGTTATAATTTTCCTTAGTTGCCTGATATTCTTGGAGGGAGGGTGGGGACGTTAGCGCTTCATGTACCTTTTGAGTCAGTGGTCTGCTGTTAGGTAAAGGTTGGGAACCACTGTTTTAATCGAATGTTTTCCTTTTTTTCTTTTTGAATGAATTTTTGAGGATAACCGTGAGCAATTCAATGGGACGCCCGTCTCGAATTTAGGCCTACTGGTTCCAGGAAAGGCACTGAGCCAGGGGCGTAAGACAAACACAACATCCATGCTTCACTGTGATTGTAACCCGGATCCTTCTCAAACGACGTCTCCACCGGGGCGGTAATCGAATGTTCTGAAGCATGGGTTTAAAAAATACCGACATATACTGAGAACGGGAATCGGTGATATTTTCTTCACGAACCTGGAAAAGCAATTAAAAAAATGACACTCAAAAACAACAAAATTTGCCCCTACTCTAAACATAGCAAATATTACATTTTAGAAGGTGCTAAATCCAAAAATGAATGCTGTTTTTTCGTATCACCTAACGCTTTTCTGATAGTCTGTGTGACGTCAATTGCGAAACAGGAGCATCAGACGAACGCGTGTGGCTGAAACCACTGGTATTTAGGTCAAGGTCGATGCACTTCTCACATCCTATGATTTAAAAACTGGTCAGAGCTCTCACTTGTTTTGTTTGTGGGAAGTAGTTCTCTCCATTTTATGCAGCTTTTCACATCACTTACACACTACTAGTACTACGCAGTTAGAATGTCGCGGCAGCGGCAATGTTTGAACGCCACGAATCTGTTTTGTTACGTGTGCGGTGGATTTACACCGAAAGTTCAAAGAAGAGTAATTACTCCGGTGATTAAAAAGGTATATGTGTCATTGTGTTGCCCACTTGGTGATTTATATAACATTTCGGCGCCCCATGTATGTTGCAGCAAATGTTCGGGATATTTAAGAGGTTGGTTAGACGGCACGCACCCTTCAATGCCTTTTGCTATCCCAATGATTTGAAGAGAACCGAAGGACCATGTTTATGACTGCTACTTCTGTTTCTCGAAACATAAACATACCATAGTTTATTCAAATTTGCCTTCAGCCATGAGACCTGTTATACACGATGATTCCCTGCCAATTCCCAAACCGCTGAAAAATAGATCCTGAATGACGAAACATTAAACTCCTCCTCTGAAGCTGAGCCATCCTTTTCTACTGATCACGAATAACATCCTGCATCAAAAGCACCTCATTTAATTTCAATGTACGAGCTGAACGACCTTTTACCAGACTTGAACCTCACAAGAAAAAAACAAGCTGAACTGTTGGGTTCTCGGTTACAAGGGTGGCATCTTCTTCAGCATGGCACTAAATTCACAACCTATAGAAAACATCATGAGTGTCTCTCGTCTTTTTTCTCCAAAAGTGGTGATCTTGTTTATTGCAGTGATATTAACGGGCTGTTTGCAGAGTTTAAAAGGGACCACTGTCCTGAAGAATGGCGCCTCTTCATTGGTTCTTCCAGACTACGGTTAAAGGCGGTGTAATTACATAATGGAAGCATTTACCCGTCGGTACTACTGGCTTATGCAGAAACTCACCAGAATATGGATCATCTCCTTAAATCTATCAATTACGCTGAAGAAATGTGGCAAATATGTGGGGACTTAAAAGTTCTTGGACTACTAACAGGAATGCAACGATATATACCAAATTTTCTTGTTTTTTGTGTGAGAGGGACAGTCGGGCTAGGGAACAGCATTATGAAATCAAAGCGTGGCCTTTGAGTGTACGTTTAGTGCCTGGGTAAATATATGTGAAATACCAATCGCTCGTTGCTTCCAACAAAATTTTATTGCCCCCACTTCACATCAAGTTAGGCTTGATGAAATTTTTTGTCAAAGCTATGGATAAAAGAGGCAGTGGATTTAAGTATTTGAAGGAAAAGTTTCCTAGACTGAGAGACGCAAAATTAAAAGGCATTTTCATTCCACCACAAATCCGGATAGTAATGGAGGACTCTGTGGTTACGGCCAAACTCACTGAAACCGAGAAAGCAGCGTGGTTAGCATTCAAAGCTGTTTGCACGAACTTTCTGGGAAATGTTAGGGCGTAAACCTACTGTGAACTAGTGGAAGCTATGATAAAGGCATACAAGGATATGGGGTGCAATATGTCCCTGAAAATACAATTTCTCCACTCGCACATGGACTTTTTCCGCCTAACCCAGGTGCCGTGAGCAACGAGCTTGGAGAAAGACTCTACCAGGACACATGTAAAATGAAAAGGCGATATACGGGAAGTTGGTCACCACACAAGCGTGCGGATTATTGCTGGTTCCTAATTACAAACTTTTCGGAGTCCAGTTGCTACAAGCGTAGTGTTCCAAGAAAACTTTCTAAAATGTGAGTAAAGCACTTAATTTGTTTATATTTTGGGCATGTTTGTAGCAATCAGTTGTATTTATAAAACTTTCCTGACCTCATTTTTGGATCAGTGTGCCTTTCTTAAATCAAAAAACTAATATTCAGCCCCTAATATGGTGACATTTTGTGAAAACAAAATGCGAGACAACTGTAATTTTATATAATTTTCAAACACTTCCTCAAAGTTTTAACATGAATTCCCCAAAAATTGGTATGTGATAAAACATTTGGGATTACAAATTTGGAATAACGGCATGCTAATTGGTCAAAATCACCCACTTTTGTTTAAGTGCAAGAAAAAAAGTTCAAACTTGTTGTTCAGTGTAATCAGTCATAATATTCAGATATGCTGGATAAACTGAATATAACGTAGAAAATGTCTCACAGGGAGGGGAAGGTCTGGTTTTCATCATGTAATGTTAATATGTAATTATCCCACATTTCGTACAGTGAATACGTAAATATCCCACCTTTTACTGAGAAGACACAGTTATTAATCTTCAAAACACCTAAACTGTGCAATGGCCTAATTAAACTAGATACGAGAAATAACTTTTTGCTTAATTTGAAGAGTCGAGAAAGCAGCTACGTAAAAAAATTCTAAAAAAATAATAAGCAGAGATTCACTTAAAAATTTTGATAGCTGATTAAAACTTGAAAGGAAAATTACTTTAATAAAATATTTGGTACATCAACAAATTATACTACACCACAAAATTGAAAAGTTCATACTTTTGATTTTATGACGACTGTAATTTTTTTTTTCTCAAATGCTGAAGAATTCTAGCAAATACAATGAGTGATATGAATAAACACCATATACCAAAAATAACTGAAGTGAAATATCTTTCAAGTACTTTTTCCCCGCTCGATGCCGGTGCAAGAAATAATTAATGAGCGGTGCCTTATACATTGTGAAAAAAAAGTTAGGTCTTCACAATTATAATTGAAATTTTCTAATCGTAAATCAAGAAATTTTTAAATATAGTATGCAATTAAAAAAGCTCAACAAACTCACATTTCTGGAATTAGTGCTTCCACTTTATTTAAAGCCAATGTCCCGAACCAGTATGAAGTTACGTTAAATGAATTATATCCTTAAAATAATTAATTTTTCCAATAAATTACTATAAACTGATTTTTTGTACATGTGACACCTTGTAAAGCCGATTACAACTAATTACCCATATAAACATTTTGAAAAATGTCCCATATTGTTCCATTTCACACGTTTGGCGTGCGAAACAGAACATTGAGATAAGTATTGCGAAATATTTATCGGGATAATATTTTATTCCCACGTAATACCGTGTAAGCAAGCTATGTGTGCTGGTTTAACTACATAAGTACACGGTAACCCTATATTTTTTACATTTACCACATATTTGATTCTATATACTAAAGAAGTACTCAGCATTTGAGAATATGCATAAGGTAATGAATTTCTTAATCTTAAAAGGATTAATATTTATAATCCATTTGCGATTAATTATTTATAATATATTTCGCAGAGCTTACTTAAATGATATTAATCATTTTAGTAAATTAAATGCATTTGTGTATATTATCAATGCAGAATGCTATAAACGCTAAGGTACTCCTGGTGAAATCTATTATATGTGTACTCGGACAAGGCCTGACTGAATCGAGAGTGAAGGGACGTTCTGTACGATCTGTGTGATACTAGAATAAGAATACATAATCCAGAAATCTTCGCCTTGGTAGTTTCTGAATGATTCCATTATAGTTGGTGAGTAGTTCGCGCGTTTGTGTTTGGTGAGGATATTAGCTTACTGTTGTCGTGATGCTAAGCAGGTGATGCGGATGTACACATAGATTTTTAAGCTTTCTGCGCCATTTCGAGGTTGTCATCTCTAATTCAGCAACTTTATTTCTAGCATTTTGTGTTAAAAGTTCGCAATTTTTTTTTTTTTCTTTTTCTTCAGGTAGATTTTTTTTTCATGAGAATTTTTACCGTATTTATCGGCGTATAACACGCATCCGAATTTTAAGAAGGAAGCTTGAGTAAAAAAAACAAATTTAAAGTAAATGACTTGGGAGCTCTGAACGTTTTTGAGATAACTCAACACATGTATATTAATAAGGCAAACAGTACGATATAAAAATCATCTGTTTGAACGAAAAAATGTGAATATTAGACCTTTTACAAAAATGTTAATCAGCATCATCTCTATCTTGGAGAGTGATGACACAGACTAAAATATTTAAAACAGCCAGAAAACTGGGTTCCTTAAACCGACGCCGTTTTCCGATAATGGATGGTCGTCGTCGCGAGAAATGACAAGCTCGAACCAGCGCGACATAACGTTCACCATGGAGCTTGAAGTAGATTGGGCGTTGAATTATTTTGACGTCGCACTCAGAAGAAACATAACATGCAGTTTTCATTTTGACGTTCATTAAAATCCGGCCGCAGTACCGAACCTTGTTCCTCCTGATTCCCAATGCCCAAACGAGTACAAAGTTTCTACGTTCAGAAAATGGTTCTATAGAGAGTAAAACGTAAACAAATCCAACTTCATAAACAATAAGGAAATTGATAATACTTACAGCAAATGTCTAAAGGCTGGATATAAGAAGAATGACATAGAATACATAGGATTGTAAGTAATTGTATGTCAGCAATAACGAAATCGCCTAGTAAGACCATGAGATACGCAGGATCCATTACATATGTCCTAGGCTTTACATAATGGTAAAATAATTTATTACGGAAATACACCATATTAATAGCAATGAAGTCCCCGACCCAAATATTACATATAATATCAAGTTGCAAGGAGAGATAATGTGAGAACGGAAAGCTGGGTGTGTACGCTATACCGTTGATATATCCTGACAACACGGAAAAGACATATGTCGGAATGACAAAATGATCCTTGTACCGTACATGTAAAGAACACGTACGACGTGTCAACCAGGACATGCAGAATACAGCTCTATCCAGAGAACTCATGAATCGCTTGTACGCTTCTGTATGAAATGATATTAGAAGAATTGCCCCGTACACGAATTTAAACATTTTAAGAGACTGCCATCAGGGAAACGATTGAAATCCCATCCAGCAAACGGGCATGCAGTGACAGTATCTCTACTGAACTACCAATGGTTTGGCATGCGTTATTACAAGATGAAAACAAATCACGGTGCACCGTATGATCGGGTGATAAAAATCCACTAAATATGCTCGTGATGTAACCCACGTAATTTTCAAAAATCACCTTCGTTCTTTACGTGTTCAAATTTCCTGCATTTTTATGTCTGCAGTTGCCTCCAAAATGCCTCCCAGTGGACTGCGGAACGCTTAACGTATCTTTGTACTGACTACAACACAAAAATAAGCTGATTTAACAAGCTAAATGTATTACATGACTTTCAGAGAGTTCTTATGAAAAACGCAAGTAATAGCAATTACGAAAATCAGTGTTTTCTACGAAGGATTGCATGAATTCAGTTTATTAATTTGGGAAACTGCTAGAAACATTTTTTTTTATATTTACAAATAACAATGAAAAATTCACAAAGGAGGCAGATCTCGAAACCGATCATTTGAAAATTTTCATCTTAAAAAAATGATAAATTGCTTTCAACTGATGACAAAATCGACTTCTGCGGATGTTCGATTTTCGACGGTACAAAAAAATTATTTGGAAATAAGAAAAACAGATAAAATGTTGAGTGCACAAATTAAGTGCACAGAATACGCCTCTAAACAACCAATTTGCATCAAGCCAAAGGGAGTTGCGTAAATGGTTGAATAACAGTGCATCACAAGTTGCAGCGAATATACGTCATGTTCGGCGGAAAGTGTTTACAGAGAAAGTCAGATTCGCTGTTTCTTTGTAAAGAAATCAAGTCTTCTCTGGAAGACGAATGCTATGAGGCCGAACCACTGCTGGTAATAGCTGCTAAATCAAATAGAAAAGATATTTCGAACTATATAATACGCATATTGTTCTTTTCAAATTCCAGTACTATATATAATGATCCCGAATTACACTCATTTTTCCTATTATAAATTATTTGTTGAATATCCAAACAGTTCGGATTTTTAAGCTTTTAGTTTTTACGTTAATATTACCATAGAATTGTTGCAAAATATAATTTCCTCTGGATTGTCAAGTGTAAGAATACATTTGTTTTCAGCAGTAGACGTTTCTACTCGTCATTTGAAAGAAAATACCTTATTTGTTATTTTTAGAATTAATTATTTATACGTGAAACAAGAAATAAGAAATCACCGATAGACATGCTAATCCCTAAAGTATGAAATTCCAAATATTTAAAACCTTTAGAATCGAATTCGGTTTTTGATCCGTGTTTTGTGCGCTGCGTCTCCTACGTGATGCAATTTTATCAGCCAATAGCAGTTCGAATCTGAAATTACTCAAACGAATGAGATATCTAAGAGCGTTGATATTCATTATTCCACTTCGGACGAATTTGTTCAGATCTCGAGAAATATTGGAATGAGAGGACTTTATACACATTTTCCTGGATTTCAATGGCTCATGATTTGTTTTCTATATTTCTTAGTTATTTTATTTTCCTCACGATCTCTACACATTTGTGATTGAGACAATGACTTATAATAAAAACTTCAATTTTATTTTTTCGTGCAAAACATACTTAACTTTCATACGGAAAGAACAATTATGGCTTAGGAAGACTACAGTTATCGCTCAGAACCGTTTGTAATTCTTGAAAATACTTTATTAACAGTATTTAAATACTGAGTCAACAAATTTACCTTTTCTTTGTAAGATGAGGATCTATCCGACAATCCCAAACATGAAAAATACATATAATTTATTTTCGAAGGAATATACTGAAAATGGGGACTTTTTAATTTATTTTTTTTTGTTTGAAAGTACTGTTCAAAATGATATTCGTTTATAAATATCGTTGTAAATAAATTCTGCACCTTGCATAGTACGACACTACGCATAATTTATTTTAGAGAGTATGACTTAGAAAATCCTTTTTTCCAGGCACTTCGGCAAAGATGAAATATATTATGAAAAAACGTTTCCTAATTCTTTAGATAACATGAAGTAAGGTGCAGACAGAAAATCAGCATTTATCAAATCTTGAACTGAGTAAGAAGAAACACCCCTAATTTAAAGGTGTCAAATCAGTTTGGGATAGATCTCGCAGGTGATTTCAGACAGTCTCAACTTTGAAGCAAATGAAATATTTAGACATTCTCCCAGCCAAGTGATAATCTCTAACATCATACTTTGCTGAAAATCAATTTAACCATGAAAGAAAATGCTCATATAGAATTGCTTTCAAACTCCAATTCACTCATTACTAGATGTGACCGTAGAAGTGAAGAGTTGTTTATAGAAGAAAAAAACAAGAATACAATATTATGAAAGCGAAGCAAAAAAACCATACTTCAGGAGGACTTTGAAAAAAAATTAAAAATGATCCTTTAAACACTTTTTTGTTGACAGTCACTTTTTTGTTGATAGTCAAAAGTTCGGAAACTGCACCAAAACCTAAAAAAATAGCATTAGAGCGTATACGCCCGTTTTTCGGTATTCTATGCTCTCATTGTAGTACATAAATCATGCATTCCTTGACTTTCCATAATGAGTAATATCAACACAGCAGAACATATGTTTTCTAAATTCGTATTTTCAAAATTATCGAACTTTGCCACTTCAAACAGTACATTTGTGAAATATTCTAATGAGTTTGCAAGTGACTGAAACTTTATTTATACGTAGATTAATTTATGCTACCCTATGATGCTGTATGTTGTTCACTAGTGTTCATTCAAAACAAGCTCTGGAATCACTGAACGCAAGTTTTATAGAATAATATTTAAGCCAACCCCTCTTTCCCTCCCCTCACTGTCTCTCTCTGGCACCCTGTCTGTCTCTCTAGCTTTATGTGTCGTTCTCTGCTTTTTTGGTCTGTCTGTCTCTTTCCCTTCCACTGTGCCTTGCTCTCTCTATAGTAGATACAATAATAAGATATATGGTTTACAAAACAAAACGGTTTCTCTTTCCGTGGAACGTTCTATGAACTGACAGAACGTCTAGCCATGAATAGCACACTGTCATCAATATAATTCAAAATCTACATACGTCATTTTGAAAAAAATGCTGCTTCAACTCCAAAAATTTGATATACCTGTAGGATATGTAGACAATAATGTCGTTCAAACAAATAACTAAAATTACGAAATTAGTATAACTTTATAATCACTTTGATCATCACCTTTACTTCAGCTACCATATTGAACACAACAGTTGGCTACCGTTCTTTAACGTCCTAGTTTTGTGCTCGAATGGATCTCTTGTAACTACAATTCATCGTAAGCTTTTCGCTACTTCGTCACCTCCACATTCAAAGTCCAATCAACCTTGGAAACAAAATCTTAAATCCGTTTACAGATAATATATATATATATATTGTGCGGTATATAAATGTTCCGATGAAGGTTATTTGAAAAATGAACTTCATTTTGTTAAACATGTTGCACCACAGAAAATAAACAACACTATCATTAATTTCAAAATTCGGGAAACGGAAGACATCCTCCTCGTTAGCTGCTATTGCAAGTTCATTATATGAGAATTTGCCAGTGTTCAGTTTTCTCGTGACTTTGCATCCAATACTTTAAAAAATTCTCAGAACTTTTAATTTTAAGCTGATTTTAAAAACTATAAAAAAATTAACATTTTTGGATCAAAGACCCAAGATGAGTACAACAATTCGATATGATTTTTTCCAATCCCACGTGAATGTGGTGTTTCTTATAGATGAGAGACCAGTAGGTTCACGAGAACATTATCAAATCACATGGAGTGCATGATTGTAACCTTCTCTGCATATTTTTTTAAATGTACTGCGTTCCACGGCACATTTAAATATAAAAATTAATTCCTATATGTAAGTTATACTTATCATTCGATTATTCTTTTTCAGACCTATGGTTATATTCTTCTATCCCCCCAAACTTATCTTTATATAATAATATCAGCAGTCCGTCAGACGTCAAACAGCGTTCCTAATAATCGAAATTCGATATGTGTTATGTTGACAGATGGCTGAATTTCACAAGAGTTGGGCACACTTTGATTTTGATTTTAATTTTATTCTGATATTGTCGCAACGTGGTATTTTGTACTATTAGTAAAACTGCCTATGATATTGACAATTAGCATTGTTGTCAGTGGTTAGTTATGTCTTCCAATTGTTATTCTCCAGGTAATTTGGGATTCTCTTCATCTGACCCCAACTTCGCTGTATTGCAGTATTCAAGCACCGAATAGACATCTGAATAAAGTGGCGATATTGAAGTCCATTGCTTTCTCAATTGTACAAAATTCTATGGAATGTTTTGATTTACTGAACAAATTTAGTAGAGGGAAATTATTTTATAATAACCCTCAGGTTGCAAAATTTGCAAATTTTAATAATTTCAGTTATTTCTCAGAAATATAGGCCCTATATAACTAATTACACTTTTTAAACAGATCAGGAATAAAGCTTAGCAGCTTTATGGAAAGCACTTATTTTAGGTAATTTGCTTATGGAACGGAAATATATCTGTCATTTATTGGATGAATTAACTACATGTAATGATTTAATCGCCGTTGGAGGTTCCAAGTGCCTCGTACTATCCGTGTTCACTACCTATATCGTTAATATGGAACATGAGAAATATTGATTATACTACTGAAATATAAAGTCTCAGATTATTATAAATATATATATATAGAGAGAGAGGGAGAGAAAGAGAGAAAGACAGAGAGTCAGAGAGAGGGGTGATTCAGAATAACTGTTCAATAATTTGCAGGGACGTGAGGAACACAAAACCAAGCAATAATATCATAGGGACATTGGGTCGCAAATGCAAAACAGAGGCGCTACACGGTCACAAAGACAGGTACAGTTATCACAACGTTGGATGAGCAAAATGATTTAATTCTAAGGCTACCAAAAATAAGACATGATTTTAACAGACTTTTGGACAGTAATTAAAATTTCACAGTAGCTTTACAGGAAGTGTTCGTAGTAGTGGCCTTGCGCGGTAACACACCCTTCACAGCGACGGCGCATCGACCGGCGGACGTGGGCAAACATGACTGGTGTATCAAAACAGAGTCACAGGAGGGCGCTGTGTGTTGGCTGGTGCTTTGGGCAGAAGAAGTTAGCGGAAGATGTCAGTTGTGCCAGGATTGTGAAGAAAGATGTTTCGCTACACGAAATGCGAGATTGCGGATATGCATCTCATGTATAATGAACCGAACTGCAGTGGACCCGCTGCCAGGCAGTTGTATCTGGAAGGGTTTCCCGACAGACACATTCCGGCTCATAAGATGTTCGGACGGCTGCATACCCGATTGTGTGAAACGGGAAGTTTCAATGTGCGAAGGCGCGATGCTGGAGCTGACAGAACGACGCGGACAAATAATTTGGAAAAAGCCGTCTTGGATGAAATAGCACGCAATCTGGGGACGAATACCCGGGCTATTTCGGCTAGCTTGCATGTGTCGCAATCCACCGTATGGCGCGTCGCACACGAGAATAATTTACACCCATCCTATGTACAACGTGTGCAGTCTCTGAATGTCAGTGACTACCCGCAGCGTGTGGCTTTCGCACGTTGGTTTTCACAGCAGAGTGCAGGGGAGCTGAACTTCGCGTCCTACGTCCTCTTTTCTGATGAAGCGAATTTCACACTGGAAGGCACCTGTAATTTGCACAATGTGTACGTGTGGGCACATGAAAATCCCCAAGCCATACGGCCGCATGCCGTGCAAACGTCGCTGCAGCGTCAACATATGGGAAGGTGTGGTTTCCGACTGTCTGATCGGGACCTACGTATTGACATCGAGGCTGGATGGACACAATTACCTCATCTTCCTGCAAGAGGTCCTGTAGGAATTTCTGAGTTAAGTACCCGTCCAAGTGCGACAGCGCATGTGGTTTCAGCACGACGTAGCCCCTGCGCATTTCTCCAGCAATGTTCACCAGTATTTGGATGCAACATTTCCGGGGCGATGGATTGGTCGCGGTGGACCCGTTCCATGGCCACCCCGTTCACCTGATCTGTCCCCCACTGACTTTTTTTTTGTGGGGCTATTTGAAAGGTATGGTGTATGATACCCCTGTTGATTCCGACATGGACCTGGTGGCACCAATCGTTGCAGCAGCTGTAGTTGTTAGTGGTACACCAGGCATGTTTGCCCACGTCTGCCGGTCGATGCGCCGTCGCTAAGAAGCGTGTGTTACTGCGCATGGCGGCAACTTCGAACACTTCCTGTAAAGGTACTGTGAAATGATAATTTCTGCACAAAAGTCGGTTAAAATCATGTCTTATATTTTGTAGCCTTAGAATTAAATCATTTTGCTCATCCAATGTTGTGATAACATTCTCTGCCTTTGTGATCGTGTAGGGCCTCTGTTTTGCATTTGCGACCCTATGTCCCTATGTTATTATTGCTTGGTTCTGTGTTCCTAACCTCTCTGCAGATTATTGATTAGTTATTCCGAATCACCCTGTATAAAGTTTATTTTCGTGCTTTAAGGTTAACAGGTTTTGGTGTGTTTCTTGACCATGTTCACTTTCGTGACACTTAGATGTTTTTTCCTTGCCTTAAACATCCCTCACATGACAGTTCGTACTACCTCAGGATTTATGAAGGTCTCTTTTACCATTTACTTGGAAAACGTCATTTTCTCGCTTTTGGTAAAAGGTCCTGAAGTAATATTTAAATCATTTCCTACAATAAAAGATATAGCAAAAAAGTCCAAACAAATAGGAAAATACGCCCTATTTTGAGAGTAAAGAATAAGAATAGTGAAATAAATATTCGGCAAATGTTCGTGCAGCTGATTACAGAAATTATTGTATGTTCCTTCCGAATATAATATCTGCAAACCGGTTGGAGTGGTATAGATATTGGATGTGTTTAATAAGGAAAAAATAACTTGAACGATATCCATCCTCAATAGTTTCACAATATGTTGCATTCCCCATGTTTGGGTGATTGTCGTTTCACACCACTTTTCACAAAACTGATAAACTATGATCCTTTCTCAGCATTCCATGGTATATGAAATAATTTGTAGAATACATATTAAACATTATATGAGGATTTGACAGAGGCTAAATTAAACGGAGGGAAACTGAAAGAACTCTTAAAACTTATCCCTTTCTGTAAATTTAGTACTTGGTGGGAATTAATGTGTTCCTTGTATACACCTGCATCAAATGCACTAGCGTTTACTCTGATAAAAAATACTGGGAGAAATGTATTTATTAATGTTAAGTTACTTAAACATAGATTACCTAAAAGTACAGTTTCATATTTTTCTTCATATTCATATTTGTTCTCCCAAGGTCATAGACGCAGGTCTATGATTTTGGTTGTAACCGCAAGATCATTTACCTTCGTTTTGCAAGCGGTGGTACGTGAGGTGCTGTCCAGTGGCACCCGAGGGGGCGAGAAGAGGAGGATGGGTAAGATTTTAAAACCTGAATATACATGAATACAGAATTTCTAGCATTCGTCCCTCGACAGTGGAGGCAGCTAGGTACACCTAACACCCAACTTCATGAAGATGAGGAGTTTACATAATATTTCGTTACTTACTTCCTTTGAACTTTTACTTATTTCAGTGGCATCATTTACACGAATGACAAAATGCATAGTGGGTGCCGTATGATGTATATAGTGGTTTCCTCTCGGTGTTTCTTCGCACATAGCCTGAGGTTGGGGCACCGTGGCCCTGAAAGATCTCGCATGTTTTAACTAGACTTTTTTGGAGTGTAAATAAAGTGATTATAATTTTCAGTCCGAAGGGTTATAGTTTATCAGCTTATCGTGCGCAAACTGAACTGTATCTACTTCCAAATGTTTGTTGATCTTGGTCAAATGTCAGTATCATATGTCTTTTTGGTCCTTTCCAGGATATTTCGTGACTTGTAAATTTCTTAGTTTGAAATCTTATTTTGCACCTTTTTTAGCATTGGTGTAGGGACCGTCCGTCAGCTTAGGAGCCCCATAGGTAACCGGGTTATAGGAACTTTCGTAATAGACACAATTCCGGTAGCCCTTGGCTCATTCGGCCAGTGAGTTACTCCATTGTAGCGTGTCAATCAACTTTAGCGCGCCTTCGAAACGTAGTTCACCTGTCACATCAACGGTAACTGATGCTTCTCAGGTTACACGAGGTTTGTTCGTAATTGTGTCATTTCTCCAATCACAATACAATTTAACCACAGCAGTGCGCGAACAGTTCACACACTGCCCTCTTTTTAGAAACACTGCCACTATTGTCCCCAAGACCCGATAAACATCACTTTTTGCAAATCTCATAAATCGCACCTTTCATCCATGACAGCAACGAGTGATAAGTTTTCAGAATGCCTACAGCATACCTTATGTAACACCAAGCAAGCTCACGACACGTGCCTACGTTCATGGGCTACGCGCTGTTGATGTCAAAAGTAGCAGGTGGTCAAAATAATGTGACTCGACTCTGTACTAGTTATTTTCTGAAATGCTCTGTGAGTTTGTGTTGAAAGGAAAAAAAAAGAGCCAATCACAAAAATAAGAAAAGATAAAAAAACGTTTTATTGGGAAAAGAAAAACTGTTTCTGGCTAATTAGCCTACAAACCTGTAAAATTTCCTTTCATTATAAATTGCTGATCGAATGTAAAACAGCGAAAACTTTGAAAACACTTTTACTTACGTTCTTCGATTAGCTGGTAGGTACGTAAGTCACATATGAATCATTTTAAGAAGCTTGTTTATATTCGATTGGACCACGCAGCAACTGAATTTTAAAGAAGGTTTCATACTAACAAAGCGTTCAAGATAGATCAGAATATAATATACGGTCAAAAGTATCCGGACACTTGCTTATGAAAAAGTCATAAGGAAGAAAAGATTATAGAGTTAGTTCACTCTTTGCTGTTGTTACATTATTCATTCAACTGCAAAGGTTTATAATTAAGTTTTGGTATGCTACTGCGGAAATTGCTGTTCAATTTGCCACAGGAACTTTTATTCAGGTAGAACCGCACGATTGCAGTCAGCTTCAGTCGCACTACCTATATTACTGTCGGCGTTTGAACTTCCAACATTGTAGTTCATGAGATTGACTTCGGAGCTCTTTGCAGGTCAGTCAAGTTCTTCCAGACCTGTCTCATCAAAGCATTCCGGCACGACCGTGAATTTATCGAAATTGGCATAGAAATGTTTGCAAAGCGAAGGGGCTTGTTTGCAATGGAAGGATTGAAACAGTGATCATATTTGCATGCATGTTTTATTTTATTATTTCATCTTTGCGTGGTCCTTTTGTAAAACACAGAAACTCTTTTATATGACTATTTTTTTCTTAAACTGCATATAACAATGCACCTGATTTTGTCACACGAGTTGCAGTGCTTAGCACCTTTCGAGATTATAAATGTATCAAAATAGAAAACCATAAACTTTGGTTAAACAAATACTAAATATAACTTATTATCCAAAAACATTACTGAAATTCAACTTGTGCAATACATTTTCTATTATTTAATAACACACATAAACGAGTTCTTATGCACAGGAACTTTAAATATTGCATTTCACACATCAGAATCGATTTTTGTGAATAAACATGGAATTTGATCTACAGGTAAGAAATTTTCTAATTTGAAATTATTGCGTGTTAAAACCTTTAACTTAATAATATTGTTTAATTACATTTTATATGCACAGCTTTATAGTTTGTAAAATTGAATTGATTTTTTAAACGCAGTATAAACCGAGGAGTGACTTACATGATGAAATCATTTTGCTTCATTCTGTGAATTGCATTATGTGGTGATCGGCCTTAAACTTTCCCTACTGGATTTTTGGGGGTGTGATTTCAAATCGGAAACCATCACATTCACTATCTAAGAATTTAATCTTTCCATTGAAGAATTTTATACATTCGCACTTTCATTTATAAGAATTTTTGTCTCGCTTAAAGATGTTTTAGAAATTTGTGTGTGTGTATGTGTGGGTCGGTGTGTGGTAGTAGCATCGGTTTTACATTTCTTGGATTTTTGTCTAATTCTGCAGTATGTATATTTACTGATAAAGACATTCGTTACAACCAAGATACAGCTGCAGTGCGATACCAATCAATAGTTCCAAATCTAATTCCATAGAAAGCTAAAGCCTATAAAGAATTTTTTAAAGCAGTTTTACCAATCAAACATAAATATCAACGCATGTTGAGAAATTAATTCATATATAGCGATTTGTGAGTAAAATTTGTATATATTGCTGTGAAAAACTGACACTTTTCATGCCCGAATAAGGGTTAAATGTACGTGAAAAGCAGAAAGGCACCTGTTAAAAAAGACTGTGTAAACATGATTGTTACAGAAAATCAAATGGCGTCACAGGAATCAAAAACGATGAAATACATATGAACAATGAAGGGACTTTGCTATCCCACGAACTATTTTAATATTGACCGAGTGTTGGCTCATAAAAGCTTTTCTTCCTAAGTCCGCAGTACTCATGGTCCCGCATGAGCATTCAATACTGAACATATGAGAACAAGTCGAACTGGTGGCAAAAATTTCAAATCAAACATAACCCTAGTAAGAAAATATAATGAAATGCAAATTGCAATTTTGCATTTCGAAATTTTTTTTGAGCAGTTCAAAAGTTCTAAAGGTATATATCATTGTATTACTTGAGCCCTGTTTCTCTAAAATCTATCATTGCTTTTTTACATATTTTTGAGAACCGTTTAAGTTCATTCTGTGAAGAGTTCCACGTATTTAAAGGAGAAAACGCTTGGGCATTTACATGCGGTCTTGGAAATGAAGAAGCTGTTATTTTTTTTTTTTTTTTTTTTTTTTGCCACAAAAATCCATCCCATTAGTTATGAAAATTTCTGCGTAAGTACAGATAATTTCTTTAAAGATATGTTAAGGAAAACACTTTTTCTGCCGATTCAATGGATCCCTATAAATATTTTTTTATTCAGGACTACTAGGTTCATTTTAATTCCAATATATTGTTTTTAAATCTTCTCTTCTCGTTAGTTTTGTATTTTAGCTGTTAAATTTCGGATAAGTATCGGTGATACCGAGTTAAAAGAGGTGTCATAGAGTTAATATTATAGCCAATTTATTCTGCAATTAAAAAATGTGGCGGAATGATTATAATCGTTATGCAATGATATATCGGGATTCGATTTTGATACCTGAGTAATAATGTTCAGATCATTATGAAAAGTTAAAAAGTTTTACATTTCGTTTTTCGTTAAACTAATCTATTTAGCTCAGGAAATGTTTCATTAATCAGAGGGGATATTTTTTGCATTTACCTTCCCAATGCCTGACACGGAAAGAAAATTCCTCCCGAAAACTCATCGTATTCGTACTTTAAAATTGGTATTGTTTTCAGAAAAAAATATTTGTTTTGTTAAATTAAATAGAAATTTACACAAGGAACCGCGGCTTTTTAATACAGCAAATCACTGACATTAATATATTCTAAAAATATATTATACTAAATAAATTAAAGATTTGTAATTTAAAAAATTTTTACTTGTTGATTAGTATTCTTATTGAGAGGTGTAAAAACATCCTGACGTTTAAGATTCGTAATTTCAGATTCTATCAAACGTGGTGGCAAGACGTAATGCTTGATCAGGTGGTTATGGATAATACCTGCCCATATTTTCAATGCAAACGCCTCTTGGTGGCGCTGTTTGAATGCAATATTCAGATTGCGTTTCGACCAAACATTGCTCTTACAAAAATTAAACACACCATCTCAGGCAAACGGTGCTACATCCGTGAAGAAATTTGAACTCGTTTGATTACGCTTTTTTAAATCAATAAGCAAAATTGAACCTGTCATGGTAATTCATTCTCTGCTAATACGTGCACTGTTTGTGGATGGTAAGGGTGCAGCTGGTTAATATGCACGACTCAGTTCAGAGTGCTTTGTGAAATGGCCACGTGACGAACGATAGCACGTGTACTGGTAGACGGTTGGTCTTACGCACGCGAAATTACACTTTCTGCTACAGCGACTTTTCGAATCTGTCGTGGACGATCTACTTGATGTACTGTAGGCAAGGAACATGTTTCTCCGATGAATGTTTAGGAACGTCGTGCGTAAATGAAATGCATGTCCTGAAGTTCTGCGGAAGTGTATCGTTCGATCTAACTGATATCAAGAGATTACAAAGCACGCAAGTCACCCAGTTTCCCGCACGAATGAAAGGCACTCCACTAAAGTAAACTCATACTTCTTCGTACAGTGCATTACGCCCGCAGAATCATTCTTCGCATTCAAATGCTTGTATCACACAGGATTATATATATACAGTTAATGATATAAACAAGTCCTAATAATACCCAACGTGATTATTTTTTTGCAAAAGTGCAGAATACCTCAGGGGTTACTTTCGCAGATATATTAGAACAATTTCCATGGAAAAAAGCAATCTCCAATATAAGCTAAGTATTGGTACATATGAAAGATGAAAACCTGGTAAGGTTTAAAAGACACGTTTAGAAGTAAACTGCCAATAAAACCGAAAAGCCATTTTAATCAATTTAATTGCGTAAAGCACTACATTCTATTCCCTTTATAAATTCGAACTCAATATTTAACATTATTTATATATAAATTTTTTATATAAATAATTTTCTGACGATCACTCTTTGCTCAAATTACACTGGTCGGCAAAAAAATTTTTTTCGAGCCCTGACACCATTCCTGCTGATTCTTATGTAAAACGACCTCCTGAAGCCGAATATGACCCCCGTTTTCCCCCATCACCCATCGTTTTTAGGGAGGCCTCCCCACCTAATTTTATAACTTTCCGATAATTTGGAGGGATAAAAAGGATTATTTCAGCCTTTACATTTCTTCTGAGGGGCTACAGAGGTGAAAAGTTATAAAACATGAACATCTGTAGCAAGGATGTCGATTTGGGGGCCCCATTTCCCCAATTGAAATAATTAAAAATGATCGATTTTTTATGATTTTTTTATCAATTTTCGGTAATATGTTATGGACATGAATTTTATTTGGAGGGGTGAAAAGGATTATTTATTTTAGCTGTAAAGAATAATATATAAAAAGTAAAATACAAATGTAAAGTATAATAAATAAATACGATAAGTACCTTCATTTGGTGCTTGCTTTCCTTTTGTACCTTGAGGTAGAAGTTCCTCGTACCAAACACCAGCAGTACTCTGCTAACATGCTCGTAATTCTAAAACATCATAATGCCTGAAAATCTCCTCTCGATCTTATTGATGTCTTGATGGAATCGTTCCCCGTGTTCATCGGAAACTGCTCCTAAATTTTCAGGGAAGAAGAAGTATAGGTGTGAGTGCAGGAAATGCACTTTAAGAGACATGTTACACCCCATGACCTTGTATGCTGACAGCAATTCCTCGACATAAGCGGCATAATCATCACTTTTGCTGTTACCCAAAAAGTTCTTACACACGTTTTGGAATGCAAGCCAAGCTCTCTTTTTCTTTTCGATTCAGGTGTTCAATAAACGTCGAATCTTTGAGAAGTTGTCTAATCTCGGGGCCCACGAAAACTCCTTCCTTGATTTTAGTCTCACTAAGACAAGGGAATTTATTTTTCAAAAATTGAAATGCATCACCTGTCTTTTAGTTTTCAAAAATTGAAATGCATCCCAGTTTGATGTGCAAAGGCGGCAAGTAAATATTTTCCTTCGGGACCAGAGGATCATGAACGACATTTTTCTGACCGGGTGTAAAACTTTCTCGCAGAGGCCAGTTCCGTACGATGTAATGTTTGTCTCGTGCTCGGCTGTCCCATTCGCATAGGAAGCAGCAGTATTTTGTGAAGCCTGATTGCAGGCACGCGATTACAGCAACAACTTTTAAGTCAGCGCAACGTTTCCAATTATAATCATGATAACAGATTTTATCAAGGATTCGGTTGATGTTTTCGTACGTCTCCTTCATATCCGCAGAGTATGCAACCGGGACTGATGGTAACTCATTCCCATTGGCCAACAGGACAACTTTCAAGCTTGTCTTTGATGAGTCTATAAACAGTCGCCATTTGACTGGGTCACATGTTATCTTCAGTTCTTATCATCAATGCATTTGAATTAGGGCAGAACACTAAGCCTTCATCTTCCGAAAAAAGTAATTGCAGGGTTGACTGTCTGGTCCTGTAAGAAGATAATTTTACGCCCTTTTCTAAGAGATTCCACTGCTGAAGTCGAGATCCAAGAAGTTGACATTTAGTCTTGAGTAACTCCAAATTCCTGACGGGATCATTCAATTCCGACTGAATAACGAAGTGAGATTTTCGATGAGCTGAATCAGCAGAACACTCCTAATCATCGGTGGACATATCATGTGATGGTCCAAGCTGTAGCTCAAAGTATGTCACATCCGTTTCTGGCTCTAGAGTATAGGTTTTTTGGGGCACTGGGATTGGCAATGATTCGTTGTGAGGAACTGGTATTAGAGCTGAAGGGATATTAGGATACTGAAATGTATGCTTACTTTTGTTCCTAGATAACCCGACGGTGGAAGTCACACAAAAGTAACAATCTGTGAGATGACTGAGAGGTTCGCGCCAAACCATGGGCACAGCAAATGGCATTGGTTTACTGGTAAATTTGAGCCATTTGGTCAAGCTACTGTAACAAGTACTGCAGCAAACTGTGGAAGCCCAATTCTTGCCTTGATCGCCAACTTTGCAATCAAAGTAAAATTTATGAGCAGTTTTAAAAAGCGGAGAAAGGGGTTTTCGTTGCGCTTTAAAAAACAATTCCCCGCAAAGATAGCAGAATCCATCGGGATGAGTTATACACTCGCGTGGCATAATTAAACAGTAAATAAATGCTCTATATTAATCACAAATTACACTCACGTACTGTAATTCACTTGGAAAAGGCCGGTGTAAAAACATTTCTACCGTTTGACACAATTTAAACAACTTGGAAACACAGAATTAACGCATAGAACACCGACAAGTAGACTCAACGATCGCTACAGATCAACTGAGGGAAGATCATGCTTACAGTGCAGGATTTTTGTGATAAGAGCAATGCAAGTTTGACCTTGTCAAAGCCCGTCTAAACCTGTGCGCGATTCCCGTCGGAACCTGTTCGCGCGAAGTATTGAGAGAGCCAGCGTGGCAGAGTGAATGTTCCGAACTGTTGCTATATATTTTTATTACTATTGCTATATATTTTTATTATTTGCGGGTTTTTTGGGGGAGTATCAGAGGGGCTGGAAGCTGGAATATGTAGCAAATAAGTAAAAAAATTGCCAAAAAACGGAAAAATCAATCATTTGTAAGGATTTCTTTACAATTGGGGGGGGGGGTTGGAAAATCCCCACAAATCTACCTCCTTGATATAGATGTTCATGTTTTATAACTTTTCACCTCTGTAGCCCCTCAGAAGAAATGTAAAGGCTAAAAATAATCCTTTTGATCCCTCAAAGTTATCGGAAAGTGATAAAATTATGCGTGGGGGGGGGGCAGGAGGCTCTTATGAAAACGGTGGGTGATGGAGGAAAACGGGGGTCACATTCGGATTCAGGAGGTCGTTTCACATTAGAATCAGAAGGAATGGTTTCAGGGCCGATTTTGATCCCGACCAGTGTTATGTGTTCCGATGAAATAATTTTTGCAAAGTCACGACATAATTTTCCAAAGGTATTAATGTACCACTCAGCTTTACGCAACATTTGAAGGACTCATTCTTATATTAACTATTGCACCATTAATAATTTATTTTCGCATATACATAGCGTTCTCAAAATTACTTTTTACTCGGTCGGTTTTTTACAAAGTGATATAAATCTTTTAGTGATACACAGAACTCTGAACACGTATTCGTTTTAATACGTAGTTATGTCGATAGGATCTTGTGTTGCGTTTTTGTTTTTAAGGTTTTGATGAAATGATTCTGTTAATACCAAAATTGTCCTTATGTAATCAATAACCAGGAAACGCACGATAACTGAACTCGTAACAATATCATCACTCTACTAATCCGAATTTATTAGGGTAAAATAAAAATCAGTTTCCAAGCTATTGCACATTAAGCAGGTGGCTTTTGGAAGGAAGGTAGACAGAAAAGTGCAAAAGGAATGATGAAACAATTCAATAATTTGAACGTGGTGATTTGAGTAGCTAATTCTTGAATAGATATGAATAAAATTATTCCTTCCAGCAAAAAAAGCATGCTGTTTGTTGGACATGGTGTACCCTCGGATATAACGCAGCATTATTTGAAAAACTCGTTCCAAACTAGTTGTAATTCTAGAGAGACCCTATTATTGCAATCCTCATTCTCATTAATCACCTCTAAGGTTTAGCGAATTGTAATAAATTTAGGCGTGAAGTATGAAGCTAAATTCTTTCTATCGTCTCACACAGGGTTTAGCGGACTTGAACTTGACTCCTTTCGATAGGGGAATGGTTTCTTTTCCGTCCCTCGAGTCGTTTTTATATTCCTTGAACCTAATTCTGAACGAACGCTTGGTCGTTACCTTGTAATATTGCTTAGAGCCGTTCGGAAAGTTTAGCTGGAAGGCATAAACTACAGCCTCGTCAAGAAGAGGGCTTGTCGACATTTCTCTTAAGCACTGCATTTAAAGTTGCCTGAGTTCTTAGCCGGCACCTAAGTTCATCTTCCTGAGCGCGTTCATAAGTTGATCCTGAATATTTGGTATGTACAGAAAAGAGTCCAAGTAGCGTATTTACGACGTAAGAGATTAGCACAGCAAATTATTATTTTTTTTTTGATAAAGTTATGTTCTCTTATTTAAAGTTTGACAAATTTAAATAACGCCGAACGCAAATTAAGAAATAAAACCTTCGGTAAAATGTATTAAAATTTTAGAGCACAAAATTTCATAAAGACTGCAGTTCTCTCAGAAATTGAGTGCTAACTCACAGAATTCATAATTGTTCTGTCAGTTAGCACTCAATTTCAAAGATAACTTTAAATGATGAAAATATTTTAATTTCAGTATGCAAGACGGTCTTTTGCTGTTCTGTTCTGCGGAGACTAATTCTGCATCAATCCATAAATTTAAAGGAATCAATAGAGAAGTTTGTAGAAACAGATAAATTTGAATGTCGTCATGTTTAGGAATTTAGATACCGCAATAAATTGGGATTATGCAATTATTCCTACATGGACACAAAGCGTTTATTATTTCTATAACTGAACAATCTTATTATTTCTATTATTGAATTATGCAAATTTCTTGAGCAGCAATTACTTTTCCAAAATGCCTCTTTTAATAGTTTTCCTTGCAATTTAAAGAAACTCGTATTCAGTCATTTTGAAATCGAATAAAACACCTCTTTTTCCTTACAGCAGAAATGTTTTTTTTTTATTTTCTATTCAATACGCGCAATTGGCAGCGCAAATGTGTTAAAGGACAGTCCAAACTCGAAAATAAAAAACTACAAGACATTTTCCTTTTATTACATTGATGCTTCACGTCATCCATTGATATAATAACTAATAGATATAAAGCGAAGATATCTCATTCGGGGTGAAATTTTGTATACTTAGCTAATCTGTAAAAAAGTTCAGGAAATAAAAAACAAGTAACAGGTTCATTTACAAACCACAAAATAAAAAAAAATTGATAGTGAATTAAATTCGCCAAAATGGAATTTATTTATTTGATACCAGAAGCTAAACAGTTTCAAAAGGTGTTCTTCTAACAACAAATATTCTCAATATTATAGTGAAAGCATTTTTGAAACACATGTTCCCCTAGAAATTGAAATATTAAACGGTGCGATTTTCATAATTCTATTTAAAAAATAATAGCAATGGAGCAGAATAATGCACTCTGATGTAAAGCATTGCTTTGCGCGCTAAACTGAAATTCCAAGGATGTAAACATTTTAGTTTTCTTACAGATTATTATAATTCTGAGAATAACAAGGATTTAGTGTCATCAACCATAAAAAATAGTCCTCCTTAAAAAGGGAATTGAGCGCACTACTCTTGTTTTCCATCCCACCACGTTATCTTAACTCCACACAAGACAGCGGATTTTCAAGGACTTGAGTCGTACGTCTTTGAAGAAGAAGCAATGTGCTTTTGCCGAATTTTCAAGCTTTTTTACCTGATGTAAATGTACGGACTCATTATAAACACTGTTTCCTCAAAACATAAGAGATACCTACTTACTAACGTGTTGTTCTCCATCTAATACAAATTACTGGCTGTACACGTATAGCGGATTTTCAAGGTTTTGAGTCGTACGTCTTTGAAGAAAAAGCAATGCGCTTTTGCCGAATTGTCATGCTTTTTCACCTAATGTAAATTTACGGACTCATTATAAACACTGTATCTACAAAACATAAGAGATACCTACTTACTAACGTGTTGGTCTCCAACTAATAAAACTTACTGCCTGTACACGTCCGAAGCATCACATGTTAGAGGTTTTCGGAAGGTTATGCCATCCCGGCCGGTTGCAGCATTGTCCACCACAAATATGCCAAAGAGGTCGCTACAGCACCATGGACCTGATGTTCGCTTTACGGCATTCCAGAGAGATTCCATTCTTCCAAACACATATGTGTGTTCCTCAAGCCATGTCTGGGTGGTTTCGGTCCAATGGGGCGGGGCGTTGTCTTGTGGAACAGACCAATGGCCACAGGATACACGAAGGCTTTAAAGCGTGTAGGTGGCCAGACAGCTCATTTTCGTTGTGCATTGAAGTTAAGGATCTCTCCAGACACAATAAGGTACCTATTATTTCTCCTGAGAAGGCTCCCAAAACCACGACAGAGTCACCCCAAGTTGAACAGAGCCGGTTTTGCACGACGCTGCCATTGTCTCATGCTGTCGACGCAACTTTCACACCTTTTCGTCAGCTCGGATGAGTTGAAAACTGGATCCATATCACAACACGAAGCGACGCGACTCCCCAGGAATTCAATTTTAATGATCCAGGCAAGAATGGAAGCAAATTCCATATGACGAGCCGTCAAGAATGGCGCACGAATCGGGCGTGTAACCATTAGCTCAGGGTTTTTGTCGAGAACATATAAATGCACAACTTTTTCGTTCGTCTTAGAACTCCGACTATGAACTTGGATGTGATTTCTACCGTTGTTACAAAGTATTATGTCTGTACGAGCCTGATAATAAAAGCAACCTCAGTCATCAATGGTGTGTGGTCGGCCAACACTTTCTCTCTGGGCGCTGGTACATCCTGCGATGGGACTTTCGCAGTACGTATTTGGTACGGTTACCCTCGGGATACCTAGGGCTTTTACAACTTGGGCGACGGAATGACCGTCTGTCTTGCGTCGATAATGCAGCGACGATCAAAGTCCCTCATATCAGCACATTTACAGGAGTTCATCGATATTGTTACCCTGTTCACAAGCTTTGCTGTAGTCCTATTTATCATCTGAGTTCATTTGGGTCTGATCCAGTCTGAGTAAGGGATATCCATATACCAATTGTAATTAAACATATTGTGTGAATCAATTTATTTCGAGTCTTGAATCTACTAACTGTCATTACAGCACACCACTTGGATGGCACTGAAACATTTTGGGATAGAGAGTTCAGCCGCCAATGCTTTAATAGAAAGGCAACTGGTGGCGTCGCATCACCTATATAGACACAATTATTCTTTATTTCCTCCTTTTTTTGTTCAAACATTTTCTTATATGCAATTACAGTTGTAAAATGTTACAATTGCATACTGCTTTTCCTTAATTTTGAAAAACGCCTTTGGCATGAATGTCAATTAAAAACACAAGAAGACAGTTGTTTTGAGTGCATTTAAGAAAAGTGTTTCTTATATTCGTATTTAAACAAAGTATATACGTTTATGTTTTCTTTCTTGCAAAGAATAAATGTTCCAAAGTGCTACAAAATCCTTCAAATTTCATTCTTCTCTGTTAATCTGTTACGAATGAAATTCCAAAAATATTTGGACTTTCAGATGAATTCCGTACTTCATGCTCCTGTAAAACCGTGAAAATAATCTATAAATGGGTTTTATAAAGTTCACATTTTTTTGGCCGGGTCGATCAAATGGCCTGGAGTGGTGCTTGATTTTTTGTAATATTTCATTGTCACTTCTTGAAGAGAAAAATTATCTTTTCACATCGTAAATGGAAAGATGGCATTTATAAGAGAGGTTTGGTCTGTGGATAGTATTAGAAAAATTTGAATATAGTGAATACAGTAAACTCTCAATAACCCGTCACTCTCCGAGTTTCTGGTGCGACAGATAAGCGAAAATGCAATACAATTCCATCTAGTGAAAGTGAATATAATTTTTGTCAGTTCTCAAGTCAGCATGTTAGCACGTTTAAATTTAAAATCATATTTACAGATACTTTTTCCTTATACGAGGGTTGTACCGAAATGAACGCAAAAGTGGGCAAAACATTTTTATTAACAGCAGAAACCGTTCAAACTGCACAAGTTGGGAAAGTAACTCTTCCTCTATACGAAGTTACTACTCAACATTGTCTCCATCACAAGCGAAGCATTTGCCCTATCGTTAAACATAACTCTCGAATCCTTTTTGAAAAAATTCAGGTGTGGCCTGTTGTGCCCACTTCTTCACATCCACTTTCACTTCGTCTGTATCGTCAAATCGTTGTTACCAGAGACTGTCCTTCATCAAACCGAACAGGTGGAAATTGGAGGGTGCCAGATCTCGGCTGTACATTGGACCACCGACAAGCCGACAAGCATTACTTGCTGATCGCCTGATTTGCTGTCAAATATGTGTATGGTCTTGCATTTTAATGGTGAATGTGGTTTGCTTTCAGATTCTTTTTTCTTTTCTTCCTCGTTATGACTTCTCTAAGCTTCTTGAGTGAACTTTGTCAGTTACTAAAAAAAGTGATCCCAACTTCTACAGTACTATCGGTACAACCTTTGTAAAAAAACACAACAGTTGACCGTAAGAAACGAATAATGACACAAATCCGCATATTACAGAAAAAAAAACAATTAATGAAAAGTACTGTCTTATACATTTTTGCATGCTTTTTGTTTTCGTTTTTACTGCAGCAATATTTCGAATTCTACGTAATAAGAACCGTTGAGTTGTGTCTCCTTCGTCTTGTTTCTTAAACCAGTCAGTCATGACTTTCCATTCATCAGATTCAGGATTACCTGGAATCAAAAAATCTTGAATAACTTCGTAATATGTTAATTCATTCTAAATCATATTATAAGTTTGTAACATTGGGTTTAACGAAGCAAAGGAGTTAATTACGTGGAATGTCTCATCCAGGATTCGAGTCTCTTTTGATAAAATTCAGATGTGGCATGTTGTGCCCACTTCTTCGCAGCCACTCTCACTTCGTCTGTATCATCAAATCGTTGTCTCCAGAGACTGGCCTTCATTGGACCGAACAGGTGGAAGTAGGAGGAGTGCCAGATCTCGGCTGTATATTGGACAGGGTACCACCGACCACCCCTATTTGTTCATCGCCTGATTTGTTGTCAAAGATGTGTATGGTGTTTCATTATCATGGTGAATATGGTTCGCTTTCAGATTCTTTTTCGGTCTCTTCCTCGGTATGGCTTCTCTAAACTTCTTGAGTGAACTATGTCAGTTAATAAAGAAGTTATTCCGACATCTGCATTACTTTCGGTACAACCTTTGAAATAAAAAATACAACAGTTGACCGCGAGAAACAATTTTTGAAACAAATCGTGATACTACAGAAAAAAAGCAATTAATGAAAAGTAGTGAATTATACATTTTTGTATGCTCTTTGTTTTCGCTTTTACTGCAGCAATATTTCGAATTCTGCGCAATGAGAACCGTTGAGTTGTGTCTGCTTCGTCTAGTTTCTTTAACCACTCACTCATCACTTTCAATTCATCACATTCAGGATTATCTTGATTCAAAATATCTTGAATTATTTCGTGATATGTTAATTGTTCTAACTCATATCCTAAGTTTGTAACATGAGGTCTAACGAAGCGAGAGAGTTAATTGCGTGCAATGTCTCATCCAGGATTCGAGTTGGAAACGATATCCGGCAGATGGTTAGTAGCTAGTTTCACACACAATACGGCCACGAGAACAGGCTGAGAGATTTAAGCTTTTCATATTTCATAAGCAGAAAAGCAGATCAAATGACACCCAACTAAGATCTTTCTTCGTGATCCCTTACCGCTTGGGTTAGATACCCATTCGAAAAACAATAGACCTTATTTTGCTAATTGATTTAATTGTGCATTGCGCACAATCACTATTGGAATAATTAGTTCTACCATGCCAGAAGAATCTGTGAAATTTATGTATTTAAAGGTTTCTTACAAATAAATTACTGAACATTTTTTGGTAAGCCATTAATGTGCTTCGGAATAAGTACTGGTGGATAGACCGATTTCAAACACCTGAAAATTTATAATACAGAATTCGACAAAAGAAAAAGAAACGATTGCCCGAATACAAAGGTGTTATGAGAACTTGTTTTGAATTGTTTCCTTTAAACACAAGAAAGTAAAATTTTAAAAGCATAGGCTACTCACACTTCTGGGCAACGTGTTTAACGGCATGTTTTATTCAAGCAGAAATGTTTTCCACTGCATTACTTAACTAACCAATCGTATTTAGGTAACATTATTTTTATTATTTAGTATGTTAAACAAAATAAAGGTTTATCATTTTGTTTCTCCTCGTATGTGGTTCTGAAAGCGTGTTCCAATAAAAATGCCATTTTTAGACGACGAAAACTGTCAATTTTCTACGATGATGGTCTGCCGGTACTAATATTTTACCAAATTTTGTGAAAATAGTGTGTGAAAACACAGATTTTTTTCTGTTTTGTTTACAAGATTTATTGTAATTTAGGTTGTTTACTCTAAGCACCAGTTCATAGTCATTATCTTGCTTTCCACATACTTTGCTTTAGGAACATTTTTTGTTTCAAAACGCCAAATTCGCATCCTTGTGCCAACTACAAAAACACGAAGGTGTACCTCGGATGAAAACAAGTTTGGAAAGACAGTATATGAAATTCTCTACAGAAAAACTTAAGAGAGAAAGATATTTGCTGTATTGATAGTGTTTTTATTAGTCCCATTTTGTTTGAAAAATAATTTTTCCACAACAGATGGAAAACTGCATTTGCCCAGAATTGCATTTTCGCCCTTCGGTGCATCCTTCTCGCTTTTTTCACGAAACCGACGTTATTGATCTGTTTAGACATTTTTTTTTATTTTTATTGAAAAAAAGGAAGAAACATAATGACGGTAGTTTTTTAACATAAATTTTGTAAACACCTTACCTCTCAAATAACAAAAGAGGCTGAGCATATTTTAGGTAGTTGAATAATTCATCACTAAAAGTCCCTTTTTTGGGGTGATAAGGCAATATCGCAACATTTTAACTTTACATTTGGGACATTGCTTTCAGGTATCAGTGAAATTACAGCCTGCTAAAATAAAAAATAAAAACTTTTTGCCTGCCCCTGTTTGAGGTTCATGGTGTAATCTTTACTTAAAAAACTCGCTGCTGTTAATTTTGCAAAACTTTTATGTAGGTTTTGACACCATAGTTACCATTTTCAGTCTCTACCTCACTAACTTCATCTTTGATTTGGTTCCCTGAAACCTTTGAAGTAATCATTTCTTCTTCAGTAAAAAACTGATTTACGTAATTCTGCAACCAAAATGTTCTACTGAACGGCGAACACTTATTCCTTTTCCGCTCCATTTTTGCTAATATCGAAAACTTCCACTTTTGTTGTTCACTCATTATGAAAGTGAACCAATTAACTAATTAAAGTCCGCTTTTTACGATTGTCGAAAAGTCTTCCTCTTCCGCTTACATGTATGTAAAGCGAGCTTTATGTAAAATGAGAAGGAAAAAAGACACAGATCACACACACACACCTGGGAAAATAGTATCTGTATGCCATAAAATTCATCAATTAGTTCAGTTGAGAAAATCCTGAAAGTCAATACGGAATTAGAGACAGATTTTTTCGCATCGGTAGCAACGCGGGGATCAGCAAATGCGAGTGTTAGTCTAAAAAATCGAAATTAATTCAAGAGCGGCATTGTCGAAATTCAAAACAGTAAAAGAACTGACTTCTTGCAGTTGAATTTTTTCAGCAGAAAAAAGAATAACGAGAATGACTTGCATTTTAAATGCACTATTATTTCTCGTTACCTTCCTATAATTCTCACTAGAACTACATGGCCCTAGCAAATCTTTTACAATCAATCACCCATGTTGTAGAGGATTTAAGGAAGGCAGTGCCTGACCCTTGATCTTAAACCACCATTTCAGATGTGATTAACGTTACGTTACGTTACTCTTAGAAAAAATGTTGCAGACAGTGAAGTGTAACAGCAGATTTTGCCGGACACCAGCGAAAAGCAGGAACAGAATCCTCAGGGACAAACCAATCAACACCTCCCCAACAACAAACATTTAAGAAACCATTCTACCATCACCTAACACGGCGAAGGGCGGAAGGAAGCATACACAGGATATGGAGCTCCCGTTAAGTAAATACTGTCGCACGAATGTAACTTTATCTCATCCATTTTTCCTGTGGCATTGTGCTACACCCACTGTAATGTAGGTAATGCAACATTATTTACATGCTTACGCAGTACCTTCCAGTACTGCGTAAAATACTTACGAGCAAAGTCTTCATTAGACTTCCTTCAGCACAGACTGAGGTGTCCGTTGACCGTTGCTAAGAGGTCTCATTGTTCGGAAGTTATCGCTAATGTTAATTCCGCCGCAGCTGGTTTGAACCAGCCATAACTTGCCCTTTTTTAGAGGTTGCTGTTGTTCAAAGGCGTCCGATGATAGAGGTTTTACTGCATCTGTAGTAAACCTCTATTAGAGGGTATATTCTAAAAATAAGTTTAAAGAGAAACAGCTGGGCATGCTTGTGCGAAACATCGCTGTCTTTAAAACGCGTGCACTTAATATTTAATGTTTATGTTGGTAATATTCATGCTACACAGCATAAGCGGTGAAATTCAGTGTCATTTCATACTTAGGTTTAATTTTTCTCGGAACTTTCGCAAAATTTTGCCCCTCGGAATTGTGAATCCCGCACAGAGAAAGCTAATGCCTTTCTTCCAACAGAGATAGAGTTAAGGTAATAATCAGAGCTCTTTTTATGACAAAATATGTCGCTTCATCCCAGGAAAAACCTTTTCACGTTATGACGAACTAAATTTCTCCATCATTTTTATGCCAGGGCCGGAATTCGAACCCCCAACTCTCGGCTCCGGAGCTCCGAGTGCTATCTACTGTACTACACAGGCATGTGCTCTTACTTCTACCTGCCTTTATCTGATATGGGTCCTGATGGGCAGGCATGTCACACCTCCCAACCAAAAGAGGGCAAAGGGCATGGCCCACGTGTCCGCAGGGACCATGTGTCGCTGTAGGCAGTCATCCTACGAAGAACGTGCATCTGAAGAATCCCAGACAATTTGGTGTGGGATTCCTCAGATGCACGTTCTTCAAACCCTCCTTCGTTGCTTCAAAAAAATAATCCATCACACTGATTAGTTTTTTTGAAGCACTAAAGGAGGGATTCTCATTTTCCCTATCTCGCAGTATGAAAAAGTGATCACACCATAGCCAGAAACCTATCAGGTAGCTCATCTTTGGCGTTCGGGCGCCAATATAACGTAACTCCTTTTCGTGTGCTGAGATGCTCCATCGTTGTTATGCTAAATTATACGATAGATAGTGAAGGCGTTATATGTGAAGTGTAAAACTCGCAGTGCTTTATTGTAGATTTCATCAATCGTTGCTGGAGCACTAAAATGCTATCGTAAGTTTGGTTTCTGTATATGTTTCTTCTGGCCATAAAACCCTAACTTCAACTATCCCGTGTAGCTATTGCATTGTATTCTCATTTAGTTCGTCACTTCCTTTGTCGTGGTTTCAGACATAGCGTAACACCAGTCTTGCACACGAAGAAGTGTTACGTTATAACCTTTCTTAAAATACTTGTGGGTCGACTATCTTTCATAACTATTAGTAGTTATGATTTTAAGCACTTTATGTTATTCAACTTTCTTTATATGCTTCCTTACTCGAAACTGAACACCACGACTAATAGTCTGAGATCATAAAATTCGTGTATAATTCCTGAGAGTAGGATAGGAGTAAGTTTAGTTCATGGGATAGAAGGTCAAAATTGTCAAATCATGATTCGATATTCTTTCCTAGCAAGCTAAATATGAACAAAATTATCCGCAACTATGCTTCCCGAAAGCGAAAATTGTAAAAAAATCGGATTGAAGAACGAAATTTCTATGATCGAACATGAACTATGTTTGGGCTTTGTCTCCAAATACAGAATAAGCGGAAGTGAATGCAGCGATGGATAAATTCCCAGAAATTCAACAGTTTTTATTTGATCAGGAAATAGGTACCTTTTTAATGAGTTTATTAAGAAATACACGCAATATTGATGTTATGTGAATAGTATTACGAACATTATGTTCTCCAATAAGGATCCATCAGTGTTTTCTTCAAATAAACGCCACATATTTAAGCTCATGATTTTTAAGCATTCACAAGAAACGCTTTCCAAGAAGTTAGCAAACATAAAAGATTGGAGATTCTCAATATTTCTCGCTACTGATATACACTATATATCAACAAGTAATTGGTCCCCCTGCAATCGACGATATCTGCGGTCCTGATACACGTCACAGCCGCCGCAGTTAAATATCTTGTGGGAAACAACAACGAAACCAGTCGCATGCAAGATACCACGAAGTTCGGAGATCTATGATTTCGAGAAAGGTGCAATCGTCGGGTATCACAGAAATGGCCGATTCATACGTGACATATCCAGCTAGTTGAAGTACACAAAATCGACAGTGGCCTACGTTATTGGCAAGTGGAAGACCAGAAGTGACTGTCGGAATGTGCCCCGACCCGGCAGACCCACAAAAATGAGAGTTAGAGACCGACGGGTGTTGGCCAGAGAAATTCGGAAGAACCGCACCAAAAAGATAGGCACATCCGCGAGAAGTTTCAACAGGCATCCGGGAGTGTTCTTTGAATGAATACCATCCGGAAGGAAGTCCATCTGCTCTGTTATTATGGACGTACTACCGCCCACAAGCCTTTGATCACCAAGTCCAATAGCGCTGCTCGGCTAACGTGGTGCAGAGAACGTCGACAGTGGACCGTTGAACAGTGGAAACCGGTTCTCTGGAGCGACGAATCAAGGTTCACCCTCTACCGTTCGGATGGCAGGGTCTGGGTTTGGCGTCTGCCTGGAAAACGCCTCCTGCCGGAATGTATTGTGCCAACTGTGAAGTTCGGTGGCGATGGAATTATGCAATGGGGATGTTTCTCCTGGCATGGCACGGGACTCTTGGTCGCAATTCCTGGTAGACTCAACGCCGAGACCTACTGCACCATTTTGAATGACCATGCGCTTTCTAAGTTAAGGCAGTTTTACGGGGTGGATCCATGTTACTTTCAGGATGACAATGCCACCTGCCATGTTGCGAGGTCCACCATGGCTTGGTATGGTGACAATTGGATTAATAGAATGGACTCGCCTGCGCAGAGCCCGGACCTTAACCCTATCGAGCACCTCTGGGACGAGTCGGAGCGCCGACTTAAGGGGTGCCCGCACCGTACGAAATCGGTGAAGGAACTGACCTGTCTTCTCCAACCAGAGTGGAAGGAAATACCGCTGGCCGTCCTACAACGCCTGGTTTAGAGTATGCCCCGGGGGTCGCAGCTGTAATCGCCGTTCGTGGAGGCTTCACCAAATATTGAAGGTGAATAAACTTCGTTTTCATTTGCTATCACAGGTGTCCAATTACTTGTTGGTAGATAGTGTATGTAGCATACCTTTCTGAGAATATGTTTGAACTTTCTGAATTTCAAATTTTGCAATCTGAGTGGTGTTCTGTAAATATTTCACCTCTGACAATTTCGTCCTTGAAACAGTAATACTATATTGCTTCAAGTTGCAACACTGATCAAATAGTGTGTATCAATACTATGAGATTTACAGTTCGTAATTTAGTAAAGTTTTTAGTCTGTGCTAGTATAATGTACGCCAAGTATAAAACCTGAATACAATTCGACATTTATACATAACTCCAAAAAAGAAAGAAATCTTACAAACCAGCAAATACCAAAACTTCCTGTCTTCAATGTGATTATTTGACGACTCTGTAAACTAGGAAAAGCAATTGAAAACAATTTCAAGCATTTAGTAGAATAAAGCACTAAAGATAAATGTATCAAAATAAGAAATACAAATCCACGTCCGTCCCCAACCTGATGCTACGCAGCTCTCTCTGTTGCGCAGAGTACAAAACAGCTATCTTCCGGTCTCGAATTCGAAGAGCCTTCGCCGTTTCCTCCGATACCCATTACAGACAACACGAAATTTAAAGCGTCACCAAGTTAGCCACTGATGCAGGATATTCGTTGTATCAGATACGTAACTTTTAATAATATGTATCTGATTCATTGAATCAGATACATATTATTGTTCTGCGGGGTTCTCCACACGTAAACTCGTCCTGTGGTGGGGAATAGTGAGAAAGGTAATTTATGAAAAAACAAGACATGTTTCGATTGATCCACAGTCCACGTTTTATGTTCCTGGCACCACTGCAGTCTCCGTTTTATATTCACATGTGACACCAGGGGTTTTGCAATCGTAGCTCTGCCGTAAATATTGGGCTTATGCAATTCCTTCGCACGGTATGGGTCGACATTGGGTTTTTGAGATGTGCATTAAGCTCAGTAGTCACTTTCGTCGCCGTCGTCATCCTTCTTGCCGTCACAATCCTCTTTAATGTCGTCCTGTGTCCCGCAGTGAGTTTGGTTTTCCTTCCACATTTGTTTCTCGCAGATGATGTTGTGCGGTGAACATTGTATGCAGACATAACCTTCGACTGGGTATATCTCGATACCCCCAATACCTGTGCCACTGTGGTTACCAACGCACCACTCCAACTGGCTCCTTTAATCTTTCCTCTTTGGAACTCCAACAGGTCACTAATTCTGCCTTCACCTGAAACGAAATTATGCAAACACCGATATACAATGCAATCACACAGACCCTTGAGACTATAAGCAACACGTTTTTATAAAAGAAGTTGTAGCTACATGTTCGTTTTACTCAAAAAGCAGCACGTACCAAAGTCACTGTTTTAGCGAGATGTTTCCATTATTTTGAACAACTACTGTAGCTAAACTCGCCGTAATGATTTCTATCTCCCGAAAGGTCTACCTGTATAAACACTTAGCGCAAGTGTCTTCTACATTTAAGTACGATTTCATTAATCATGCCACTGCATTATTTTAGAGCGCTACAAATTGTTGCTCCGATATCTGTTTCCAATTTCCGAAAACAATCAGTATTCAAGTTATCGTCGTATGGTATTTACCAGATTTTTCGTGCAAAGAGCAGAATTTTTGAAGCTGAAATATCATTACCAACACAATATTTTCAGCTTAAATTCATTTTAATTGTTATTATTACTCTTTTTTTTCGCCTTATTTTTCCTTTTGCTTGGGACCAACTACTCTTCAGAGCAATAGTTTTACGTGCCACTATACAGTAAATTTTTTGGCAGATGTAACCCAGAGGTTAACGTTCCTTTGATACAAAAGTTTGCACCAACAGAAGTGGCAGCTTCCCGGGTATGACGAATATTCTTAACGTTGCTTCACCTTCTGTGGAAGAATGTACGGAGCGCCATCTTTTGCCAAATAAGATAAGGCATAACGTAACCGAGTAGACCGGAATGGAGTGACAGCATTACTTCGAACATTATTTGCCTTATGTTTAAAACCTCATTTCTTTCTTTCGGGGTTCTTGTTTTAAGTTTCACAATAACAACCTGCGAAATGACTTTTTGGAAATGCAAAAGCCGTTACCATAAACTAAAGACTTGAGTTAAATATTTGGAATATTAAGCAAACGGCGAGTCGTTACACTTTTCTTTGGATTCGAATATTTTCAGGAATCTCAAGCTAGTGTATAGGCTTGAAATATATATACATATCATTAACATCGTTATTACCTATTATCAATCCATTGGTGGATGAAGGTCTTCCCATGTTTCTTCCACAACTCTCGGTCTTGAGCCTGTCTCCCCGGGTTACTGCGGTAGGCTTTAAAATTCCATCCATCCATTTCCCACGTGGTCTTTTTCGGTTCCTTTGGTATCTAATCTAAAATTTCGGTTGTCCATCGATGGTATGTTCTTTGGCAACATATCCAGCTCATTGTCATTTCAGAGATATTTTTGCAATCATGATGCCTTCCACCATATAATTTTCCTCCTCCACGAGTTATTCTTCTAATCTTTCGCGGTTATACCAAGCATGAACGTCAGCAATGGTTAATGGGTGGTTCAAACACGCACAGAGCAGCGCTCTGCCGTTAGTGTAGTTGAAGCCAAAGTCCAATAAACATGAATGCTCTTCTGCACGATTGCACTATTTTTGAACAGCGCGCTGCAGCGAGAATTCTTTGGGCAGAGGGACTGAAACTTGTTGAAATTCGCCGGAGACTGTTGTCTCAGTACAGAAACAGAAACATAACTCAACATAAATTTTACGAAGGGGTAGAAAGATTTAAAGCAATAAGAGCAAGTTTAACAGACGAAACTCGATATGGTCGGCTATCAGCTTCGCACACACAAATAATAATCGACAGGGCAAATGGTTTAATCAGAGAAGACCGAATGGTTAGGTTGTCCGCTGTTGCTGCCCATTTAAATGTCAGCGATGGATAAACACATTCCATAGTGCAAGATGATTGGGCTACAAAGTATCAAAGCTACCGAAAATTTTGCGCAATGTGCATACCTACATGTCTTGCTGATTCACCTTTAATGATGAGGTTACGTAAGCGGTACAGACATAGATTTAGGAGCAGCGGAATTGTTTTTTTCTCCCAGGGAATGAAAAAGCTAATGGAAAGATAAAATATGTGTATCAAGTGCAGCGGAACGATGTAAAGAACAGATAGCCGATACGTTCATTTGATCAACATTACAGGTATTAAAGTTTACTTTTGCATTCTCCTTCTCTTCCTACAAAGTATCAAGTTTATCACACAAAGGAAGTAATTGCACTGATCTTGACGACTGGTAGACGAGGTTAAACTGATTTTTATTTGTTTTATTTCTTCTCTTTCTGAGCGATTTCTTTATATAAAGAGAAAGTACCATTGTTTAACGGTGTTAATAAATAAATAACACTTTCTATGCATCTTAAATACGAAGCGCACGGTTTTACAACAAATGCACCCACACACATAAAATTGCAAAACATTTTTTCATTGTTCTTGTGAAAAATACTATAATAGGTTTTGAAAAATCCCAATTTAAATATTTATTTGAGCTCTCCAAGCTATTCCTTTTTTCGTTTTAAATAAGAATACACCTATAAATTTCACTTTACAATTTTCCCCTGTAACCAAACCCTTGATGCACTAATGACTTTCATTCAGAGGAAAAGAGATATTTGCCGATATAAAAAAAGACATATTAAATATGTCTTTTTTTATTGGAGGTTTAACGTCCACCGTGAGCAACTTAATGGGCTATAAGCAGTCGCCCGCCCCTAATTTCGGGTCACTGGTTCCAGGGAAGGGGAGAGCCAGTGCCGTAAGACAAACACAACATCCATGCCTCACCGGAATTGGAACCCGGACCCCTTTCGGACGAATGATCAGAAGCCATCGCTTACACCACTGCGCCACCGGGTCGGCACTAAATATTAGGAGATTTAATTTCTTAATTTGCAATAGGAAAATGTCGTATATATATATGAAGCCAAATCACAATATTCCGCCTAAAAAGAAAAAGTACTATTTTAATGGCAAGATTAATGTATATTTTTGTAAAATATTTGAAATTTAGAATTGAGCTGGTATTATGATCGCATGTAGGAAAAACGTCAGCACACAAAGATATACTTTTTCATTTTTTCAAATAAACAATTTGTATTTTTGTCACATATAACCAAGCGCATGTATCTGCATCAGTTTGAATGATCTTCGTTTTTCCTCGTCTGAGACAATGTACGAAAGTTACAGCATAAAGTGAAGGCAGCATAAACAAATACCGTAACAAAGCTGATAACAATAACGTGAAATCTCATTGACTGATATTTTTCACGTTTTGTGTAATTTTGAACACTGCGTTGTTAGCTAAAATTAATTTTTTCGTAAGTCACATAATCTGTTTCTGATTAAATGCATTCGTAAATTATGCTCAATAATTTCGCTTGCATGTAATACATAAGGAATTATTTTCGTTAATTTATTTGGAAAAGTATATATATATATGAGTAAAATCAAATCCTTTCGTTGAACAAATATTGTATTGAACGTTTCTCAGAGGTGATGAATGCATCATCAAGTTTGAAATTCCTGAACAGGACTAACATACAAATTTTGAAGATGACAATCCGATTTTTGGCGTAAATGTGACAAGGATGGTAAGTCAGATAATTTTTGAAAACTTGAAAATTTTCATCGTCCTGGAGCGGGACTCGAACCCGCGTCTCCCAGAAAACGCCTAGGTATGCTAACCACTACACCACCCAGAACGACCAAGCCGGTTGCTTCGACTAGCGAATCCTGTGATGGTTAAATTCAAATTGATCGGAAACTTGAAACTTGGTCGTTCTGGGTGGTGTAGTGGTTAGCATACCTAGGCGTTTTCTGGGAGACGCGGGTTCGAGTCCCGCTCCAGGACGATGAAAATTTTCAAGTTTTCAAAAATTATCTGACTTACCATCCTTGTCACATTTACGCCAAAAATCGGATTGTCATCTTCAAAATTTGTATTATATGGCGTAACCCCGTATCTCTTTCATGATTTATCTGCTTCTCCGGGCAATCACGGGATAGGATTATTAACCTCCAGATTCGCTAAACATGAATGCCGGTTGCTTCGACTAGCGAATCCTGTGATGGTTAAATTCAAATTGATCGGAAACTTGAAACTTGGTCGTTCTGGGTGGTGTAGTGGTTAGCATACCTAGGCGTTTTCTGGGAGACGCGGGTTCGAGTCCCGCTCCAGGACGATGAAAATTTTCAAGTTTTCAAAAATTATCTGACTTACCATCCTTGTCACATTTACGCCAAAAATCGGATTGTCATCTTCAAAATTTGTATTATATGGCGTAATCCCGTATCTCTTTCATGATTTATCTGCTTCTCCGGGCAATCACGGGATAGGATTATTAACCTCCAGATTCGCTAAACATGAATGCCGGTTGCTTCGACTAGCGAATCCTGTGATGGTTAAATTCAAATTGATCGGAAACTTGAAACTTGGTCGTTCTGGGTGGTGTAGTGGTTAGCATACCTAGGCGTTTTCTGGGAGACGCGGGTTCGAGTCCCGCTCCAGGACGATGAAAATTTTCAAGTTTTCAAAAATTATCTGACTTACCATCCTTGTCACATTTACGCCAAAAATCGGATTGTCATCTTCAAAATTTGTATTATATGGCGTAATCCCGTATCTCTTTCATGATTTATCTGCTTCTCCGGGCAATCACGGGATAGGATTATTAACCTCCAGATTCGCTAAACATGAATGCCGGTTGCTTCGACTAGCGAATCCTGTGATGGTTAAATTCAAATTGATCGGAAACTTGAAACTTGGTCGTTCTGGGTGGTGTAGTGGTTAGCATACCTAGGCGTTTTCTGGGAGACGCGGGTTCGAGTCCCGCTCCAGGACGATGAAAATTTTCAAGTTTTCAAAAATTATCTGACTTACCATCCTTGTCACATTTACGCCAAAAATCGGATTGTCATCTTCAAAATTTGTATTATATGGCGTAATCCCGTATCTCTTTCATGACTTATCTGCTTCTCCGGGCAATCACGGGATAGGATTATTAACCTCCAGATTCGCTAAACATGAATGCCGGTTGCTTCGACTAGCGAATCCTGTGATGGTTAAATTCAAATTGATCGGAAACTTGAAACTTGGTCGTTCTGGGTGGTGTAGTGGTTAGCATACCTAGGCGTTTTCTGGGAGACGCGGGTTCGAGTCCCGCTCCAGGACGATGAAAATTTTCAAGTTTTCAAAAATTATCTGACTTACCATCCTTGTCACATTTACGCCAAAAATCGGATTGTCATCTTCAAAATTTGTATTATATGGCGTAATCCCGTATCTCTTTCATGATTTATCTGCTTCTCCGGGCAATCACGGGATAATATTATTAACCTCCAGATTCGCTAAACATGAATGCCGGTTGCTTCGACTAGCGAATCCTGTGATGGTTAAATTCAAATTGATCGGAAACTTGAAACTTGGTCGTTCTGGGTGGTGTAGTGGTTAGCATACCTAGGCGTTTTCTGGGAGACGCGGGTTCGAGTCCCGCTCCAGGACGATGAAAATTTTCAAGTTTTCAAAAATTATCTGACTTACCATCCTTGTCACATTTACGCCAAAAATCGGATTGTCATCTTCAAAATTTGTATTATATGGCGTAATCCCGTATCTCTTTCATGATTTATCTGCTTCTCCGGGCAATCACGGGATAGGATTATTAACCTCCAGATTCGCTAAACATGAATGCCGGTTGCTTCGACTAGCGAATCCTGTGATGGTTAAATTCAAATTGATCGGAAACTTGAAACTTGGTCGTTCTGGGTGGTGTAGTGGTTAGCATACCTACGCGTTTTCTGGGAGACGCGGGTTCGAGTCCCGCTCCAGGACGATGAAAATTTTCAAGTTTTCAAAAATTATCTGACTTACCATCCTTGTCACATTTACGCCAAAAATCGGATTGTCATCTTCAAAATTTGTATTATATGGCGTAATCCCGTATCTCTTTCATGATTTATCTGCTTCTCCGGGCAATCACGGGATAGGATTATTAACCTCCAGATTCGCTAAACATGAATGCCGGTTGCTTCGACTAGCGAATCCTGTGATGGTTAAATTCAAATTGATCGGAAACTTGAAACTTGGTCGTTCTGGGTGGTGTAGTGGTTAGCATACCTAGGCGTTTTCTGGGAGACGCGGGTTCGAGTCCCGCTCCAGGACGATGAAAATTTTCAAGTTTTCAAAAATTATCTGACTTACCATCCTTGTCACATTTACGCCAAAAATCGGATTGTCATCTTCAAAATTTGTATTATATGGCGTAATCCCGTATCTCTTTCATGATTTATCTGCTTCTCCGGGCAATCACGGGATAGGATTATTAACCTCCAGATTCGCTAAACATGAATGCCGGTTGCTTCGACTAGCGAATCCTGTGATGGTTAAATTCAAATTGATCGGAAACTTGAAACTTGGTCGTTCTGGGTGGTGTAGTGGTTAGCATACCTAGGCGTTTTCTGGGAGACGCGGGTTCGAGTCCCGCTCCAGGACGATGAAAATTTTCAAGTTTTCAAAAATTATCTGACTTACCATCCTTGTCACATTTACGCCAAAAATCGGATTGTCATCTTCAAAATTTGTATTATATGGCGTAATCCCGTATCTCTTTCATGACTTATCTGCTTCTCCGGGCAATCACGGGATAGGATTATTAACCTCCAGATTCGCTAAACATGAATGCCGGTTGCTTCGACTAGCGAATCCTGTGATGGTTAAATTCAAATTGATCGGAAACTTGAAACTTGGTCGTTCTGGGTGGTGTAGTGGTTAGCATACCTAGGCGTTTTCTGGGAGACGCGGGTTCGAGTCCCGCTCCAGGACGATGAAAATTTTCAAGTTTTCAAAAATTATCTGACTTACCATCCTTGTCACATTTACGCCAAAAATCGGATTGTCATCTTCAAAATTTGTATTATATGGCGTAATCCCGTATCTCTTTCATGATTTATCTGCTTCTCCGGGCAATCACGGGATAGGATTATTAACCTCCAGATTCGCTAAACATGAATGCCGGTTGCTTCGACTAGCGAATCCTGTGATGGTTAAATTCAAATTGATCGGAAACTTGAAACTTGGTCGTTCTGGGTGGTGTAGTGGTTAGCATACCTAGGCGTTTTCTGGGAGACGCGGGTTCGAGTCCCGCTCCAGGACGATGAAAATTTTCAAGTTTTCAAAAATTATCTGACTTACCATCCTTGTCACATTTACGCCAAAAATCGGATTGTCATCTTCAAAATTTGTATTATATGGCGTAATCCCGTATCTCTTTCATGACTTATCTGCTTCTCCGGGCAATCACGGGATAGGATTATTAACCTCCAGATTCGCTAAACATGAATGCCGGTTGCTTCGACTAGCGAATCCTGTGATGGTTAAATTCAAATTGATCGGAAACTTGAAACTTGGTCGTTCTGGGTGGTGTAGTGGTTAGCATACCTAGGCGTTTTCTGGGAGACGCGGGTTCGAGTCCCGCTCCAGGACGATGAAAATTTTCAAGTTTTCAAAAATTATCCTGACTTACCATCCTTGTCACATTTACGCCAAAAATCGGATTGTCATCTTCAAAATTTGTATTATATGGCGTAATCCCGTATCTCTTTCATGATTTATCTGCTTCTCCGGGCAATCACGGGATAGGATTATTAACCTCCAGATTCGCTAAACATGAATGCCGGTTGCTTCGACTAGCGAATCCTGTGATGGTTAAATTCAAATTGATCGGAAACTTGAAACTTGGTCGTTCTGGGTGGTGTAGTGGTTAGCATACCTAGGCGTTTTCTGGGAGACGCGGGTTCGAGTCCCGCTCCAGGACGATGAAAATTTTCAAGTTTTCAAAAATTATCTGACTTACCATCCTTGTCACATTTACGCCAAAAATCGGATTGTCATCTTCAAAATTTGTATTATATGGCGTAATCCCGTATCTCTTTCATGATTTATCTGCTTCTCCGGGCAATCACGGGATAGGATTATTAACCTCCAGATTCGCTAAACATGAATGCCGGTTGCTTCGACTAGCGAACCCTGTGATGGTTAAATTCAAATTGATCGGAAACTTGAAACTTGGTCGTTCTGGGTGGTGTAGTGGTTAGCATACCTAGGCGTTTTCTGGGAGACGCGGGTTCGAGTCCCGCTCCAGGACGATGAAAATTTTCAAGTTTTCAAAAATTATCTGACTTACCATCCTTGTCACATTTACGCCAAAAATCGGATTGTCATCTTCAAAATTTGTATTATATGGCGTAATCCCGTATCTCTTTCATGATTTATCTGCTTCTCCGGGCAATCACGGGATAGGATTATTAACCTCCAGATTCGCTAAACATGAATGCCGGTTGCTTCGACTAGCGAATCCTGTGATGGTTAAATTCAAATTGATCGGAAACTTGAAACTTGGTCGTTCTGGGTGGTGTAGTGGTTAGCATACCTAGGCGTTTTCTGGGAGACGCGGGTTCGAGTCCCGCTCCAGGACGATGAAAATTTTCAAGTTTTCAAAAATTATCTGACTTACCATCCTTGTCACATTTACGCCAAAAATCGGATTGTCATCTTCAAAATTTGTATTATATGGCGTAATCCCGTATCTCTTTCATGATTTATCTGCTTCTCCGGGCAATCACGGGATAGGATTATTAACCTCCAGATTCGCTAAACATGAATGCCGGTTGCTTCGACTAGCGAATCCTGTGATGGTTAAATTCAAATTGATCGGAAACTTGAAACTTGGTCGTTCTGGGTGGTGTAGTGGTTAGCATACCTAGGCGTTTTCTGGGAGACGCGGGTTCGAGTCCCGCTCCAGGACGATGAAAATTTTCAAGTTTTCAAAAATTATCTGACTTACCATCCTTGTCACATTTACGCCAAAAATCGGATTGTCATCTTCAAAATTTGTATTATATGGCGTAATCCCGTATCTCTTTCATGATTTATCTGCTTCTCCGGGCAATCACGGGATAGGATTATTAACCTCCAGATTCGCTAAACATGAATGCCGGTTGCTTCGACTAGCGAATCCTGTGATGGTTAAATTCAAATTGATCGGAAACTTGAAACTTGGTCGTTCTGGGTGGTGTAGTGGTTAGCATACCTAGGCGTTTTCTGGGAGACGCGGGTTCGAGTCCCGCTCCAGGACGATGAAAATTTTCAAGTTTTCAAAAATTATCTGACTTACCATCCTTGTCACATTTACGCCAAAAAATCGGATTGTCATCTTCAAAATTTGTATTATATGGCGTAATCCCGTATCTCTTTCATGACTTATCTGCTTCTCCGGGCAATCACGGGATAGGATTATTAACCTCCAGATTCGCTAAACATGAATGCCGGTTGCTTCGACTAGCGAATCCTGTGATGGTTAAATTCAAATTGATCGGAAACTTGAAACTTGGTCGTTCTGGGTGGTGTAGTGGTTAGCATACCTAGGCGTTTTCTGGGAGACGCGGGTTCGAGTCCCGCTCCAGGACGATGAAAATTTTCAAGTTTTCAAAAATTATCTGACTTACCATCCTTGTCACATTTACGCCAAAAATCGGATTGTCATCTTCAAAATTTGTATTATATGGCGTAATCCCGTATCTCTTTCATGATTTATCTGCTTCTCCGGGCAATCACGGGATAGGATTATTAACCTCCAGATTCGCTAAACATGAATGCCGGTTGCTTCGACTAGCGAATCCTGTGATGGTTAAATTCAAATTGATCGGAAACTTGAAACTTGGTCGTTCTGGGTGGTGTAGTGGTTAGCATACCTAGGCGTTTTCTGGGAGACGCGGGTTCGAGTCCCGCTCCAGGACGATGAAAATTTTCAAGTTTTCAAAAATTATCTGACTTACCATCCTTGTCACATTTACGCCAAAAATCGGATTGTCATCTTCAAAATTTGTATTATATGGCGTAATCCCGTATCTCTTTCATGATTTATCTGCTTCTCCGGGCAATCACGGGATAGGATTATTAACCTCCAGATTCGCTAAACATGAATGCCGGTTGCTTCGACTAGCGAACCCTGTGATGGTTAAATTCAAATTGATCGGAAACTTGAAACTTGGTCGTTCTGGGTGGTGTAGTGGTTAGCATACCTAGGCGTTTTCTGGGAGACGCGGGTTCGAGTCCCGCTCCAGGACGATGAAAATTTTCAAGTTTTCAAAAATTATCTGACTTACCATCCTTGTCACATTTACGCCAAAAATCGGATTGTCATCTTCAAAATTTGTATTATATGGCGTAATCCCGTATCTCTTTCATGATTTATCTGCTTCTCCGGGCAATCACGGGATAGGATTATTAACCTCCAGATTCGCTAAACATGAATGCCGGTTGCTTCGACTAGCGAATCCTGTGATGGTTAAATTCAAATTGATCGGAAACTTGAAACTTGGTCGTTCTGGGTGGTGTAGTGGTTAGCATACCTAGGCGTTTTCTGGGAGACGCGGGTTCGAGTCCCGCTCCAGGACGATGAAAATTTTCAAGTTTTCAAAAATTATCTGACTTACCATCCTTGTCACATTTACGCCAAAAATCGGATTGTCATCTTCAAAATTTGTATTATATGGCGTAATCCCGTATCTCTTTCATGACTTATCTGCTTCTCCGGGCAATCACGGGATAGGATTATTAACCTCCAGATTCGCTAAACATGAATGCCGGTTGCTTCGACTAGCGAATCCTGTGATGGTTAAATTCAAATTGATCGGAAACTTGAAACTTGGTCGTTCTGGGTGGTGTAGTGGTTAGCATACCTAGGCGTTTTCTGGGAGACGCGGGTTCGAGTCCCGCTCCAGGACGATGAAAATTTTCAAGTTTTCAAAAATTATCTGACTTACCATCCTTGTCACATTTACGCCAAAAATCGGATTGTCATCTTCAAAATTTGTATTATATGGCGTAATCCCGTATCTCTTTCATGATTTATCTGCTTCTCCGGGCAATCACGGGATAGGATTATTAACCTCCAGATTCGCTAAACATGAATGCCGGTTGCTTCGACTAGCGAATCCTGTGATGGTTAAATTCAAATTGATCGGAAACTTGAAACTTGGTCGTTCTGGGTGGTGTAGTGGTTAGCATACCTAGGCGTTTTCTGGGAGACGCGGGTTCGAGTCCCGCTCCAGGACGATGAAAATTTTCAAGTTTTCAAAAATTATCTGACTTACCATCCTTGTCACATTTACGCCAAAAATCGGATTGTCATCTTCAAAATTTGTATTATATGGCGTAATCCCGTATCTCTTTCATGACTTATCTGCTTCTCCGGGCAATCACGGGATAGGATTATTAACCTCCAGATTCGCTAAACATGAATGCCGGTTGCTTCGACTAGCGAATCCTGTGATGGTTAAATTCAAATTGATCGGAAACTTGAAACTTGGTCGTTCTGGGTGGTGTAGTGGTTAGCATACCTAGGCGTTTTCTGGGAGACGCGGGTTCGAGTCCCGCTCCAGGACGATGAAAATTTTCAAGTTTTCAAAAATTATCTGACTTACCATCCTTGTCACATTTACGCCAAAAATCGGATTGTCATCTTCAAAATTTGTATTATATGGCGTAATCCCGTATCTCTTTCATGATTTATCTGCTTCTCCGGGCAATCACGGGATAGGATTATTAACCTCCAGATTCGCTAAACATGAATGCCGGTTGCTTCGACTAGCGAATCCTGTGATGGTTAAATTCAAATTGATCGGAAACTTGAAACTTGGTCGTTCTGGGTGGTGTAGTGGTTAGCATACCTAGGCGTTTTCTGGGAGACGCGGGTTCGAGTCCCGCTCCAGGACGATGAAAATTTTCAAGTTTTCAAAAATTATCTGACTTACCATCCTTGTCACATTTACGCCAAAAATCGGATTGTCATCTTCAAAATTTGTATTATATGGCGTAATCCCGTATCTCTTTCATGATTTATCTGCTTCTCCGGGCAATCACGGGATAGGATTATTAACCTCCAGATTCGCTAAACATGAATGCCGGTTGCTTCGACTAGCGAACCCTGTGATGGTTAAATTCAAATTGATCGGAAACTTGAAACTTGGTCGTTCTGGGTGGTGTAGTGGTTAGCATACCTAGGCGTTTTCTGGGAGACGCGGGTTCGAGTCCCGCTCCAGGACGATGAAAATTTTCAAGTTTTCAAAAATTATCTGACTTACCATCCTTGTCACATTTACGCCAAAAATCGGATTGTCATCTTCAAAATTTGTATTATATGGCGTAATCCCGTATCTCTTTCATGATTTATCTGCTTCTCCGGGCAATCACGGGATAGGATTATTAACCTCCAGATTCGCTAAACATGAATGCCGGTTGCTTCGACTAGCGAATCCTGTGATGGTTAAATTCAAATTGATCGGAAACTTGAAACTTGGTCGTTCTGGGTGGTGTAGTGGTTAGCATACCTAGGCGTTTTCTGGGAGACGCGGGTTCGAGTCCCGCTCCAGGACGATGAAAATTTTCAAGTTTTCAAAAATTATCTGACTTACCATCCTTGTCACATTTACGCCAAAAATCGGATTGTCATCTTCAAAATTTGTATTATATGGCGTAATCCCGTATCTCTTTCATGATTTATCTGCTTCTCCGGGCAATCACGGGATAGGATTATTAACCTCCAGATTCGCTAAACATGAATGCCGGTTGCTTCGACTAGCGAATCCTGTGATGGTTAAATTCAAATTGATCGGAAACTTGAAACTTGGTCGTTCTGGGTGGTGTAGTGGTTAGCATACCTAGGCGTTTTCTGGGAGACGCGGGTTCGAGTCCCGCTCCAGGACGATGAAAATTTTCAAGTTTTCAAAAATTATCTGACTTACCATCCTTGTCACATTTACGCCAAAAATCGGATTGTCATCTTCAAAATTTGTATTATATGGCGTAATCCCGTATCTCTTTCATGATTTATCTGCTTCTCCGGGCAATCACGGGATAGGATTATTAACCTCCAGATTCGCTAAACATGAATGCCGGTTGCTTCGACTAGCGAATCCTGTGATGGTTAAATTCAAATTGATCGGAAACTTGAAACTTGGTCGTTCTGGGTGGTGTAGTGGTTAGCATACCTAGGCGTTTTCTGGGAGACGCGGGTTCGAGTCCCGCTCCAGGACGATGAAAATTTTCAAGTTTTCAAAAATTATCTGACTTACCATCCTTGTCACATTTACGCCAAAAATCGGATTGTCATCTTCAAAATTTGTATTATATGGCGTAATCCCGTATCTCTTTCATGACTTATCTGCTTCTCCGGGCAATCACGGGATAGGATTATTAACCTCCAGATTCGCTAAACATGAATGCCGGTTGCTTCGACTAGCGAATCCTGTGATGGTTAAATTCAAATTGATCGGAAACTTGAAACTTGGTCGTTCTGGGTGGTGTAGTGGTTAGCATACCTAGGCGTTTTCTGGGAGACGCGGGTTCGAGTCCCGCTCCAGGACGATGAAAATTTTCAAGTTTTCAAAAATTATCTGACTTACCATCCTTGTCACATTTACGCCAAAAATCGGATTGTCATCTTCAAAATTTGTATTATATGGCGTAATCCCGTATCTCTTTCATGATTTATCTGCTTCTCCGGGCAATCACGGGATAGGATTATTAACCTCCAGATTCGCTAAACATGAATGCCGGTTGCTTCGACTAGCGAATCCTGTGATGGTTAAATTCAAATTGATCGGAAACTTGAAACTTGGTCGTTCTGGGTGGTGTAGTGGTTAGCATACCTAGGCGTTTTCTGGGAGACGCGGGTTCGAGTCCCGCTCCAGGACGATGAAAATTTTCAAGTTTTCAAAAATTATCTGACTTACCATCCTTGTCACATTTACGCCAAAAATCGGATTGTCATCTTCAAAATTTGTATTATATGGCGTAATCCCGTATCTCTTTCATGATTTATCTGCTTCTCCGGGCAATCACGGGATAGGATTATTAACCTCCAGATTCGCTAAACATGAATGCCGGTTGCTTCGACTAGCGAACCCTGTGATGGTTAAATTCAAATTGATCGGAAACTTGAAACTTGGTCGTTCTGGGTGGTGTAGTGGTTAGCATACCTAGGCGTTTTCTGGGAGACGCGGGTTCGAGTCCCGCTCCAGGACGATGAAAATTTTCAAGTTTTCAAAAATTATCTGACTTACCATCCTTGTCACATTTACGCCAAAAATCGGATTGTCATCTTCAAAATTTGTATTATATGGCGTAATCCCGTATCTCTTTCATGATTTATCTGCTTCTCCGGGCAATCACGGGATAGGATTATTAACCTCCAGATTCGCTAAACATGAATGCCGGTTGCTTCGACTAGCGAATCCTGTGATGGTTAAATTCAAATTGATCGGAAACTTGAAACTTGGTCGTTCTGGGTGGTGTAGTGGTTAGCATACCTAGGCGTTTTCTGGGAGACGCGGGTTCGAGTCCCGCTCCAGGACGATGAAAATTTTCAAGTTTTCAAAAATTATCTGACTTACCATCCTTGTCACATTTACGCCAAAAATCGGATTGTCATCTTCAAAATTTGTATTATATGGCGTAATCCCGTATCTCTTTCATGATTTATCTGCTTCTCCGGGCAATCACGGGATAGGATTATTAACCTCCAGATTCGCTAAACATGAATGCCGGTTGCTTCGACTAGCGAATCCTGTGATGGTTAAATTCAAATTGATCGGAAACTTGAAACTTGGTCGTTCTGGGTGGTGTAGTGGTTAGCATACCTAGGCGTTTTCTGGGAGACGCGGGTTCGAGTCCCGCTCCAGGACGATGAAAATTTTCAAGTTTTCAAAAATTATCTGACTTACCATCCTTGTCACATTTACGCCAAAAATCGGATTGTCATCTTCAAAATTTGTATTATATGGCGTAATCCCGTATCTCTTTCATGATTTATCTGCTTCTCCGGGCAATCACGGGATAGGATTATTAACCTCCAGATTCGCTAAACATGAATGCCGGTTGCTTCGACTAGCGAATCCTGTGATGGTTAAATTCAAATTGATCGGAAACTTGAAACTTGGTCGTTCTGGGTGGTGTAGTGGTTAGCATACCTAGGCGTTTTCTGGGAGACGCGGGTTCGAGTCCCGCTCCAGGACGATGAAAATTTTCAAGTTTTCAAAAATTATCTGACTTACCATCCTTGTCACATTTACGCCAAAAATCGGATTGTCATCTTCAAAATTTGTATTATATGGCGTAATCCCGTATCTCTTTCATGATTTATCTGCTTCTCCGGGCAATCACGGGATAGGATTATTAACCTCCAGATTCGCTAAACATGAATGCCGGTTGCTTCGACTAGCGAACCCTGTGATGGTTAAATTCAAATTGATCGGAAACTTGAAACTTGGTCGTTCTGGGTGGTGTAGTGGTTAGCATACCTAGGCGTTTTCTGGGAGACGCGGGTTCGAGTCCCGCTCCAGGACGATGAAAATTTTCAAGTTTTCAAAAATTATCTGACTTACCATCCTTGTCACATTTACGCCAAAAATCGGATTGTCATCTTCAAAATTTGTATTATATGGCGTAATCCCGTATCTCTTTCATGATTTATCTGCTTCTCCGGGCAATCACGGGATAGGATTATTAACCTCCAGATTCGCTAAACATGAATGCCGGTTGCTTCGACTAGCGAATCCTGTGATGGTTAAATTCAAATTGATCGGAAACTTGAAACTTGGTCGTTCTGGGTGGTGTAGTGGTTAGCATACCTAGGCGTTTTCTGGGAGACGCGGGTTCGAGTCCCGCTCCAGGACGATGAAAATTTTCAAGTTTTCAAAAATTATCTGACTTACCATCCTTGTCACATTTACGCCAAAAATCGGATTGTCATCTTCAAAATTTGTATTATATGGCGTAATCCCGTATCTCTTTCATGATTTATCTGCTTCTCCGGGCAATCACGGGATAGGATTATTAACCTCCAGATTCGCTAAACATGAATGCCGGTTGCTTCGACTAGCGAATCCTGTGATGGTTAAATTCAAATTGATCGGAAACTTGAAACTTGGTCGTTCTGGGTGGTGTAGTGGTTAGCATACCTAGGCGTTTTCTGGGAGACGCGGGTTCGAGTCCCGCTCCAGGACGATGAAAATTTTCAAGTTTTCAAAAATTATCTGACTTACCATCCTTGTCACATTTACGCCAAAAATCGGATTGTCATCTTCAAAATTTGTATTATATGGCGTAATCCCGTATCTCTTTCATGATTTATCTGCTTCTCCGGGCAATCACGGGATAGGATTATTAACCTCCAGATTCGCTAAACATGAATGCCGGTTGCTTCGACTAGCGAATCCTGTGATGGTTAAATTCAAATTGATCGGAAACTTGAAACTTGGTCGTTCTGGGTGGTGTAGTGGTTAGCATACCTAGGCGTTTTCTGGGAGACGCGGGTTCGAGTCCCGCTCCAGGACGATGAAAATTTTCAAGTTTTCAAAAATTATCTGACTTACCATCCTTGTCACATTTACGCCAAAAATCGGATTGTCATCTTCAAAATTTGTATTATATGGCGTAATCCCGTATCTCTTTCATGACTTATCTGCTTCTCCGGGCAATCACGGGATAGGATTATTAACCTCCAGATTCGCTAAACATGAATGCCGGTTGCTTCGACTAGCGAATCCTGTGATGGTTAAATTCAAATTGATCGGAAACTTGAAACTTGGTCGTTCTGGGTGGTGTAGTGGTTAGCATACCTAGGCGTTTTCTGGGAGACGCGGGTTCGAGTCCCGCTCCAGGACGATGAAAATTTTCAAGTTTTCAAAAATTATCTGACTTACCATCCTTGTCACATTTACGCCAAAAATCGGATTGTCATCTTCAAAATTTGTATTATATGGCGTAATCCCGTATCTCTTTCATGATTTATCTGCTTCTCCGGGCAATCACGGGATAGGATTATTAACCTCCAGATTCGCTAAACATGAATGCCGGTTGCTTCGACTAGCGAATCCTGTGATGGTTAAATTCAAATTGATCGGAAACTTGAAACTTGGTCGTTCTGGGTGGTGTAGTGGTTAGCATACCTAGGCGTTTTCTGGGAGACGCGGGTTCGAGTCCCGCTCCAGGACGATGAAAATTTTCAAGTTTTCAAAAATTATCTGACTTACCATCCTTGTCACATTTACGCCAAAAATCGGATTGTCATCTTCAAAATTTGTATTATATGGCGTAATCCCGTATCTCTTTCATGATTTATCTGCTTCTCCGGGCAATCACGGGATAGGATTATTAACCTCCAGATTCGCTAAACATGAATGCCGGTTGCTTCGACTAGCGAACCCTGTGATGGTTAAATTCAAATTGATCGGAAACTTGAAACTTGGTCGTTCTGGGTGGTGTAGTGGTTAGCATACCTAGGCGTTTTCTGGGAGACGCGGGTTCGAGTCCCGCTCCAGGACGATGAAAATTTTCAAGTTTTCAAAAATTATCTGACTTACCATCCTTGTCACATTTACGCCAAAAATCGGATTGTCATCTTCAAAATTTGTATTATATGGCGTAATCCCGTATCTCTTTCATGATTTATCTGCTTCTCCGGGCAATCACGGGATAGGATTATTAACCTCCAGATTCGCTAAACATGAATGCCGGTTGCTTCGACTAGCGAATCCTGTGATGGTTAAATTCAAATTGATCGGAAACTTGAAACTTGGTCGTTCTGGGTGGTGTAGTGGTTAGCATACCTAGGCGTTTTCTGGGAGACGCGGGTTCGAGTCCCGCTCCAGGACGATGAAAATTTTCAAGTTTTCAAAAATTATCTGACTTACCATCCTTGTCACATTTACGCCAAAAATCGGATTGTCATCTTCAAAATTTGTATTATATGGCGTAATCCCGTATCTCTTTCATGATTTATCTGCTTCTCCGGGCAATCACGGGATAGGATTATTAACCTCCAGATTCGCTAAACATGAATGCCGGTTGCTTCGACTAGCGAATCCTGTGATGGTTAAATTCAAATTGATCGGAAACTTGAAACTTGGTCGTTCTGGGTGGTGTAGTGGTTAGCATACCTAGGCGTTTTCTGGGAGACGCGGGTTCGAGTCCCGCTCCAGGACGATGAAAATTTTCAAGTTTTCAAAAATTATCTGACTTACCATCCTTGTCACATTTACGCCAAAAATCGGATTGTCATCTTCAAAATTTGTATTATATGGCGTAATCCCGTATCTCTTTCATGATTTATCTGCTTCTCCGGGCAATCACGGGATAGGATTATTAACCTCCAGATTCGCTAAACATGAATGCCGGTTGCTTCGACTAGCGAATCCTGTGATGGTTAAATTCAAATTGATCGGAAACTTGAAACTTGGTCGTTCTGGGTGGTGTAGTGGTTAGCATACCTAGGCGTTTTCTGGGAGACGCGGGTTCGAGTCCCGCTCCAGGACGATGAAAATTTTCAAGTTTTCAAAAATTATCTGACTTACCATCCTTGTCACATTTACGCCAAAAATCGGATTGTCATCTTCAAAATTTGTATTATATGGCGTAATCCCGTATCTCTTTCATGATTTATCTGCTTCTCCGGGCAATCACGGGATAGGATTATTAACCTCCAGATTCGCTAAACATGAATGCCGGTTGCTTCGACTAGCGAATCCTGTGATGGTTAAATTCAAATTGATCGGAAACTTGAAACTTGGTCGTTCTGGGTGGTGTAGTGGTTAGCATACCTAGGCGTTTTCTGGGAGACGCGGGTTCGAGTCCCGCTCCAGGACGATGAAAATTTTCAAGTTTTCAAAAATTATCTGACTTACCATCCTTGTCACATTTACGCCAAAAATCGGATTGTCATCTTCAAAATTTGTATTATATGGCGTAATCCCGTATCTCTTTCATGATTTATCTGCTTCTCCGGGCAATCACGGGATAGGATTATTAACCTCCAGATTCGCTAAACATGAATGCCGGTTGCTTCGACTAGCGAATCCTGTGATGGTTAAATTCAAATTGATCGGAAACTTGAAACTTGGTCGTTCTGGGTGGTGTAGTGGTTAGCATACCTAGGCGTTTTCTGGGAGACGCGGGTTCGAGTCCCGCTCCAGGACGATGAAAATTTTCAAGTTTTCAAAAATTATCTGACTTACCATCCTTGTCACATTTACGCCAAAAATCGGATTGTCATCTTCAAAATTTGTATTATATGGCGTAATCCCGTATCTCTTTCAGGACTAACATGTCGAATTTCTCAAAAGTGTCAAAAAATTATTCTGCGAAAATACTGTTTATTGTTTGAGTTTGAAAATTTTAAAACATTATTTCCCCACGTTTTATGGAATTAAAGACCAGCATCTCGGCTGGAGTAATTTAATTCAGTAATAGTAAAATTACGACGAACAAAATCACCAGCTTTCCTGATGAACCTTTCATCTGAAAAGTTTAAATTGTTCTTTAAATATCTTTCTCAAGATACTTGATTCCTTTTGAGACAGCCCAAGAATTTATTCTGGTGCACCTTCTTCACAAAAGTAACACGTGATATCAATAAAACTGCCGTCTTTATGTAGAGTTTAAGTACAGTAATGTGAGTACCATGCTTTTAAAAATCCGTTTTCTTCAATGCAATCTGGTTTTACTTGATAAACGCGGTTTGGTTTTCATGAGCCATCAAAGTATATTCAACACTTACAGGACATAAACAAGCGTTTTTGAGCTCCCTGGTAGCAGAGTGGTATTAATCACTGTTTTCTAAAATTTTGACTGTAGTGGGTGAAGTTAAAGTTTTGGATGACGCGTGACTGGTATGCTTGTTACATGACGTTGGCTGTATGGCTTTTTTAAAACACAGCCTAACCTTGTGAAAGGAGACTGGTTATATCCCTGTCGGTTTCTCCTATTCAAACCTCGAGGCAAAATAATATATTTGTAAATCTCAGTTTTTTTGCAATGCTAGTTAAACTCCTAAATAGCCTTTTTCAGTCATTTACGCAAGAATATACCTCCCTCGATAACATGAATGTCAACGCTCAATTAAAGCAAAAACTTTTAGTAGGTCTCTGACTACTACCCAAGGTTTAGAGCTAGGCATAAACCTACGCTTGAAGACGAGCACAACTGTCATGAATAATTTATGACAGAGCATGGGATGGCTAGTGTACGAGCCTGATTAACATAGTGGAAATTATACTGTCATTTACATAATCGCTGTTAGAACGTGATACCTGAATCTGAGTAAAACAGAAAATATATTTTATATAAAATGTGCTCATGAATTGGGTATCACTGCACGCTTTCGCGTACAGCACTGACATAAAGCCATGTTTCATTAAATGTATTGCCTTTTATGTGCAGACTTAGTGTGGTTTTCTATAATCTTTTTTTTCGGGAATTACAACATTTACAAAAAAATGCATGTGTTTTCTTCAAAGGATATTATGAATAAATGTGTACAGATTTACTCTAATACACTCAATGGACAAAACACTGGAGAACCACTTGATCGCGTGTTGGTTCTCCTCTACACGAATAACAACCTGCATAGCTAGGCATGCCTATTGTATCATTGTTCACAACTCCTCCCGGTGGCATCCCAGAACGCTTCCAAAGGTTTCAATCCGGGGAGTGTTTGGTCCACTGGATGGTATTGAACTCAGGCAAATGTTCCTTGGGTCATTTCTAAGTGGTTGCAGCCCTGTGAGGCAATGCATTGAAATTAGTAACATGTGATCGGCCACCGTTTGCTCTCTGGGCTGTGGAACTTTGGTCAATGGTATACTCGAGGCGCATAATTGATACGACAACGGATCCAGGATCAAATTATCTCAGATGACCTTGTTTACCAACGTTCACTGATAGCGGTATATTTTTGGGATGAGCTCCTGTTTGCATAATTATAGCTTGCGTTCGGTTCGGGTCTGTTCTGTTCTGCGCGGCGGATGTCTATGTCAACTCTTCATCACCCGTATCTCTGATTTTTCTCTTACTGAGGGTATGTTCTTCTTGTATTCTAAATATTCGATTGCAGTAATTTCTTCAAAGGCGAGCATTTGCTTTACTCTTATTAAATGTACGCTTCATGGATGTGTTTCCGAATATTTCTCAATACTCAACAAGTGTCCTCTTCAGTGTAGTATCATAGTGTAATCATTTTCAGAAGATTTTAAACGGGAATTAAGGATCCAAATGTTTGTGTATTACAACAACTGTTGTGTCACTCATGTCACCAATAATCGCAAACGCGCCGGAAATAAATTCTGCGTCACCAATACCTCAGGGTCATTGTTCCCGTCTACTTGCCCCACCACCTCCTGCTCCACTATTAACCTCACGCTTCTTACAAAATGACGGGAAGCTTCTTTTGAAAGTGGTTATAAAACCTATCTTTAATTTATTAATGCAAAATTACATGAAATTATACGTTTTAGATCAGTGTAATCAACTTCAGCAGTGTCCTTTAGTTTTTCGAAGATTTATGAGGTGTGACCGAAATGGTTTCTCTTTTTAAACGCCTGATGAGGAAATTATTAATACATCAAACTATAAATTGAAAACATAAAGACGTTTTAACGTACTGAAAGCGGACATGACGATATCAAAGGGAATTCAAGAGTGAGAAATAACTGAATCATCGCATACAGTTCTTGTAGCGTTTACGTCTTTAGTGCGGTCGTGTTCAGGAACTTGAATTTCATAAATGGAAAATGGGAAAGAGCAGCTCAATTTAAAAACGCAACGGGGAAAGTATTTCACTGGGTTTTCTTAATTTGGAGATGACAGTTATATTTAAATTTAATATTGTAACTAAAGGTATCATGATTCCGTAAGTTTCAGTACTAGGCTATCGCAAACGAGCTCTGTGTAGACTTACACACCAAGCCTATTGGCTAAAGAAGATACCACAGTATTTTGTGAAACAACTATGTTAATTCAACACTCCTAAAAACATAAATGTAGAATTAGGGAAATATTAGCATATTTACAGTTTCCCTGTTTGATACCTTTTAGAGCCCATGTATGATGTCTTACAGACTGAAATTTAGTCTTATGTAAGGGAGTCCTCGATTTAATAATGTTTAATCAGGCTGAAAGAGAATGGAATCGGAATGGAGGGTGTTTGAAAAATGACATTTTACGGGAAAGAGAAGACAATATTACATTCTCAAAAGTAAAAATGCATCCGTTGTTCGCATTCGAAGTAGTGAAAATCGAAAAGGATTATGCAGTGACAGTGCGATACATCTGAATCATAACCCAAGAAACCTAAATCTCCGAATCGCGTTTAAGAAACAATGCCGAGAAGAAGAACCCTAAATGCTAAACAGTAGCGATATTGCTAGTGTTAAAGCACATCCGGACTCACAAGAATGTGAGCCCTACTTTGAAACCACAATCCCGAAATGTACGCGAACTAAAGGTCCTGTTGTTCACATTATGATACCAGATAAACAGGATACCTATTGCCAACTTTTCGGATCGATGCCTCGCCGAGTGGCAGCCGCCTTGCGGACTAAAGGGGGTTCTATAGCTTATTAGGTAGGTGGTCATAATGTTATGGCTCATTGGTGTAATTTGCATTTCAAAGAAATGAAATTAAAATTTGGAATTCTGAAAAGATCTTCGAAATTACGGCACAAAAGAGAAACCTAGTTGATCCTCTCACATGCAAATGGCTGGAACCAACAACACTTATCAGCTTTTGCCCTTCGATCGTGCGACATAAAATTCTGAGAAACACAAACATATTACTATATCTTAATTGTTTCGTGGTTGAGCTCACTCAACGAAAACAAATTAGGAAGAAGATCCACTTTTTTATAATATACTTTAGGAATATAATAACAATTGTCTTCTATTGATGAGTGATTCTGTTAGGCAGGAGTATAAGACGTAAAATTTGGGCAAAATTATTTACCATCGGAAATTTCATAAATTAATTAATTTATATGTAATATTTATTTAAATATGTTTTCCCACAGAAATTTAATAAATTTTTACATGATATACATATATGTATATGCCTGAAGACTATTAAAGTTAAGGTAATATGGTTATGAGAATGAAGAGAAGTTAGTTACTGATAATAGTAAACAAACGGTCCATATCTGTCTTTACCAGTATTTTTAAATTTATCTTACTTTTTTCTATTTTTCTTATCACCTTTTTGTTAACTAAGCCCGAACGTCATTCGAAATATCTCCGAAAGCCTGCATCTGTTTGACTAAACCTAAGGTACAGTTCTGCTGTAATCACTACCTGGAAGCGAAACAGAAAATGCTTGGGTTTACCGGCAATTCTAGTAAAACTTTCGGAAACAGATGCATTATTGGACAACCCGATGAATCTCTTAAATGCCTGATAAATGCTATCTAGAGTTGTAGTTGCCGAGTAGTTCAATGTGCTGAAGAAGAACCATTCCACATCGATGGGTCTGGAGTCGTGGTAAATTTGTCTATCCGGTGTGCATGGGCCTGCTGAGTACCTACTTGAAACCATTGATCCCACATTTTTAATGAAAAGCACTTTTCATTTGGTCACAACTTCAGCTCTATACGCTTTAGTTGATACCATGTACAATGACCCCGAAGTCACTTAGCAAAAGCTCTAAACAAATGCTCAAGAAAATCAATTTGCAAATCTTAACATATTATACTTTTAAAAAGATTTGTTGCATATTACTGTACTTTACGATTTGCATTAAATTTGAGGTAAATAAAAGATGTGATCTTAAAGCAGAGTAAGTGTGGATAAGTAAATTTTAAAAAATCTTAATTTTCACAGATGTTTCTTGGAAAGTACAGTTTCTGTCATTGTTGCCTGATAAATTCAAACACTTTAATACATTTAATAATAAACGCTATAGTGTTGTGGAAACCAGTGATTTCTCTTCTACTCAGTTTTCTCATAACATTTTAAAAAAGTCTGGCCAATGGTTTGATTGAAATTACATACCTTGCTCGTTGGTCTCATATTCTCAGTGATCGGAAATGTAGCTGTATTATTTTATTCAAAAACAATAGTTAAATTGAAAAAAATATGAAAATTATAATTGAATATATCAAAGACCTTTATGTTTGTTAGACACCATACGTTTGAGCTATTAATACCAGGAAGGTGTCATATGAAACTGAGGCAATAGGCAAAAGCTTCTTGTTCTTCCACATAAAATTTCATTTTTCAAAGCCTTTGTCTACGTCAAAATACATTTGCACCCAGAAGGACGATACCAACTGATTGAGGTATCACGCTCTGCTGTACATGTGACGCACTCAAAAATGGGACGTAGCGCTGTGCCCGACCGGCTATATAAGATCGTCCTGCAGCGTGTGCTTGCCATTCCGACTCGTGCTGTTGTGCTGATTGAATCCTTTGCAAAATACGTATGCCTCGGAGAAAGTTCGAAAGCAATACTAATTCGGGAGAAGCCGGATCGTCGGGCTCCGCGAAGCAGAATGGTCTTATGACCGTATTGCGCGTCATACCTGTAGTACGGATATCACCATAACACGCTGTTGGCAGCAGCGGATAGAACAAGACACGCTGCAGCGACAGGAGACTTCTGTGAGACCTTGACGAAGCACTGAGATACATGACCGACGCGTTGTCGACATGCGCAGAGTGACACAACAGCCACGTTTGCGGATATTCAGCATGCAGTGGTGCCCTCCTCTCATCGTCCGATTGGTACCAGCACCACTGGCAGAGGGTTGCACGACGTAGGACTACACGCACGCAGACCGTTACGACGACTGTCCTTAACACCACTGCATCTTCGCCAAAGACTACAGTGATGTCGTTCTAGACACTTATAGAGCCACTCAGAATGGTAGCGGGTGATCTTCAGTGACGAGTCCCGCTTGTGCCTTGGAGGAGACGATCAACGAATCCGTGTGTGGAGGCACCGTGGTCAGCGCAAAAATGATCAGTTTGTTGTAGAGCATCACACGTCCAGAAGGCCTGGTGTGGTGTTCAATTTCCTACGATGCCAGGTTACCTTTGGTGTTCATTATAGGCACTTTGACAGCCCAACATTACATTAATGATGACGTGAAACCAGTGGCACTACCTCTTCTGAACGCTCATTCCGGGGCGATTTTCCAACAGGGCAACGCTCGTCCTCATACTGCTACTGTCTCGAGAGCTTTCCTTCAAGGCACTGAAACTCTGTCATGGCCAACCGCATCGCCGATTGAAAATGTGTGAGATGCTATTGGACGCACTATCCACAATCCACCGCTATCGCACAATCTGAAGGCAGTGAGTGTCAACCAGTAGAACTGCAATTAGAGTTGTGTGAATTTCAATGTGATCCATATCTCAACAGAACATTAACTACTGTATCTGACGTGGAAGTTGCTCAAACAACAACGATACCCATACTTGAGAAAATGGGCTCTTAAACTATTCTCTGTATTTGGTAGTACGTACATCTAGGAGACAAGCATTTCTATCACGAATATTGTCAAATACAAAACCAGAGACAGATTAGTTGATTCGAGATTGTCTGATAATGTCAGGACTGATACATCAGAAATCAAAGTGGACTCCAAATATCTGGTGATAAATTTCGGCAATCCACACTATTCTAATTAAAATAACGTGTAAAATCATTTAAAAGAAATATGTTGTCTTCTTACAAATTATAGAAAAACGTGTTATAATAGCATATAAATAAGATCATATTCAATTGATCACTTCTGCGTTTTTAATACTGAACTCCAGAAAACTGTTATAATTTTTTGTAAGTCTGCCCTTCTGATGTTAACCTTTCTTATACGGTGTCCCTCGATCTATCATAAATTGACCTTCCTAAATCTACACCGTGATCGACAAAAGATCACTGCACTTATAAAAACTTTTAACAGCAGGTGGAACTTCTCAGTCACGTTCATTAACTTTCTCCAACTCTGTAAAAATTTCAAACACATGTCATGATTATATCATCATCATCATCATCATCATCATTGTCAACCATTATCAATCCACTGCTGGACGAAGGTCTCCCCAAGTTTCCTCCACAACGGTCTGTCTTGTGCCAGTCTCCTCCATGTCACCCCTGCATACTTTCGAATTGCATCCACCCATCTCCCATGTGGTCTTCTTCTGGGTCTTTTCCTGTCCCGTGGAATCCAATCTAAAATTTCGGCTGTCTATCGATGATCTGTCCTTCTGGCAGTATGTCCAGCCCATTGCCATTTCAGGGATTTAACTCTGATCATGATGTCTTCCACTCTTGTCATTTTTCGGATCCACGAGTTCCTCTTCTTATCTCTAGTGGTTACACCAAGCATGCACCTCTCCATGCTTCTTTTAGTTGTCTGCAGCCTTTGTATGTCTCTTTTAGTTAAGGTCCACGTCTCTGCACCATACGTAAGCACTGGAAGGATGCAATGATCAAACACTTTTCTTTTAAGACATAATGGCATATTGCTCTTGAAAATTATGCTGTTTCTTCCAAAAGCTCTCCAGGCAAGTTTTGTACGCCGATTAATTTCTTCATCAATGTGACCCTCACTTGATATCTGCTGTCCAAGATAAACGTACGTGTCTGTTATCTCCAGCTTTTCTCCATCAATCGATAAATCTTCATTTCTTGTAAAAGCATTGAACATCACTTTTGTCTTCTGAAAGTTCATTTTTTTTTTCATGAGTATATATAATTCTTTATTTCAGTAATAAACTGTGTCACAGAGAAAGCAAACATACGTATGGAAAAAAATGTTCGTTCGGAACCCATGAGATGTATAAGGCATTTTAACACTTTTCTTTAAGCAGAAAAAAGTATCAGAAACAGCGAATGACGAAATTTCATTGCCGTAGTGCCTACATTTCCCAAGTTAGGGCAAAAAATATTTTTGAAAGAAGGATAAGTAATAAACAAAAAAAAATCACAGAGCAATTCTGATCGTAAAGTAAATGTTTACATAATTAAATAGAAATCTATAGAAAGCTATGCAAAATTAGAAATCTATAGAATGCTATTCAAAATTAGAAAGTTAGAGAAAGCTATTCAAAATCAGAAAGCCAGAGAAAGCTATTCATAATTAGAAAGCTATACTAAAATGAGAACAATGCTTATAACAATTTATTATTTTGAGTGAAGAAGTAAAAGTGATTCTAAAAGCAACTGAAGAACAGATTCTCTGCTTTAGAAGGCCTAACATCGAAAGAAGTGGAAATTTCGGAAGTTAACGGAAAAGTAACCAAAGCTCTTATGGAAACAGCAAAAAAATTAGCTGGGTCTCAGATCAAGTTGCATGTGAACAAATTATCAGGAAAAACCAAAATGTTGATGCAAACAAGAAGAGAGATGAGGACAACTAAAGAAGATGTGACTTCCAAAGTGGAATGTATAGAGCTATGCAAGACAGTACGGAAAAGAATCACTGAAGATGTAAGGAAATTCAAATGTGAGCTAGTATTGAAAGCAATTGAAAACAACCAAAGCCTAAAGATAGCAAAGGGACATCTCAGTAAGGGAAGAAAACAGATTATGGCACTGAGAAAAGAAGATGGTTCTGTAACAAGAAATAGAGGCGAAATTTGACAAGAGTGAAAGATTTCTACTCCAAATTATATGAAAGGGATGATACATGTACTCCCGACATCATGAAAGGTACCAGTACCAGAGTTCTTCCAGTCCTCCCAGCAGAAGTTGCACATGCAATCAAGAACATAAAGCGGGGAAAAGCTCCAGGAGAAGATGGAATTACTGTACACATCATACAAGAAGCAAATGGAGAAATCGAAACAGTACTCGCCGAAATTTTCACTCGATGCCTTACTGAAGGGAAGATTCCTGAGGATTGGAACAACGCTACAATGTACCTGCTACATAAAAAAGGTGCCCTTGAGGATCTCAGGGACTACAGACCTATCAGCCTCCTCTCAGTGGTTTATAAAATCTTCACTAAAGTTCTTTCCCACCGCTTGAAGGTAACACTGTACATGGATCAACCGAGAGGACAAGCTGGATTCAGGAGTGGCTGCAGCACAATAGATCATATCCACGCACTGAGAGAACTAATTGAAAGAGCGAGGGAATATGAACTTCCATTGTGCATGGCTTTTATCGATTTTGAAAAATCCTTTGATTCGGTGAAACCATCAGCAGTCACAATGGCTCTGAAATCCTGCGGTATTGAAGATGCATACATTAATATTATTAATAACATGTATGAAAATGCAAGTGCAAAGATTCGGCTGTTTGAAAATACAACACACATAAAAATTGGAAAGGGAATGAGACAAGGTGACACCATATCTCCGAAGCTCTTTAATGCCTAATTGGAAAATGTCTTTCAATCACTGAACTGGGAAAACAAAGGGATAAAGATTAATGGAGACTATCTAACCCACCTTCGTTTTGAAGATGACGTAGTCATTTTTTCAAATACCCCACCAGAGCTGCAGAGTGGGATCCAGGAACTTGCTGACAAGAGTAAAGAAGTGGGATTAAAAATGAACTTTCAGAAGACAAAAGTGATGTTCAATGCTTTTACAAGAAATGAAGATTTATCCATTGATGTAGAAAAACTGGAGATAACAGACACGTGCGTTTATCTTGGACAGCAGATATCAAGTGAGGGTCGCATTGGTGAAGAAATTAATCGGCGTACAAAACTTGCCTGGAGAGCTTTTGGAAGAAACAACATAATTTTCAAGAGAAATATGCCATTATGTCTTAAAAGAAAGGTGTTTGATCAATGCATTCTTCCAGTGCTTACGTATGGTGCAGAGACGTGGACGTTAACTAAAAGAGACATACAAATGCTGCAGACAACTCAAAGAAGCATGGACAGGTGCATGCTTGTGTTTTGGTGAAAAAATTGAATTTATTTTGAGTATATTGTTTTGATTGTTATTTATTAAAAGCGTTATATTTATGCTGGTATTAAAATTCATATGGAAATTATAGAAAATTTAAATTTGGGAAATGGGTGGATGCATTTCGAAACCAAAAATGAAATTTTGAATAAGGCCATGAAACAAAATAGAAAAATAAAATAAAATGCACCGCTGAATTTGGTATCTCCCAAAAGTTACTATTGTATTGTTTGCGTTGTTTGCATTTGATGAGTAGATACACCTGAAAGTGTAAGAAAAGGTAACTATTGTTTGCATGTGTACCAAATTTGTAAACAATAAAATTTAATGGTATACAATGTACACGTGTAAATAACCTTTTGGAAGTGGCGATGATCAAATTAGCTAGATAGGACAAAAACATTGATTTTACGGTTATAACCTCAGATTACATTCCCACCTCAGTCATTGCTGAGGGGGATGCACTTGAACCATGTGATGAAAATTTAAACTGAAAATACCTAAAACTTCACTGCACTAAGGTTTAGGTTTTTGAAAGGCCACTTGGCCTATATTTATTTTAAAAACTTAACAAGTTAAATTTTTAGGTCACAGATTTTATGCCTGGCCACAGGGCCCAATAAAAATAAACGGATGACAGGTTAGTTTCTTTCCAAGAAAAACTAGCACCAGGGACACTACTGATAAAAATAATGAACACAAGAATTTCATTGTACTTTAACAGCACCAACACTTCATTTAACATGGTGTACAACTTAAGTATTTGAAGTGAAAATATCTCACACTCTCTCTCAAAAACAAATATTATATGCATATGTGTACACTATATTGTTCTAATTAAATCGCTCGAACCAACCTTCTCAGACCAGACTTCCGAATCCACTTTTAATTTTAAACTACTATAACAACTGCCAAAATTCTACGTAAAATGAAAGTTAATTTAATAAAAGATTCTACCCTTCCAGGAAAATTTGTCTTAAAATCAGCATAACCCTGTCTTAAATCAACATTTGTCTTACAATCAACATTTCTAGCATTACCGGATACTCAACCCATTCTATACACTATACCAAAACCTAATGCACTAGATACCTTATTCAAATTACACAAAGTTATCATTAAATTGCTACACCGACAAGAGAATCTTACTTACACCATCATCATGCAAATCCAACATTTCAAAATTCCATACTATAAGTTTTCCAGTCAACTGGCACCCATGTAATAATCAACTCAGGCATAAAGCCAAACAATCATCTCAACCAATGAGTCTCACATCTCAAGAAAAACACTATTTTTCGGGGAGAACAACAAAGTTTGAGTCTGAAGGCGGGAATGGGTCGTGAATCCAATCCCAGCTTATACAGTGTAGTGGAGCAAAGTGCGACCTAACCCTTTTCTGTTCCTTCACTCTGATTTGGGGACAACCTATATCACTCCCCTCATAGGTACCACCTCCTATGGACCGAACAAGCTTACTTGGGCAGAAAACAAATCCCCCAATTTGTTTCGTGCACCCTTTCAGACCCCGCGGCATTGTCTACATAGGGTAAAGTATCCCACAAGAGTTCTCTTGTCCCCAAAATATCTCTTCGTCCATTTTCCAGAAAATTCAACACATCACCCTTTTTCCCAGAAAATTACTTCTTATCCTATTTTCCCCAGGAACACACTTCATATCCTTATTTTCCCAGGAACACACTCATTTCCCAGAAAATCACTTATCTTTATTTCCCAGGAACACACTGTACATATTCATTTCCCAGAAAGCTCAATAACACCATACTTGACACACTATACCAAACCTTACTTTATTTCCTGAAAAATCTATACATCACCATACTTCCTAGATCACTCTTTTCCTGAAAAAAATCATCACTTCTTGAAGAAACACAACAGCTATTCGGGTTATTTTTTTAGTCACACTATACATATGCTCATATCTGCCTGTATGCCCAATTCTTATATTCTTTTCCCCATAAAAACCTGTCTTTCTAATCTACGGGCTGAAACTAGAAATTAGCCCTCACTAATACAAAAATTAAATTTTAAAGAGTAATTTAGCACCTAAATTTACCAAAACACTAAACCAAAATAATTACCAGCCTACAAGAAAAAATTCCCCACTACATAGCACCTACGCTAAGTTCATAAATACAAATTCTACTTCACAAATACAAAAATCACCGAGCACAAAAAGAGTTAAATTTCACCTAAGAGAAATACTGGTCTGGAGAGGTGTTCGTTCCGAAATAACTTAATATTCTTATTATATCATCTATCCCTACATGACCCAGAAAATTATCCACTTCCACTACTTTGTTTCGTTTTGTTTTTCAATTACCTATCCATAGAAGATGACATGAAATTTATTTAACCAGCCTAAGATATTAAAACCAACTCGTTTTATAATTTTAAAGAAACCACAACATAATACAAAAAAGAAAATGCCGAGAGAAATTTACCTTTAGGACTGGGGCAGCAACACTTCCTGACAAGCACACTAACCGTCGATAATAATAATAAAAAAAAGGTTTCACAGCCTAATAATAGATAAAATAAATAAATAAAAAAACCTCTCCCTGAGAGAACACCACTGTCCCGGTTGATTTTCACTTCACCTCCAAGGTTGTTTTTTTTCTTTTCCTTTTTTCTGCCACAGTGTGTTTGGCCAACGAAACAGGAAACGGGCATTTTGGAACCCTGTTGGTGGACCCCTTGTTGTAATCAGTAGTGGGCCCAGCTCGACAATTCAGCATTCGAAGGCGATGTCATTCACAAGGCCGTCCATGATAGCCATGGCTTTCTCCCCGAAGCCTGGGGGCAGCCCAGCGTTAAAATATGGAGGCAGCAACAACAAGAGGTGGACTTTCGGTCCTCAGGCACGTTGGGCTTGGAAGTAAGAAATCGGGTCTGATCCTTCTCCGCCATCTGCACCCAACACGGCAGTCGACCGCTACTTGATAATTTGGGTGTATCAGCGGTCATTTCATCTCCGGCAATGAGATCCTTGAAAATAATCATTTTTTTGCTGACCGATTTTAGAGTCACTTCAGAATACGGAAACACAGCTAGCGGCCAGTCATTCTTACTGCCGACCAGGCCAAAGAAAAAGATTTTTTTTTTCACACAGGGCCAACAGACCCCAGTGCATCTCATTCTGACTGCCCCCTCCCCGCCAAAAGGCGAGGAGAAAAATTTTCTTTCTTTTTGCTGTTCACCAGCTAGCGCAGCGACCAGAACAACAGTGACTTCTCAACGGATAAAAACTCTGGGGTGCTTGAAACCGCTGACCCCTCTCATTGGTCGAAACTTCAGCCTAGCAACTAACGACTCCCCAACGGAATTTTACTCCCTCGCAGGCCAGGGGTGACACACTGACCTTCACACGTGTAGACCAAGCTCTTTTTGACCCTGAGGTCTAAAAATAGATTCTGCCGCTGAATTCCTTACCCCAAAAGACGAAAAGATGTTACACTTTTGGGTGACTTTTCCACGACGTTTGGAAACAGGAACGCAAAAAAATGGCGAATTCTTGCCTTGCAGAAAATCACTAATTTTAATTTTCTTTTTCTCTCGTTCCGTGATGTGAAACCAAAATTAATTTTGATTCTCTGAGCTGCACACCTACTCGCCTTTTCCTATCGCGATAAAAGAACAGATAAATTAATTATTTTCAAAACCCCAAAGTCAGTTAAATCAAATATTATTCTTTTTCTCTCTTTTTTTTTTTTTTTTTCTCCAACATGAAATTTTGCTTTCCTGGTTGTGATTAAGACAAGCGAATTTTGCGCACGAATTCAACTGCCTTTCAACCAGGAATTTTCTTCTAACGTATGTCATGGAAGAAAATTTTTGCATTAATTAATCTCTGATAAACCAACAGAAAGATTGATCAATTCTCTCTGAAATTCACCAGAGGTTAAAATTTTCGCCATGACACTTGGCATAACCAGGAAAGATAAGAAGAGGAACTCGTGGATCCGAAAAATGACGAGAGTGGAAGACATCATGATTAGAGTTAAATCCCTGAAATGGCAATGGGCTGAACATACTGCCAGAAGGACAGACCATCGACGGACAGCCGAAATTGTAGATTGGATTCCAAGGGACAGGAAAAGACCCAGAAGAAGACCACATGGGAGATGGGTGGATGAAATTCAAAAATATGCGGGAGTGCCATGGAGGAGACTGGCACAAGACAGACCGTTGTGGAGGAAACTTGGGGAGACCTTCGTCCAGCAGTGGATTGATAATGGTTGACAATGATGATGATGTGGAATAAAACGTAATTTTGAATTCGACATCATCTCCATTTACGCCTTCCAGCGGCGAAATCGTACATCGTAAAAAAACGAAATGAAGGATCATCATTCGCATATTTCAAGCTTCCGAATGCATAAATGATTTTTCAAATCGGACTAATTGTTGCAGAGATACCGTGGGTACAGACGGACGGATGGACTAACCGATAACATAAGCACCATCTTTTTTTTACAAAAGACGTGCTAAAAATGTAGTTCATTCCGGTTAATACGATTTACTAACGAATGGCTATTTTGGAATTTGGAATTTCAATGGCGGCAGGTGGCTGTCGAAATGGTCTGCTGCGAATTTCTCCTGCCTTTTTCTTAAATATCTCAAAATTTATTACGGTTCAAACGATAAAAATATAGTTCATTCCGGTTCATACGATTTAGAAATTTTGAATTTTCGTGATGGAGGGGGGGGGTGAAGTAGTCGGTCTCTTTCTGTATATGAAAATTCTCAATATTATTTTTTAAATATCTGAAAAATTATCGCGGTTCAAACGATACAAATGGAGTTCATTTCGGTTCATACGATGTACAAACGTATGGCTATTTTCAAATTTGAATTTCCATGGGGTGGGGGGTGGGGCTGGTGTAATGTTTGGTCTCTGTCTGTATGTGTAATTTCTCAATATTATTTTTTTAATATCTCAGAAGCTATTGCGGTTCAAACGATGAAAATTGAGTTCTTCTCGGTTCATGTGATTTACTAACGAATGGCTATTTTGAATTTTTGAAATTCCATGGGAGGGGGTGGGGCTGGTTACATTGTCGGCTCCGAATTTTCTGAATCGTTTTTATTTAAATCTCTCAAACACTATTGCGGTTCAAACAATGAACACGGAGTTCTTTTTTGGTTCATGCGATTTACTAACGAATGGCTGTTTTGGAATTTTGAATTTCAATGGGGGGGGGTATGAAATGGTCGGTCCCTCTCTGCATATGTAAATTCTCAATATTATATCTTAAATATCTCAAAAACTATTGCGGTTCAAACGATAAATGTGGACTTCCTTCTGGTTCATATGATTTACTAACGAATGGCTATTTCGGAATTTTGAATTTCCAAGGTGGTGGTGGTGTGTGGGGGGAGGTGAAATGGTCGGGCTCTGTGTGTATATGCGAATTATCAATATTTTTTATTAAATATTTTAAAAACCATTGCGGTTCAGACGGTTAAAATGGAGTTCAATCGGGTTCATACGATTTTCTAACGAATGGCTATTTTGGAATTTTGAATTTCCATGGGGAAGAAGGGTAGGGTTGTGAAATGGTCGGCGTGTAACATTCTTTTTTAAATATCTCAAAAACTATTGCGGTTCAAACGATGAAAATGGAGTCCTTTTCAGTTCATACGATTTATTAATGAATGGCTTTTTTGGAATTTGGAATTTCTATGGGGAGGGGGGTGAAATGATCGGTCTCTCTCTATTTATGTAAATTCTCTATATTATCTTTTAAATATCTCAAAAACTATTGTGATTGAAACGATAAAAATGGAGTTTTTTCCGGTTCATACGATTTACTAAGGAATGGCTATCTTGGAATTTTTGAATTTCAATGGTGAAGGGGGATGAATTGGTAAGCCTGTAACATTCTTTTTTAAATATCTCAAAAACTATTGCGGTTCAATAGATTAAAATGGAGTTCTTTTCGCTTCATGCGATTTACTAACGAATGGCTATTTTGAAATTTTGAATTTCCATATGGTGGGTCCCTCTCTTCATATGTAAATTCTCAACATTATTTTTTAAATATCTGAAAAACTATTGCGGTTCAAACGATTAAAATGGAGTTCATTCCGGTTCATACGATTTACTAACGAATGGCTATTTTGGAATTTTGAATTTCCACGGTGAGAGAGGGGGGCGAAATGGTAGGCCTGTAACATTCTTTTTTAAATATCTCAAAAACTATTACGGGTCAAACGATAATAATGGAGTTCATTCCGGTTCATACTATTTACTAATGAATGGGTATTTTGGAATTTTGAATTTCCATGGTAAAGATTTTGGGTGAAATGGTAGGCCTGAAACACTCTTTTTTAAATATCTCAAAAACTATTTCGGTTCAGACGACGAAAATGGAGCTATTTTCGGTTAATACGATTTACTAACGAATGGCTATTTTTTAATTTTTAATTTCCATGGTGGGGGCGCTGGTGAAATGGCCGACCTCTCTGTATATATGTAAATTTTCAATATTATTTTTTAAATATCTCAAAAACTATTGCTGTTCAAACGATAAAATTGGAGTTCATTCCGGTTTATACGATATCCTAACGAATGGTTGTTTTGAAATTTTGCATTTCCATTTGGGGGGGGGGGCTGGTGAAATGGTTGGCCTCCTATATTTATATTTAAATTCTCAATATTATTTGTTAAACATCTCAAAAACTATTATGGTTCAAACGATGAAAATGGAGTTCATTCTGGTTCATACGATTTATTAGCGAATCGCTATGTTTTTAAATATGAAATTTCCATTTTTTGTGGGTACCAATGGTGCATAAAAAAATTTAAAAATTCCGTGGTTGGGGTTTACCGTTTCACCCTCTCCCCCGCTTTGTTTTTTAAATATCTCCGAAACTATTGCGGTTCAAACGAAAGAAATGGAGTTCATTCCGGTTCATACGTGATACAAACGAATCGTGTCTGAAAAATTAAAAAAATCCGTAGTGGTGAGGGGGGGGTCTGGTGAAATGCACCTAGCATCTGACTTTACAAATCCATAGTGATGGGCTCAGCAACTGACACACATAGCGCAGTGGATTCTTGGCACCGTATCGTAAACCGAAAGCGCTCGGCAAGTTATCGAGGGATATGGGATTCGATCCCAGCGGTGTTGAAATACAGTTTTTCAGTTGCTGTGTGTTTGTTACGGAAAAACGTGGAAAGAGCGATGACTTTGTTTATTTGCATTTTCTCCACGTATTTGGAAGATTTTCACCATTGTCCCTGGTACTTTAACTGCGTGTTCTGAAATTCCATTTAAGTGTTGTCGTTTCATCACAAAAACTGGTAAGTTCAGAAGTAGCATTATTTTCACTAATTACCTGACTGTCAAAGTAATAGCATTTAATAGTTTTCTACTGTCAAAGTAATAGCATTTAATAGTTTTCTACTGTCAAAGTAATAGCATTTAATAACTTTTTGGTGTAAGCCCAGCGTCGATTCCAACAATATGTTGCATATAGCACGCCGTCGAAATTGAATAAAAAAAAAGGGTGTTTTTTTTTGCTTTGTGTTTTTCCTACAGTTAAGGAGATAGCCCTTGGTGTGAACTATTAGTATACACTGTTCTTACATTTTGTTTGCTTCGGAACTTACTCTGTTCTCTGGTGCACAACTCCTTAGAATAGGATGCTTCATAGCTCACCAAATTATTAATATTACACGGTGCCTTTAGTATAAGCTCATTTCCCATTCCTGGACCAAATTTTCTCATTTAAAATGGGACCAAAAGGTAAAGTATAGTGCAAACAAATACAGCATGGACCATAAAAAGCAAGCTTTAGACTGAAAAAGCTTTTTCCAAGCAGTTGTGCAGCAAGAAAATGAGTGAGAGCTTAAATGAGAAAAATAGGACGTTAGTGCATGGAAATGAAGAGACACTAGAGGTTATTTCCAGAATCAAATGAGATACAGATATCAGATATAACTTGTTTTAAAGCATTGACAAACATTGCTGGTGATGCATTGGTAGACAGGGCTTTGGACTAACACATACACACACATGAACAAGGGTTATTCAATCTAATTATCCTGGAGCTGGTAAAACTTTGAGGCACCTGTTGAATATTAAGATAGTTCAGAACTTGAGGTTTTTACAGTGCGCTAAATAAATTTAGATAGAACATCACAGCTCGTTGCATACACGTAAATAACATTTCAAACACCAGCGACTATTTTCTTAATTTGGATAGAATCGATTTTTCTTATTGCGTAAAAAATTTGATCTGTACATCAAACGTTTTTGAGAGTATATCATTTTGGACTGCAGTGGAAAATGGTGGCCAAGAAAAGAAAAGTAAGTGTATGTAAGTGAAATGCTTTGGTATTTAGTGTTAGCACAGTAACAGAGCACCAACCAAAACAATATCAGAGAGAATAGTCAAACGGTGAGCCAACCGATTTGAAGCAACAACACTAGGCGTTGTAATGAAAGCAACATGTTAATGTGAGAAAAGGAAAGTACATTTACAAGAATAAAGAGAAAACTTCTCATCGCACTACATTAGAGCGCAGATGCTTTTCTGTTGATGTAGTCAGTCAGATTTGAATCTGTAAGCGGTGGTTGGACAATCTTGCTTGAGTTTTTTGTGTATTTTTACAGCGTAATTTTCCGACGAGTACTTGGGATGTCCTAGATTCGACTGGCGTCAGTAGAAAAAAAACTCTTGAATTTACTCGTGATATACGTCGTGAGTTTTCATTGTATCGCCGGGGAGATTTCGAAGTTGAGTTGGCCCAAAATTAAACTGGACTTACTTGCTAAATGTTTAATTTTCAAAATTATAATTTAGGACAAATTAGAACCATTTGTTGTCATGTAGCTTCCAGAATGGTACACAAATTACAATTGAAACGAAATTTTTTTTTATTATTCATAATTTAACAAAATAAAGAGAAAATTTGAAGTTTCAACGGTTTACAGAATTATCGATTTTTGTTACAGTATTTTAAAAAATAATGGATTATATTAATTTATTTTGAAAGCGTAAATTTGTTACAAAAATTTATAGCTTTTGCAAAAATCCTTTTATCAGTATGTATGGTGAGAGGCAAAGTTTATGCCGATGCTGTATAGTTAATATAATAAACAGGGTTTTATTATGACGGTATGCAAATTAACCACCACAAAATACAAATGTGCCTCATATCAGTATACACTGACGGAAAAAAATCACAACACCAAGAAGGGGTTGTGTTAGATAAACGACAGTTGGCAGGCGGTGAGAGTACATCTGAAAAATGACGTCTATGCAAATTTCGCGCTCGGCGCATACGTGTAGTGCTAGTACGCCCCTCGGAACATGCAAAGCAGGTTTGCTGCAAATACGCGCTGTAACGTTCGTGAGCGTTACTTATCGTTGAAATTCGACGTAGTGTGTTGATGTTAGTCAAGAACGCCTTTAAGAAGACGAAGAAGCCATTATCAACAGCTCACGGAGTTTGAACGAGGTCGTGTAATAGGGCTAGGAGAAGGTGGACTTTCTTTCCGCAATATTGCAGAACGACTTGGCAGGAATGTAGCCACTGTGCATGATTGTTGGCAGCGGTGGTCAAGGATACGTACTCCCTCAAGAAGACCGGGTTCCGGCCGGCAAAGTGGCACTACTTAGAGGGAAGACCGCTGTGTACGGCGTATGGCCATGGCGCATCGTACCGCGTCTGCGGCAGCAGTTCGAGCTGTAGTTGCCACCACAGTGACACAACGAACTCTTACAAATCGGTCACTTGAAGGACAGCTCCTAGTCAGACACTCTGTAGCGTGCATTCCACTTACTCCAAACCACTGCAGTTTGCGGCGTCAGTGGTGTCAAGCTAGAGCTCATTGGAGGACGGAGTGGAGATCTGTTGTGTTTTCTGATGAAAGCCGGTTCATCAGAAATCAGTGAGGGCCGTGTTTTGGTTAGAAGGAGGCCAGGTGAGCGCCTGCAACGAACCTGTCTGTGGCCGAGACACACTGGACCTACACCTGGAGTTATGGTCTGGGGAGCAATTTCCTATGATAGCAGGAGCACTCTCGTAGTTATCACACGCACCCTGACGACACAGTTGTACGTCAGTCTGGTGATTCAACCTGTTGTGCTGCCATTCATGGACTGCATTCCAGGTGGTGTGTTCCGCCAGAATAACGCTCGCCCGCATACCGCTGTTGTAACCCAATATGCTCTACAGAGCGTCGACATGTTGCCGTGGCCTACTAGATCAGCAGATATTTCACCAATCGAGCACGTATGGGACATCATTGGAAGACAACTCCAGCGTCACCCCCAACCAGCATTAACCGTCCCTGTATTGACCGACCAAGTGCAACAGGCATGGAACTCCATCCCACAAACTGACATCCAGCACCTATACGACACAATGCATGAACGTTTGCATGATTGCATTCAACATCCTGGCGGTTACACCGGTTATTAATGTACCAGCATTTCACATTAAAAATGGCTCTTCTCGCGCTTACATTAAGCTGTGATCTTGAAACCTTAATCGATTAAATATGTTACCTATACAAATGTATTGCCGCCATTTCATTCCTTTACAACTATTTTTTCGTGGTGTTGGGATTTTTTTCCGTCAGTGCATATGGTGCGAGATAAAGGTTAACGGAAATGGTGTGTAGTTGATTAAATAATCAATTATTTATAATGCCTGGATGCAAATGTGCCATTACTAAATAAATTATGAAAGAGCCACCAGCTTAAAGGCATCAATTTTACAGCTTTTTCAGTTCTGGAATAGTTTACTATGGTTTAAATATGATTTTCGGTATAAAATCAGTTCTGTGTTGTTTTAATAGCATTAGTTTAGTTACATTGGATGCAAAATGTACGCAAGGAGCTCGTATTTGTTATTGTTAGATTTCGGAAACATGTGTTCAAACATAAGACTGAAAGAGAAAAGTAACTTATGTAACAAGTAATGACTTTTCCTCCGGGCTATAGAATTTACGTAAAGTAATACATTTGTGGTTTTAGTAAATGAAAAGAAAAATGTATCAAAAGCCTACTGAAGACATTTGACACTTAGCTGGTTGGGCAGGGTTTCTTTTAAGAATATCGAGCAGTCTGTAAAAACGAATAATTATTTTCAAGTTATTATAGGATGTGAAGTCAATTGAACCTTTCTCCACTTTCAGTAAGGCATTGTACTCCACATTTCTGAACAAATAATTTATTGCACCAAACGATGAGACTTATCCACTCTGAGAATCATTGGACGTCACTCTTAGAGGCAATTCATGCAGTTCACACCAGCATGTACACATAGACTGATCCCGACCAATTTCTTCCAATATTATCTTCCAGTTCCACATCTTAACAGCACATGAAAAAATCATCCAAAATAAAAAAGAACTTTTAAGCAGTGATGCACCGGAAAAACTCGCACCCCCACGCTTCGCAAATAATATTTTCGAGGTCTTTTTGCAAAAATATATTAGCTTTCTATTGACGAAATTTTGAAATTCTATATTAATAACTAGATTTTACACGGGTTTTAATACCTGAAATTCTTTGTAACCTACAGGCACTTTTCATTTTGAAAAGTTCTTTGTTTGTGATAAAACTTTCTGCATGTTGTCTGCAGGTCTCCGCATATGGCATAAGGAGGAAACTCATTGAGAACTTTGAAATCTCAACATATAAAAACTTTACTCTAAAATCCTTAAAAATACTGTAGTTCCTGCAAAAATGAAATATGATGCACCAAAAATGAATTGGGTGAACATGCAACTGAATTGATATGAATTGGGAAAATAATTATACGAATTAAAACGAATTTAAACGAACTGGGATAAAATAAAAAATAATACATCAAAAGCGAATTGGGAGAACATAGCTTACACCGTAGCATCATTCGTCGAGCGATTACTTTGTTCCAACCACGTCTTCGATATGACGGGATTCCCTCAAGGTATACACCACACACCGAAATCCTCTTCTCAACCTAGTATATCACCAAACTTCCCAAAAAAGAATATCAAATTACCCACATGAGCACCAACTTAAGAAACTAATATTCTCGAGTAGGAAAACGGTCGAAATCTTGTCGTGTACGACGTAAAAACACAGCTGAAACATTACAATAATGCCTTAGAACGAAGTGGAAAAATATACTAAATAACACACAATACCTCCCGAAATGCCAGATCATGGTTACCTAAGCATAAGGAAGGATGTACTTCCGATTTTATTTTTTTATACATTTGGGTAATGTACGCATTACCATCTTCAGGGACAATGTCTGCTGTGTCCTTTGTGATCACACTTAATGTTTCGTCAAAAAAGATATTTCAGCATGTTATGGGAAACTTAGAATATCATATAAGTGAATCTCACATATTTGGGTTATCACTAAAGATATCTAATACGTTTATGTGTGGTATTTTTCATAATACCAAAATTATCGAACTTCATTACGTGTAACACACATATGCACATTTCATTTAAAATGCTTGCTCTAGTTTTATTGAAATACAATGTACAACAAACCATTTACTCTTGAGTTAAACGCATGCACATTTTAGTATTTTAGGGAACTAGAGCTATTTTTTTGACATGCCCCACGATTACACACATAAATCACGGAATTCACTTTGTTTGGTTTGTTGGAGTATTCTGTAGAGCGGAACTCAATATGCCAAAGAGCGCAATGACTAACAGTTACATCAGAAACAAAAACAACATCATAACTGTGACAAAAGGTAAGCTACAAAAACTCAAACACGTTAAGAAACTCTTCAAATAGCCGACAATCCAATTGACTAAAACTAAAAGCAGCACCATACGTAAATAAAGTTTTACAGTGCCTAAGGACGTTCTCGGATTTTTACGAAGATATAGACCATAAATATGCAAATAAGTTTGTAATAATTAAGAACTGTAGAACGAAGGCTATTAAATTTTTTAAAGTATTTACTCTTGAACAGCAAAAACACATTTAACATCAAAGCACAATATTTTGCACTCAAACGACAGTAATACATAAATCTTTCTCCTCATTGGTATAAAAATATTCTTAAATGAACTGATATATCTTAAACATTTACCGATATACATACAACTATTGCTAAGGTTTTGAAAAAAGCTCCAAGTCATCACGAATAGCTGTTTTCCTGTCATGAAGTTTTAAAACCAAAAATCGCGAAATTATTTCTAATGATTTTTACATATTTATTAAAAAGAATCCTTTTGTTACATCTACGTTCAATGCTGCTCCAAAATGTTCGGGCTGAGGAGCTACCGCAATCTGCCTTAAAGTGTTATAAGTACTTCCCATGTGCGACATGAATCCTTCAGGGAGTTTGTGAAATCGTTTATTTAGGACTGAGATAGTAGCTTCTGAGATTCAGGTCGCGGGTGGCTTAGTTGTCAATGTTCGTGGTTGCCAAGAAAAAGACTTCAGGTTCGATCCCAGGCAGGTACGAACGCTTGATTCTCTAAATATCCGCCATACGTCAGATGGGCACGTTAAGCCGTCGGACCCCGGGTACTGGTCCCCCGGTAATAGATAACGGTGTGTTTCTCCCCTTTCTACTTCGCTTTCGTGTAACTTTCCTATCGGGCACTCTAGCCTACTTCTACTAGCTTCCTTCTTCTAAGGGTTGTTTAAGACCTGGGGTCAGACACCTCCTTCCTAAAATCTTCTACATATGATCAGTTGATCTTTTTGTCTGCGATTCAACCCGCTGCCGGGTTTTTTTAATGTATCATAGCTATACTTCTAACCATGGCCCGATCTGTTTTTTTGTCATTATTAATCGGCCAGATTATGTCAGCATATCAGCTGTTCTGTTTGCGCGCGCTTTCTGGCTTACTAGCTCTTTTGCTCCAGTGTGTTTCTTGAACGTTTGCTTTGTAGAGAGGGTCTGCAAGCAGGTTATTACGATAGTATCCGGAACCTACGCTCTGCCTCGAGCTTCGCGGAAATAGTGCTTCTAAGCAAAGAAAAATTGTTTTAAAAAAGTTTTGGCGGAAATTTCACATGGAGCTGAGAAAGAAAATATCTCGAGCAAGCCTATCACTTCCAACCATAGCCCGTTCACCGCGATATGGAGATTACAAATCTTCTTACACATATCAGAACGTCAGCATTCACTATTATGTTTTGGATATGGTGTGTTTATAGTGAATGTGTTTTCTTGCGAAAGACTGTAAGTGGTTTCGAAGGCTATTTTTATTCAGCTTGCAGATGTTCCTTTGCTGTAATAGGATGAATCGGAAACGGTTTTTCAATAAAAGTGTTAGGGGCGAGGATCAGTTCATTTCTTGGTGTGAATAGTGGTGTTAGATTCCGACATCAAGATGTTCCGAGGGTCCCCTTATGACTCGCTGCTGGATTTGTCTTAACGTTATGGGCACTTTAGGTGTCTGAATAAACATATATACACTACATGCGAATCATAGCTAAGTGGTAGAAGACTTAATATTACGAAACACCACAGTAAAAGAAGGTACGTGCTTCACAACGGCTGACAGACGGCAGAAGGTCCACCCATCGGCCAATCTGTAACCACTATGTCACGCAGAGGTGCCCAATGTTTGAAAGTATTGGCTTAAAATAAACCGCCAGATGCATGTTGATTTTCCGGAGTCTTTGTTCAGATACGATTTTTAATTGCAAACGGGAAATATTAAAATGTCGTACTTGCATTTGTCTATAGCTTTTGCCCATAATATTTTTGTATTGCTTATTTTCGCTGTAATAAACACTGACATAGAGTACGAGGTACTACCTATTTTCATTCTTTTCCACCAGAAGCTTTCATGATACGGCATAATATTTTTCATCTTTACTCTTAGTATTTTTTAGAGTTTCGCTACAGATCTGTAAACGGGATCGTGTTCAACACTTCGTGGTTTGCTCAATCACTTGGAATGACCTACAGAAAATATTTTATTTTATATCATAACATTTTTTACACAGAATACCACCGTATACAGCCTTTCGAGAAGTAAAATTATTAAACTAAAGATATTTTTGAAGGAAATAACATCATAAAACACAGCGAAATTATGTAGGCATAATGACTCTACAACTTAAATCTTGGCCCTCAGTCTCCGGCAGCTGGAATGTACCTGGCCAAGGCAGCGGCCAGTGCGACATGAAGGCAGAGGGTGCTAAGAATCCCCGGAGGACCGGACTAGGCTGCCATTTGATGCTGACCTTGGCTACCTATAACGGACGCTCCCTATCTTCTGATTCAAGGCTTCTTGAATTGGAAGAGGAACTACAAAGGATCAAGTGGGACATCGTCGGGCTAAGTGAGGTAAGGAGAAAAGGAGAAGATCTCATTGAACTGAAAAGTGGACATCTCTTCTATTATCGTGGGACAGATACTGGCAGAACTAGTGGTGTTGGATTTATAATAAACAAGAAACTGAAGGATAAAGTGGTAGAAGTTGAAAGTTCCTGTGACAGAGCTGCACGACTCGTTATCCAACTCTCGAGAAGATACCAGGCTCAGATTATTCAAACTTATGCACCCACCACAAGTCATCCTGAAGAAGAAATTGAAGAATTTTATGAGGAAATTCGTCATCTAAATAATAAAGGTAAGCAGCACTTGAAGATAATTATGGGAGATTTCAATGCAAAAATAGGGCAACGGCAACAGAATGAAACTTCAGTAGGTAAATTCGGTCACGGCAACAGAAACCAGCGTGGAAATACTCTCGTTGAGTTTGCAGAGGCAGAAGGATTTTTCATCTTGAACTCCTTTTTCAAGAAAAAGCCACACAGGAAATGGACATGGAGACATCCAATTGGGACGACAAGTGAAATTGATTTTATTATGTGTAACAAAAAATTCGTCATCGAAGACTGCAGTGTGCTGAACAAGTTCAACACAGGTAGTGACCATAGATTGGTGAGATGTAAGATGCACCTCAACACTAAACTGGAACTTGGCAAGCTCATAAGACAAACAAAATGAATTGACATAACCAACCTTAAAAAACACCATAATACTTTCAAGTTGGAACTGAAGAACATATTCTCTGCTTTAGAAGGCCTAACATCGGAAGAAGTGGATATTTCGGAAGTTAACAGAAAAGTAACCAAAGCTCTAATGGAAACAGCAACAAAATTAGCTGGGTCTAAGAACAAGTTGCATGTGAACAAATTATCAGGAAAAACCAAAATGTTGATGCAAAAAAGAAGAGAGATGAGGACAACTAAAGTAGATGTGACTTCCAAAGTGGAATATATAGAGCTATGCAAGACAACACGAAAAAGTATCACTGAAGACGTAAGGAAATTCAACTGTGAGCTAGTGAGGAAAGCAATTGAAAACAACCAAATCCTTAAGATAGCAAAGGGACATCTCAGTAAGGGAAGAAAACAGATTATGGCTCTGAGAAAAGAAGATGGTTCTATAACAAGAAATAGAGGCGAAATTTTGACAAGAGTGAAAGATTTCTTCTCCACATTATATGAAAGGGATGATACATGTACTCCGGACATCATGAAAGGTACCAGTACCAGAGTTCTTCCAGTCCTTCCAGCAGAAGTTGCTCATGCAATCAAGAACATGAAGCGAGTGAAAGCTCCAGGAGAAGATGGAATTACTATGGACATCATACAAGAAGCAAGTGGAGAAATTGAAACAGTACTCGCCCAAATTTTCACTCGATGCCTTAATGAAGGGAAGATTCCTGAGGATTGGAACAATGCTACAATGATCCTGCTACATAAAAAAGGTGACATTGAGGATCTCAGGAACTACAGACCTATCAGCCTCCTATCAGTGGTTTATAAAATCTTCACTAAAGTTCTTTCACACCGCTTGAAGGTAACACTGGACATGGCTCAACCGAGAGAACAAGCTGGATTCAGGAGTGGCTACAGCACAATAGATCATATCCACGTACTGAGAGAACTGATTGAAAGAGCGAGGGAATATGAACTTCCATTGTGCATGGCTTTTATCGATTATGAAAAAGCCTTTGATTCGGTGAAACCATCAGCAGTTACCACGGCTCTGAAATCCTGCGGTATTGAAGATGCATACATTAATATTATTAATAACATCTATGAAAATGCAAGTGCAAAGATTCGGCTGTTTGAAAATACAACACACATAAAAATTGGAAAGGGAGTGAGACAAGGTGACACCATATCTCCGAAGCTCTTTAATGCCACATTGGAAAATGTCTTTCAATCACTGAACTGGGAAAACAAAGGAATAAAGATTAATGGAGATTATCTAACCCACCTTCGTTTTGCTGATGACGTAGTCATTTTTGCAACTACCCCATCAGAGCTGCAGAGTATGATCCAGGAACTTGCTGACAAGAGTAAAGAAGTGGGATTAAAAATGAACTTTCAGAAGACAAAAGTGATGTTCAATGCTTTTACAAGAAATGAAGATTTATCGATTGATGGAGAAAAACTGGAGATAACAGATACGTATGTTTATCTTGGACAGCAGATATCAAGTGAGGGTCACATTGATGAAGAAATTAATCGGCGTACAAAACTTGCCTGGAGAGCTTTTGGAAGAAACAGCATAATTTTCAAGAGCAATATGCCATTATGTCTTAAAAGAAAAGTGTTTGATCAATGCATCCTTCCAGTGCTTACGTATGGTGCAGAGACGTGGACCTTAACTAAAAGAGACATACAAAAGCTGCAGACAACTCAAAGCAGCATGGAGAGGTGCATGCTTGGTATAACCAGGAGAGATAAGAAGAGGAACTCGTGGATCCGAAAAATGACGAGAGTGGAAGACATCATGATCAGAGTTAAATCCCTGAAATGGCAATGGGCTGGACATACTGCCAGAAGGACAGACCATAGATGGACAGCCGAAATTTTAGATTGGATTCCAAGGGACAGGAAAAGACCCAGAAAAAGACCACATGGGAGATGGGTGGATGAAATTCGTTAATATGCGGGAGTGACATGGAGGAGACTGGCACAAGACAGACCTTTGTGGAGGAAACTTGGGGAGACCTTCGTCCAGCAGTGGATTGATAATGGTTGACAATGATGATGATGATGATAGCATCAGCGAAATTCACATTATATTTATCAGAAAGTTAACTATTAGAATGAAATCAGCTGTTGTCGTTTCCGTGAGAGACATGTAATTAAGTTTTTTACTAAGATAAATGCCTTCCACCATTAATTAAGAAAGTTTAAGAGAAGCCAATGCTGTGAAATCGACAACAGCACATTATAGGTTAGATAACTGATTAACCGTTGACTAACTCTGGTGTTTGCGTGGTACCTTAGATCTGAAACCTTGGGCACCACAACTTGTCACACATTGACTGCTTCCAACCAAATTTTGGAAATCCTACACCAAAGACAGACATTTACCTTGATGTCATTTTTCAGTTATTGTTTCCTTTTAACATCCTAATATAAGGGATTATTTCGGTTTTTTCTTTACTTCATCGTTTCTTTCGTCTCATTAGCCAGAATCCAGATTTTGAAGTCTGTGTTTAAAATTTGATTTGCGTACTTTGTGTAATGGTTTTTTCCAGTAATATATTTCATTTTTAGATAAAGCAGTCACTCTTGAATCTGCACTTTCAGTTCTCATTAGTTTTCCTTTGTCATTTGTTTTAATATCTCCGTTAATTTATTCGTTAGCTGCTTGTTTTGCTTTCTGTAATGAGCGTCTGTGTGTTATTGCCCTTCTGTCCCTAATTGACTGATGTATTTTGTGAGAACTTGTCTTTATTTCGCAAATTTGCTGTTTCTTGCAAAGTACTTCCTACCTAGCTTTTGTATTTTCCTACTAACTTAAAGTGATGTGATAAGTCATAGCCAATGATAATCAGAGATTGGCCTGCCCTGTCGGTAAGTGGTTACGTTCATAGCCAATGAGGTTTAATCAAAGCTTGAATATTGATTATTAAATACTTCTCCTTTGCTACTTTGCCACTCATTCTGGCATTTTATGTCAAAAGCTTTGCCCTACGCACCACTCTCGTCCATTTGCAGACATCGGATATAATGGAGTCTCCACTAGGGTATCTGGTACACGGTACTAGCTAGCATGAAATTATCACACAGACACCAGCGCGCTCGCTTGCCCGCTAGCGTAAGAACAAAAGAGTTTGAAATATTCGTGATTCCCACCCACGAGGTTATTTACTACGGATAATAAATGCATAGATTCAGGAGACATTATGATGGGCGTCCTTAGCCATTTTTGCGTAATATTGAATACATTTTTCAACAAGAAACAAAGATTCCTGTAGAAAATTTACTTGCTACATTGGAAACAATTTTGATTTTCATTTGTTTAAGAACCAGTTTTGTCCGCATCTTTCAGAAAATTTGATATTTGGCAATTGTCAAAAACTACACGGAAGATATTGACCTTGAAAGCAGTAATTACTAACAAGAAATTAAAAATTACTCAAAATTAATTTGAAAAAAAAAAAAAGATGCGCTCTATGAATGTGCGGTAGTTCCTAGCAAAAACTAACTCAATTAGAAAGTGTTATCGATATTAATGAGAAACGAAGCCACTCAATGGAATTTCACTTCGCAGACATAGTGTAGGCAAATTCAAATGTCATTATCGCTACAGAGACGCCTATGTTTTACACTACTTCTCTCTTAGCAGTAACTTCAGTTACATCGAAAAGGGCACCGCCTTAAAGCTGGAATCCTCTTCTTTAAAAAACTGTGGAATTAAGGTTTGGTTCCGGTTTCAGGGCAATATTGAGATACATTAAAGGCTACAAAATTCCCCCAAAATATATATAATTGAGTATCATATTCATGAAATGATATGTCTAAATGTTGTTTTTCCTCAACACTGCCCCATTTTAATAAAACAGTTATCTACCATTTGTTGTACTAACTATTTACTACGTGAAACAGTCTAATATATTGCCAGTTTCTTTCATTCACTCTCTGTGCATTTCATCATAATGCTGCAAAATCATGGATCGTTTGATGGGCAAATAAATTTGTTTAGCTGCTTCTGTATTGTAATCACGATCGGTCGATTAGAAAAATGTATCTTAATCGAGTTTTGGAAATGACATGAACATTACCGACATAGATATTATAACAACTTTGTTTTATTTTTCATGTGACAATCAGAACGCTAGTTATCGCAAGGACCTGAAGCGCGGTGGACAAAAGAATCATTTGATAGTTTGGCAAAAGTTAGTATTTAAAACGTGTTAATAAAGCATTCTTTTTCTTTCTGTAACTCGATGTCAAGTGTATGGAACGATTTCCTAAATTATTCCTATGTTAACAACGGACATAATTAACGAATAAGGAAACACCTTCGTATGCCATTTTTGATTTGTTGTAAACTGTGTGTGTTTTTCACGTAGTTTTCTGATGTCGGCGTGCAATTTCGGTATACGAACACTGAGAAACGTAAAGGATGAGTCTACATTCAGTCCATTATCGTTTCATGAATGTACGGCAACGTTATGTTTCCAAGGAACCACGAATATATCATAATGGGGTGTCTTCTTAATAAGAATTATAGATGCTCCATGTTACACTTGCGAGATAAAGGAATAACACTAACCGAAGAAAATGACTACCTGTAAAAATATGTAAAATAAATGGAATATTTTTTAAATCAAGGACAACTTGAATTTCTGAAAATATTCCATTGTGATATTTTTTTAAACATCAGCATTTGCATCGAGACCTCTACCGCAGTAGTGGTTATTACATTCTGTTGCATATTATTGAAAATTCCTTTTCAATTTGTTTCTCCGAATTTAAATGTATCCATTGGTAAATGCAACACCTTCATTATTGAATTGCAACATGTATTTAATTAATGAATTGTAACACGTATTTACTAATGAATTGTAAACATTTTCTATGGAAACCAATTTTCATCTTAGCTGCTCCCTAAGGGGTACGTAAATTTGCATTTTACTAATGTTTCGTCTTTATAAAACGCAATAAGAAACCTGTCAGGCATAGTATGTATTGCCGGCCCCCTGACGCAGTGGTCTTTTGCTAGCTTATGACCATTCGTTCGAGAAGTGTCAGGTTCAAATCCCCGTGAGGCATAGATATTGTGTTCGTCTTACGGTGCCGGTTCTCTAGATTCCCGGGAGTCAGTTGTCCTAAATTAGGGACGGTCGACTGCTTAAAACTCTATGAGTTGCTCACAGTGTTTGTTAAAATTCCAATCGAAGAAACAAACAAACATAGTATTCATTAAAGTTCCAAATTAAAGTGATACACACGAAATCACAAGTAACGCCAAATTAACACTGTAAAGTTTAAAGATGGGTAGCACTGACATACATATATCGATAACACATTAATTTCCAACAGAAGAGAGGTGATGACACCATGAGTAGGAAACATGCATAAGGCACTTCAAAACCGATGTCGAAAATCGCGGGGATTTCGAGAGTCTAATACGGATTGGCAATACCCCTAACATTGATACAGCTTGCGTAACCAGGCGTCCCAATCTCCCTTTAGCAAGGATGTGAAAAAGAGATTGGGACAATAAATGTCACACGTTCACCAAATCGAGTAGTGCTCGGAGGACGCATTTGACTTACAGTTGCTCTTTCTGGGGAATCCCAGACAACATGCTCTATCCGGATCAGGTCCAGAGATCTCGCCGTTTACTTCATCCCCATGAATACCATTAGTCAATAGATGTTCGTCGAATAGCCGTGTTCTGTAAGTCTTGGTGATACCGTGCTTTAAAAAAGGAAAAAAAAAAAGGGGGGGGGGCATATAGTCAGCTGGAATACCGTATATAACCTTCTAGGATGTCGCTGTATAGCGTGTAGCACCCACGGTACGTCATGAAACTACGTGCAACGGCATGGAACCATCCATCCTGATGCCATCACAAACCAGGAGACCTACACCGCAGAAGTGGCGAATTTCGCTAAAGTGTGAGGAAAGATTTCGACTTCCCGCCACTTTACAAACGTTTACATGTCCGCAATCCGTGTTTAGGCTATGCCGCGGTGTTTTGTCACTGAAGAAAGTACAGGTACATTCATTAGAGAACTAGGTGCGATGTTGTAGAGCGTAATTCATACGTATCCTTCTGTGATATGGGGCGAGATAGATGTAGAAGGGTTCGCCCATGTAGCCCTCCGTTGTGTATTCTTGTGTAAACTGCTTTCCCTCAATATCGTGGTTCCCGTAGCAGAAGGTAGCTTCTCCTATAGTTGCCTGGCTGTCGGCCCTTATGGCGGCCAGCTGTTACATGCAAATACCAGGTGTACGTGACTTCTTGTGGGCTTCATTTTCCTTGCCTTCTAGTTATAGTCCCAATTTCTTAGAACTCTCTTTAGAAATATGAGACCACTTGGATCAACATCTTCAGCCATTTGTGTACAACAGATTGAGATGGCCATGCTTCCGATTTTCCGACCTCTGTCCTCGAAAAAGTGTTCAAATTGATGATGCGGAGCCATTCTTCCACTAACAGTCCAACCCAACCACCAATTGCTGCGTCCTCGCAGAAAGTTTTTCAAGGTCACATGTATGCAAGCTGGAAGACATATGTTTTTCATATACATATTTCCGTAGGACCTAACAGAATGTTGCTTGGATATGACGAATGACATTTTCCTCTTGCACATGTCTCCGAAAAATCATTAGTATTGATTATACTGTTTGGATATTATTTCATATTTTTTTGTCAAGTTAATTTTCGATTTCTCATAATTGTCATGTTAGACTTCCGATCTCACTCCCGATAAAAAATCTTCTAATCGATAATGTGAAAACCATTATTCAACTAACAGTCCAACTGAAACTCGGATTACTGCACCCCTATCAGAACGTTTATAAAGGTCTCATATTTGAAAACCCGATGACGTTTGGTTGTCATATGCATATTTCTTTGGGAGCTACCATAACGTTGCTTAGATATGACGATTTGGCGTTTCACCATGCACGTCTCCAAAACATCTTTAGACTCGGTCGTCTGGTTTGAACATCGGTCGTCTGGTTTGAACAAACATCTTTAGACTCGGTCGTCTGGTTTTCCAGGTTAATTATGGACACCAGTTGACAACTGAAGCCAATAATTGTGACATAATATCTTTTCTGAAATATTGTTTTATCTTCCTACCCAAGCTGAAAGAAGGATTTTCGTAGCAGTGCATTATGTCAATACTTTTTTGTTTTCCAATATTTAATACGAAATTTTGTAAGAATAAATTACTTCTTGTCATTACTGAATAGATCAAGGTTTTGTTTATTTTTCGAGACGTGGTAATACATATCGTTTTGTTTATTTTAAAGGCCTGGTCATTATATTCAGATGATTTAAGTACTAGTTGAACGTAAAATATGTATATACTTTTAAAACTATTTTTTTTAATTCTAGCTTAAAAAGCCAATAAATTCCAGAGGACCAGTGCAAGAGAATTTCGTAACTAAAAACACAAATCGCGATTATTTGAAATTTAATTGTACCACAGTGTTAAATTTTCATTTCGCTAGATCCAGGTTTTTTTTAAATTATTAGCGTTTCAATTATTTTGTTAATCCGCTATACATAAAATTATGTTTTCCATTGATTTCTTAGTTTTTCCTTTATTTTAAGTGCATTAAATTTTAAGGTATCTTCCAATATTCATTCTTTTGAATGATTCAGGCGATTTTAAAAGCGCTTGCAAACACAAATTGAGGGTCTCTTACATATTGTTCTTCGCTTAAGGAAGTTTTTATACAGATTTTTGTCAAGGAAAATACTGGAATAAATCTCGCTTTTGCGCCCTGACCGTAGACCCCATTTCAAATATTCCAATATTTTAACAAAATTGGTTCAGTATACCTCCGGAACAACATACTAAAGTTTTGGTGCCATAGAAGCATTTTAAGTCAAGTTATGAGCATAATGGTTGTGGAATAAATCTGGCTCCAGCGCCCTGAACTTTGACTTCATTTCGATGATATTCAACAGAACCGGTCCGTATACCTCCGGAACGACAACATAACGTTTTGTCGCAATTGAAGTATTTTTACGTAAGTTATGAAGCGTAAGGTAGATGGAATGGATTCCGCTCCTATGTTCTGACCTTTTCACCCCATTTCGCCTATTTTCAATAGGGTTCCTTTCAAGGTTATCCCCTACCATATACTAAAAATATCATCAAATTGGAACCATTTTTACGCAAGTTATGGTGCGGACGGGCGGTGGAGAGACAGACAGACAGACAGACGGACAAAGCTGGAGCACATACACTCCTTCAACCTAAGGTTGGAAAGCGTAAAAAAAGGAATATGAAATCAAAGTTTACAGCACAGTTTAATTCGCAACTGATTTCTACAGATGAATTCTGCCCACGTATCTTTTGTTTAATTAAACTCATCATGATTTTCACTTAAATGAACTTTTTACGCTATGAAATAAGTCCCATTATTTGAGGCAAAAACAGTATTGATTCGTTCCTTTCCTAAATTTTCTTTGAAAGTCATACTTATCACATAAAATGTGCCTAGTACGAAAAGAAGAGTTCGTACATGAGGGTGTCTTCAAGTACTTTGATCCTCTGTGGTAAGGAGAAAATTGTGTAGAGTCTTCTGGTAAATCAAGCCTTCGTCTGTCTATTTATAACACAAGGCTCTTCTGAAAATAATAGTAAGCGTATGAGCAAATTTTTTTCTGTTCGACTACGTATCACCTGTATCAAATACAGGAATTATCCTGAAGGAAAAAAATTCCTGTATCTGGAAGTAAGGCAATTATCCTGAAAAGAAAGGAAATTCTCTGTAGAAACATAGTTAACAACATATGCGCAGCTTAGTCCAGTAGACAATAGTTGCACATGACTCCATTCGTCGGTACAGGTGTTTTTCGAACAATCATACCTTGCATGATTGCACATAATTTCAGGCTAGTAAGAAGTATAACATGTCCTTCAAAGCTCCACAATATCTCCTGTCAAAAAATAGAAAGGTGAATAACGAAAGCAAAGACGTCTCCCAACATTGATCTGAATCATCTTTGACAGAACTGGGCATTTTCTTATTCGCAGCGGTTTCATGGTTAAAGTATAAGTCTGGATATACATCATTCTCAAAAGGTAAAATATGTTATGAAATATGTAAGAATTTACAAGAACAACATATCCCCATTCGTTTCCGTAGAAGATAAAAAAATAATATAAAAATAAAGGAAAATTCCTGTAATCGTATATATTGGAATTACGTGTTCCACTCCCCGCTTAAACATAGACATTAAAGTACAGTGTGGCAATCTGATATCAGTATCAGTATTTTATTTATTATATGTATAATAATTTGGTTGCAAAAAACGAAACGAAAAGTTTTCACGGTTCATTTTGTACAGCATTTGTTAATTCAAATATTATAATCTCCATTAAGACAAGGATCTCAGCGTTAATTTACGTAAATGTTGGCTAATCTCGCGGTTCTGAGGTAGTCTCGTGGTCTCATCTCGCATTCAGAATATCATTAATATGATTACAGCTTAGACTTTTTAGAAGCCTTTCACATTTCTCAAAATCGTAATAACCTGGTAAATGATTTATCTTAATCTCCATGCCTGTCAAGCGCATGGAAAGCACTCATCAAAACAGATGGCCGCACGAGACGTTGGTCACATTTAAACTGGTAACATCATCACAAGCAAGAAATGAAAACGCTTAGTCCTGATAAAGCTGGGCCATGGTTTCCAGCGAAATTATAGCAGACTTTAAGTTATAAATATTGCATTCCTAAACGTTGTTTTCTGAATTACATGAAATATAATTATGCAATTCCTTTAGGTCAACTACTTCTAAAGAAAGTGCAGATATGTGGCTGCAAAGAATAGTCGTCATTAGCCTTCTAACGACATAAGTATCTTTTTCGTACGTGCTCATGGTTTTATCGGAGACTAGATCATTTTTTAATCTCATAGAGAAATTTCTAACAAATAACACACATATCGATATTTTAAATTCAATGTTTGATTTACGATTGTTAAGTACTCAGATTACATGCATTTTGAAATTATGTATCTTCATTTTTAGGGATCACTTCCAGTTCAACATGCTTTTAACGATAGTATTGAAGAAATCAGGAACATAGAATAAATGTTTGTCCTCCGGTGCAGAGATTGAAAGTTCTGTGTCATATCTTTCCGTGAAATGTAGAAACATGAATTCCAACATATTATCTTAGATAACTTGCATATCATCGTGATTTTAAATTATAAGAAAAGGCAACAACCACTTTTTCCGATTCGAAAATTGTTTTTAATTGGCATAATTACTACCATTCACAGTTTAAAAATGTTCCATGATTTTTTGCACAATTTCACCTGTATTACACATTTCATTTGCGTAAATTACTGAAATTCATTTTAATGATATGTCATCTTTTGAAAACAATTCGCCAGAAGTTAGTAAGAAAACAAGAAAGGCAAAGTGAAATTTCGTTTGCAAATTTTGAAAAAACTGTGAAACTCTGGGTGAGAATGCACAGATAGTTCAATCTGCGGACAGAATTAACTGATAAAAAAAATATTAGCTGTACTTTTAAATTTTGTCAAATTATTACTTACAGTTTGGATTTACTTGTAAAATATTTTGCTTATCAATTCGTAATAAATCATGCGATTATTTACTTTGCTAAGATTAACCATTTAACGACCTAGACCTTAAACCTTGTGTGGCTCGGAACACCATAACGTCGAAAAATGTATCTTGCTCGTTTCAGAATTTCCCCGTCTTTTTAGCAACTTAATTGCATTTTCTTCATACTAGACACAGATCATTTTACAGCGTATAATGATGGAAACATTTCTTCTTCAAACACGAAAAAAAGTAAGCATTTCTGATAGTTTATGTAAGTATCTAGATTTTATAGAATGAGTATCCTACACTCGGGTCTCTTTAAAACAAAGATCAGAGCTATGGCGGCGAAACGTAAATGTGATTATTGAGGGCATGAATAAAATTTTAGAGGAAAAGGTAGTTAAACATTGAGCTGTTGGGGTGAGAATTGCGCTGTAGACTCAAGAACAGAACAGGCGCGTATTTGGATTCCGTTTTCAACAAACGCTACAGAACAAAATCAGATCAATTTGGTGGTTATTCAACAGATTATCTGTGATGCACTACAGAAATATCACTGCTGAAATCCAAGAAATTGCAGGTCATTCACATATACAGTTTTAATGCAAATGTTCAGATGCAAATTTGATATGCTGCATCTGACAGGATGAAAATGGCAAAGATTAGGCTGTGCGAAATCATTATGATACTTTCAAAGAAGGAACACTCTATGCTTGTAAAATTTTATTATCGAAATCAGAGCCATATAAATAGCGAACTACTTAGAAGGATGACAGGGAAGTATGTAGGTCTGTTTCACTCCGCACTGTTCTCGACCCCAAATTGACTGACTAGCTGGTCCAGTAGGGAAATCTCTTTTAAACTGATTGTGGTTTCATTGGACATTAATTTATTAAGTTTTCCGTGCATTCTAACAATTCCATTGCTCCCTTCTGGCATTTATCTTTCCTTTTCAGTTGGCACTAATGAGACTCTACTTCATTTCCAAAGGGCAGCTCTAGAAGCCCAAGGCAAAAGTCATGACGGTCAAATTATAGGAATTACTTGCTTTGCAAAATACAGTATCACGTAAAACAGACCCAAGCAACAGCAATTCTACAGCTTCCTCTGGGATATTTTCATTCTCTGCAAAGGGCAGATAATAGCGCTCTAACAAACTCAAGCAAAGGAAATTCTGCAAAATAAAAATGATAACAAAGTATCATCTTTCCAATACATTGTAAACGAAATCAGTTCAGTCAAAACCTTTCCTGACAATTAATAATCACAAAATAGTAACAGTAATAGTAATTTATTATAAACCTCTATCAGCAATCGGCTTCACAGGGATTAGCAGAGCCAATTACATGCGGGGAAGAAACCCCGCTAATCCAAATAAAAATATTAATACAATCTTTCCAAAGAAGAATGTTGAACAAAAAAGTATTCAACGACACAAAGCTAAACTCCATATAATTCATACCAATAATGGAACATCAACATTTTCCAACTCCCAAAACAACTCACATTACATGGAAAAAAGGAAATAATTAATAACACATGTTATAAATTAAGTTAAAAGTCAAACCCAAATATTATATAATCAATGATATTATAAAATGTAAGGTCAGGTGATGCGTAACATCACAGCCTCTCCTTGACAAATGTCAACCCCGCCTTCTCGTGGTGCATCCTGTTCCCACTAAAGGGGCTCTGACGACCGCCAATAGCGGTATAACTATACCATCGGGATTAGAGGAAATTCTATCCCACACTCACCAACCCGCTTGGCCAGCGTGGTGAGTTATGGCCAAACCCCTCCAAAATGATTAAACAACTTAAATCTTGGCCCTCAGTCTCCGGCAGCTGGAATGTACCTGGCCAAGGCAGCGGCCAGTGCGACATGAAGGCAGAGGGTGCTAAGAATCCCCGGAGGACCGGACTAGGCTGCCATCTGATGCTGACCTTGGCTACGTACAATGGACGCTCCCTATCTTCTGATTCAAGGCTTCTTGAATTGGAAGAGGAACTACAAAGGATCAAGTGGGACATCGTGGGGCTAAGTGAGGTAAGGAGAAAAGGAGAAGATCTCATCGAACTGAAAAGTGGACATCTCTTCTACTATCGTGGGACAGATACTGGCAGAACTAGTGGTGTTGGATTTATAATAAACAAGAAACTGAAGGATAAAGTTGTAGAAGTTGAAAGTTCCTCTGACAGAGCTGCACGACTTGTTATCCAACTCTCGAAAAGATACCAGGCTCAGATTATTCAAACTTATGCACCCACCACAAGTCATCCTGAAGAAGAAATTGAAGAATTTTATGAGGAAATTTGTCATCTAAATAATAAAGGTAAGCAGCACTTGAAAATAATTATGGGAGATTTCAATGCAAAAATAGGGCAACGGCAACAGAATGAAACTTCAGTAGGTAAATTCGGTCACGGCAACAGAAACCAGCGTGGAAATACTCTCGTTGAGTTTGCAGAGGCAGAAGGGTTTTTCATCTTGAACTCCTTCTTCAAGAAAAAGCCACACAGGAAATGGACATGGAGACATCCAAATGGGACGACAAGTGAAATTGATTTTATTATGTGTAACAAAAAATTCGTCATAGAAGACTGCAGTGTGCTGAACAAGTTCAACACAGGTAGTGACCATAGATTGGTGAGATGTAAGATGCACCTCAACACTAAACTTGAACGTGGCAAGCTCATAAGACAAACAAAATCTATTGACATAACCAACCTTAAAAAACACCATAATACCTTCAAGTTGGAACTGAAGAACAGGTTCTCTGCTTTAGAAGGCCTAACATCGGAAGAAGTGGACATCTCTGAAGTTAACAGAAAAGTAACCAAAGCTCTTATGGAAACAGCAACAAAATTAGCTGGGTCTAAGAACAAGTTGCATGTGAACAAATTATCAGGAAAAACCAAAATGTTGATGCAAAAAAGAAGAGAGATGAGGACAACTAAAGAAGATGTGACTTCCAAAGTGGAATATATAGAGCTATGCAAGACAGTAAGAAAAAGTATCACTGAAGACATAAGAAAATTCAACTGTGAACTAGTGAGGAAAGCAATTGAAAACAACCAAAGCCTAAAGATAGCAAAGGGACATCTCAGTAAGGGAAGAAAACAGATTATGGCACTGAGAAAAGAAGATGGTTCTGTAACAAGAAATAGAGGTGAAATTTTGACAAGAGTGAAAGATTTCTACTCCAAATTATATGAAAGGGATGATATATGCACTCCAGACATCATGAAAGATACCAGTACCAGAGTTCCTCCAGTCCTTCCAGCAGAAGTTGCACATGCAATCAAGAACATGAAGCGAGGAAAAGCTCCAGGAGAAGATGGAATTACTGTAGACATCATACAAGAAGCAAGTGGAGAAATCGAAACAGTACTCGCCCAAATTTTCACTCGATGCCTTAATGAAGGAAAGATTCCTGAGGAGTGGAACACCGCTACAATGATCCTGCTACATAAGAAAGGTGACATTGAGGATCTCGGAAACTACAGACCTATCAGCCTCCTATCAGTAGTTTATAAAATCTTCACTAAAGTTCTTTCACACCGCTTGAAGGTAACACTGGACATGGCTCAACCGAGAGAACAAGCTGGATTCAGGAGTGGCTACAGCACAATAGATCATATCCACGTGCTGAGAGAACTAATTGAAAGAGCGAGGGAATATGAACTTCCATTGTGCATGGCTTTTATCGATTATGAAAAAGCCTTTGATTCGGTGAAACCATCAGCAGTTACAATGGCTCTGAAAACCTGCGGTATTGAAGATGCATACATTAATATTATTAATAACATCTATGAAAATGCAAGTGCAAAGATTAGGCTGTTTGAAAATACAACACACGTAAAAATTGGAAAGGGAGTTAGACAAGGTGACACCATATCTCCGAAGCTCTTTAATGCCACATTGGAGGGTGTTTTTCAGTCGCTGAGCTGGGAAAACAAGGGGATAAAGATTAATGGAGATTATCTAACCCACCTTCGTTTTGCTGATGACGTAGTCATTTTTGCAACTACCCCATCAGAGCTGCAGAGTATGATCCAGGAACTTGCTGACAAGAGTAAAGAAGTGGGATTAAAAATGAACTTTCAGAAGACAAAAGTGATGTTCAATGCTTTTACAAGAAATGAAGATTTATCGATTGATGGAGAAAAGCTGGAGATAACAGACACGTACGTTTATCTTGGATAGCAGATATCAAGTGAGGGTCACATTGATGAAGAAATTAATCGGCGTACAAAACTTGCCTGGAGAGCTTTTGGAAGAAACAGCATAATTTTCAAGAGCAATATGCCATTATGTCTTAAAAGAAAAGTGTTTGATCAGTGCATCCTTCCAGTGCTTACGTATGGTGCAGAGACGTGGACCTTAACTAAAAGAGACATACAAAGGCTGCAGACAACTCAAAGAAGCATGGAGAGGTGCATACTTGGTGTAACCAGGAGAGATAAGAAGAGGAACTCGTGGATCCGAAAAATGACAAGAGTGGAAGACATCATGATCAGAGTTAAATCCCTGAAATGGCAATGGGCTGGACATACTGCCAGAAGGACAGATCATCGATGGACAGCCGAAATTTTAGATTGGATTCCAAGGGACAGGAAAAGACCCAGAAGAAGACCACATGGGAGATGGGTGGATGAAATTCGAAAGTATGCAGGGGTGACATGGAGGAGACTGGCACAAGACAGACCGTTGTGGAGGAAACTTGGGGAGACCTTTCGTCCAGCAGTGGATTGATAATGGTTGACAATGATGATGATGATGATTATAAAATCAATGATAAATTAAAATCAAACTTATGTGCACCATTGAATTCAAGCTTATGTAGACTATTTCATTACTAAATCATATTAAGTAATGAATTTCACAAAAAATTACAACATAGTTCACTACAAAGTACAACATAAATCATAAAACATTACAACATAAATCATAAAAAATTACAACATAATTTTAAATAACACAAAAAACAACTCAAAATAAAGGTTAAATGATTACGCAAATTAACCAAGTTAAAAGCATACACAAAGTCATTTAAATCAGAGTATGAGACAGATTTTCAGCTGTTTAGCATTTAGCCAATGGCAATGCATAAAATCTATTTCTAATTTTTCATCAGTTTTACTTTAAAGCTTTCCTATATTAACATCTATTCATTACTATTTTCAAGACGGTTGGATCTACGCCGTCTCGTATTTTCAGATTAGCAAGAACTGAATGAGGGTAATTAAATCTTATGAGGGAGTACTAATCAAAGATGGCTTTCAAAGTTACTGAAGCATCGTTTCAGAATTTCTTATATTCGATTCTTGATCTGTTAGGATGATACGGAAGTCGAGGACTTTAGTGAATTAGTTGTAGCGTCACAAAGAGGATACCAGCCAGCTTCCAAATAGTGGCAGTTGAAATTGAAGCTGTCAGTGTGGACATGGAAAACCGAAACGGACTCTCACACAGTATTGACCGAGCGGTAGCCCGACAGATACACCTTCTGCGGTGAAGGATATACAAAGCGTTGCTGAGTTGCTGTCTACCGTGGGATGGAATCACTACAGAATACGTATGATAGAAGAAAGTCAGCCGGAAAAAAGCGCAACCAGCACTGGGAGTATGCTCTCCGATTCCTGATTGGGATTCAGTTTGAGAGCCAGTAGTCCTGAGCAGTCATTCGGTGAGATGAGGCACCCGTTAATATCGCTGGGACTGTGAACACCCAGAACTGTTAAATATGAGAAATTGAACGACTACTTGCTATTAACGAATAGGCTCTACAGATTAAATAATCAAATATATGGCGTGGCTTCACAGCAGATTTAAAGAGTGGGCCGTTTGTTTCCGAAACAACCACATGCCAGAGTCCATTAATGAACACTGTAACCAGTAAACTGTGCAGGGTTCTACATAGGCAACACTATTATCCCGCTTCACAGAAATTGCGGTTTTTCTGGCACTATTATAAACAATATATTAACGAAATTCACGGGACACCTAGAAAAGAAACACAACATAGCATTTATTGACATACCTTGATACGGTGTCGGTCTACCTTTGGCCTTGATGTATGCACCGACCTTTCGAGACATGCTTTCGAGAAGTTTTTGGAACACAGCGACAGGTATAAGCTTCCATTCAGTACATAATGCTGCCGCTAACTGTTGATTAGTAATAGGGCTTAGTTCCAAATTCCTTATGCGGAGCTCTAATTAATCTCATAGGTGCTCTGTGTGATTGAGATCAGGTCTCTGTGTCGGCCAGTCCACACACGATACGGAATTATCATCAAACCACACCGTAACAGTCCTTTCTTTATGGCTTGGTGCATTAGCCTGCTGGTACGAACAAGACTCTGTTTAATAGTATTGTCACATAGTTGGTAGGGCATAATTGTCTATTATATCGAGGTAGACTAGCTGGTTAACAGGTGTTTCCACGATAACCGATGGGCCGGGACAATACCACGAAAAACTCCCTAACACGAGTACACTACGAGTTCCACACTTGACTGTAGAATTCCCTAGGCTGCCTCCATACCCGCACACGGACATCAGACTGATGGATCGTGTATCTGGATTCATCAGTCTATAGGACCCGTTTCCATTAATCTACAGTACCTGATACATGTTCTTTACACCATGTTAAACGACGAGAAGCATTCCGAGTGGATATGAAAGTCTTATGAGCAACCGCACGACCACGGTAACCCATGGAATGAAGTTTTCTGCGAATGGTACGTGTACTTACCGAGGTTCCAGCATTTTTCTCACCTGTACACTGAGGTATTGTGGAATACTCCGTTGATTAGTTGTAACGACTCTCCTGAGGCTTTGACGTCCTGTATCACTGATTTTCTTTGGTCTGCCGGCACGTTCAGCTGCTTCAGGCCCGCCATGTGTCTTCCACTTATCAGTGCATCGAAAACAGTTGACTTGGTTATGTTTGAACGCCAATACCCAACAACCTTTCCTTTCTCACAGTCAGTTCTCTCCTGCAGCGCGACACTTTCACTCATCTTCATAATGAGATGTGATCGCGGTCAGCTTCAGTCTTGTATTTAAACAGTTTGCAGCTGTACCGCTCATCTTAACAACTCAGCTGATCCGTTCATTTTGCTTTTGAAGGGGTGTCTTGTGCTTTTTGTCAACATTGTGCACTTCCATATGTAGGTCCACAGGTGAAACAATTTCTCATCGAACATTTGGCAAATAACGCATAGTAACTTCTTAAAGTTTTAAGCAGACCTGTCGAATAGGAACGTTCGACGTTACGACTGTTATTTCTGAATATGCGAATACCTGTAAAACTGTATTTATCGGAATAACACACGCTGTCTTTCAGATCGCAAAACGAGAATCTGATATGGAGTGGCCAATACTGACCGCCACATGCTGTGAGCAACCGTGGAACATGCCGTTATTATGTTTCATCATGTAATCTCTTCGGAAGGCCAGCATACTTCCGAACAATGGGTACCATCATAAGGAGGCCCCGGCAAGGCACTCCATGAGCCAAGACACCTGCGGAGGATCATTGCGTGGCATTAACTGCCAAACGCCATAGACGGATGACGGCTTAAGACCTTTCTCAGGATTTCTCTGCTGTGACTTAACAACAATTTCGAGGCAAATTGTTTACAGACGCCTAGAAGAGATAGCTTTTTACGCATGGCGACCAGCAGTGTGTGTTCCCCTCACCAGATTGAGCCCGTTTTTCGTGGAACCGAACACATCTTTCATGAACACAGCAAGATTGTGGCCGTGTACTTTCTGTGTGAGTCGAGATTCAGTACGCAAAGTGATTCTCGGCGACCCTTTGTCTGGAGCATGGGGCCCACTATCATCCCTCCACATAAGGGAAATCGACCACTTTGTGGAAGTGGAATCTTTGGATGAGCAGGCATCGTGGTGGATGGCCGTACATCACTGCAAGTCTTTGATTGGGGCACTGTGTCCAAACAGCGCTATAGGGAAGAGGTGCTTGCACCTTATGTGAGGCATTTCCGGGAAGCTGTCTGACTGAACTTCATTTTTACGGAAGATAACGAGAGACCACACACAGCTCAGCTTATCGACGATTTTCTGAATGCAGATGATATTCGTCGTATGGTGTGGCCAGCGAAATCGTCGGACCTAAATTCTATAGAGCACGTTTGGGATTGGATAGGAAGAGCCATTGCATAACGTCAACCAACTCCCATGACCATGTATGCATTAAAATCCGCGCTTTTAGAAGCATCGGATTTGTTGCCACAAGCTGTTATCAAGAACCTCATTGACAGTATGAGAGCTTGTTGTGGGACTTGTAAAGATGTGCGGGGTGGCCCCACTCCTTCTTAGACAGACCGTTCTCGAGATCTGATGCATCATGTTTGGACCGTTTTTGGTCTAATTTGCTTATCGCAACCAATTTACTTCCTGTTCATTTTGTTATGCTGCTATTGTATGTCTCATAGTATGAGACATCTATGTACCAAATTTCATTGGAATTAACCATTTAGTTTTCAAGAGAGCACAGAATATCTGTTTGTGACCTTAATTGTGGACATCAGTGTAGTATTACGACGAGAAGTAAGTAACACAGTTATCATAACCCGACAAACACACAATATTATAAGCACATCAGCCGTGAAGTCATGTACCCAAAACAACATCATAGCAAAATCGTCTTTCTTCACAGGCGCACTTAAGAAGGAAGTCAAATGGCACCTAAGGGCAATGTCCAGCATTGGTGCTTTGGAGGCGGGCGATGGGCAGTTACCAATTCCCAAAAGGCATGACAAAAGTCACCCAGAGTCTCATCCATAGTACACAGAACATTCGAATCATCTACATGCAAATGGAAATATATACGGAGACAATCAAAGAACGCAACTCGAGTCGTGCTTCCAAAGAAAATAGGCTCCTCTATTTCACCTTCGTCACTACTGCTAATATTGACTTGAAAAGACTGATCGAAAGCAGCCACAAAAATGTGCCTCACTCCGTTAATCATATGGTGGAGAGACTATAGAAGGATCATCATCAAAGGTCTGTAACTATGTCTCATAAGATGGTTAAAACACACATTCTGGAGGTAATAAATCAAAAGGAAGATTCTCAGGAACACAGACAGGACAATCGTACGTTTCAATGGTACACTGAATCACGGAATAAGAAGAATCACACGACAGCAAACTGTTAAATGATTTAGTAACTAAGGCTTCAGGATCACGTAAAACACCAGGTTCTTCAGGGGTTGAACATTAGAGTTCTCCGTAAACTTAAATTCCAAAAAATTGTTTGCTGAATTTCAGACTTTTTCTTCTTTCCGTTAATATGACAAATTATCAGGTGATATATTAGGTTCTCTCTAATGAATCCACATATGGAATTTTTAAATTTTAAGGCCGGCGTTTAATTTCTTTTACTTCTTGCAGCGATAAGTGATTTTCCCGTATATTTTCTTTCAGAGTGCCGCTAATAATTTCAACAGGACAATCTAATAATGTTAAAACTTCTAAGTGCTATCGCTGACATTCTGTAGGAACGAATTTTGGTTTTTTATTTGTATAAAAATTTTTATTTAGTACTGATCAAAAGCAATTAACAGAAACGCGTAACTATCTCCATTTAGATTATGTAAAGGGAATTTGAATTCGTTTGCTATTTCTTTGAGGTTCAAAAACGAAATTCTGGTCAAGAGTGAATGCTACCTTCTCAATAACTCCCTGCCAAGGACAATTTGCTTTGAATTTGCCATCCTTCACATATCGTCATTTATGAAATTCTGGTGGACACTCTGGTGGCCAAGTGGTCTCAGGCAATTGCTTCCTGTTGATCCTCATAAAAGTGCTCTAGAAAGACATGACAGATGGTGTTTAGAAGCCCTAACCTTTTGAACGGTGGCCATAAATTCGCCGAGAGGCTGCTTATATTTCTCAAAGCAACCAGCTCAGAAATAAAAAGAAAAATCACCTTCGCTGTTCTAACATCGATTTCTGCTTATACCTGAATATTATCAAATACAGATAATTTAGTTACTCTGACAATGTTTGCTGTTCATATTCTGCATCGATAAAAAATATCTTTAAGATAAAAAAAATACATTACCAAGAGATTTATTTTGAGCATCTTAATGTGTACGAATATCTAAAATCTTCATTTATGATTATAAAAGCAGCCAACACTTTATAGATCAGAAAATCATGAATGTTTCGAAGACCATTAGTCCTTTTGATTACGCTTCAGTCGTCAAATTTTTGTTTTGCCGCTTTGTTTAATATAAACTCCTATTTATGGTTTTACCACAAGTCGGTATTTTTCTTTTTTTTTTTTTTTTTTTGCGATGATAAAATTGTATTATACATTTTAGGCATTTCATTAAGCTCTCATTAAATTAAAAACATAATTCGAATAATACTTTTCATTTTAATATTTGTAAGGCACTTGATGTTGATTGGTTGTAAATAAAAGTTTGCTGTAACACATATATGTCAGTAACGTTCTTTTGAGGATTTCGAAAAATTATCCATTAGGATTTGCACACAGAGTGCAGTCATATATTAGACAGAGAGTTAAATTTTATACAGAGTGCTTAAAATTGACCGCACAATAAACCCATCGGACGATTCCTCGTGGAGAATGAAGCCGAAAACCGTTCTCCGTTGTTCGATCGGAAGTCGCATTCCGGAGATAAACGCGCCGAAAGTTTCGTGACGTCACATCCGGTAACACACAAGCTCGTTGAAGAGCGACGTGATAGTTACACAGGCGCACGTATCACAAGGCAATCAAGCCGCCTCGTTGGCGCAGTGGTCTAAGGTGATGGCTTCGGGTCATTTGTCCGAAAGGGGTCTGAGTGGAAATCTGGGTGAAGCATGAATGTTGGGTTTGTCCTACGGCACTGACTCTCTCCTTTCCCTGGAACCAGTAGTCATAAATTCAAGTAGGGCAACTACGTATAGCCCACTGAGTTGCACACGATGGTTGTTAAACTTTCAATAAAAAAAAAAAGCAGTCAACATTTAAAATGCGCCACAGGGTGGGTATGCGAATTCGAATGACGTAAAACCATCAGTTATACGCCTGCGCGATATGGCAGGTAGGGATAAGAAGGATTGGCCACTGTAGCAGGTAAGCTCATACTGCGTTGGTACATTTGACAGTAGTATGGGTAGCGATATATCCTAGAGTTTGACAGAGTAGTGTGGCATGTATCTCCTATTGGGGGAATGACATAGTTCAGCATTGCGTGCAGCAAGGTCCTACTGCGAGTAATTCCCAGCACGACTGCACCCGGACACCCAGGTCATACCGAGGCTTGAAGCTGATATGCGCGACACAGGCAATGTCGCACCACGTCATAATGTAGACAGTGCCGCTGGACCCTCTGTTAAGGCACCATCCCTCAAGGACGCCATACTAGACTTCATAAGAGGAGTCAACGACCAGCCGCCGTGCGATCGCGCAACATTTCGGTGTGCACCAAAGTAACGTACTTGCCGTTCTACACGACGAAGACCTGCACCCATATCCCATCACACGGGGCTAAGGCCTATTACCACAGGATTATCCTTGAAGACAGGTGTTCTGTGAATGGCTGCTACAGAAACATGCTGCCGATAATAGTTTCTTTCGCCTAATCTTGTGGACTGATGATGCAATTTACATGGCAGGCAGGGTATCTGCAACACCCATAATAGTCATGTTTGGGCATTGGACAATTCGCACGGATCCTGCTCACCAGGTCCGCTGGGGTGTTAATATCTGGTGTGGTATTGTGCGCGATATCCTGGTGTGACCATATCTTCTTCCCGAACGTCTCACAGCTCCCAACTACATGCTGGTCCTACGTGATGTTCTGCCGGACTTACTGGAGAACATGCCACTATTTGTTCTCAGCAATCTGTGGTACCAGTATGATGGAACACCGCAACATTACGATGCAAATGTTCGCCAGTGGCAGGATACGGAATATCCCACTCGATGGCTTGGTCGTGGTGGTCCTGTCGCTTGGCCTGCTAGATCACCGGAACTTAACCCATTGGACTTCTTCCTCTGGAGTCATCTAAAGAAACTGGTATTTCGACGGCCTGTGAACAACCTACATGACCTACAGGCCACCTTACATGCGGTTCTCACAACTGTAGCCCCTGCTATGCTGCAACGCGTGCAGATGTCTATTCCTCGGCGGGCTGCTGCCTATTGCGGACTGCAAGGTGGTCAGTTTGAACACATGTTGTAATCTAACACGAATGCACGTGCATTATCATTTGTGTTGTCGTGGTACACATCAATAAATTACACGTTTTCTGTCAAAGTGATTTGGTACGATATTTCTAATATGTGTATTCTTACCGGATGTGACGTCACGAACTTTCGGCATGTATATCTCCGGATTGTGACGTCCGAGCGGACAACGGACAACGGCTTTTCGGATTATTTCTCCACGAGGTATCGTCTGGTAGGTTTATTGTGCGGTCGATTCTGATCACCCTGTATATGTTATTGGTCAAACCCGACTTTAGGTCAAACTAGTTTTTTTCGATGCGCAATAGGACAAATGGGTCTGGCCTGGTCCGAACTAGATTATACTGTAATAAAGGATGAGCTTCCAGGACAAACTAATTTGCCCTAATCTTAACTAGTTTGACTTGCAATTGCACTTTAATTTACAGGATGGCTTAGTCAAACTGTTTTTTGTGCGATGTAAATAATGAACATGTTGAAAATTAATTATCAGAAAACATTTTTGAAGCGGACGATATAAACCCTTTTGTCGCGAAGGACATTCAAAAGGCAAGAAAACTAGCTATAGAAAACCTGGAGATACAAACCACTTCTTTTTTTGATTTTTTTTTTTTTGATTGGAGGTTTAATGACCACCGTGAGCAACTCAATGGGCTATAAGCAGTCGCCCGCCCCTAATTTTGAGTCACTGATTCAAGGGAAGGGAGAGAGCCAGAGCCGTAAGACGAAAACAACATCCATGCCTCACCGGGATTCGAACTCGGACCCCGTCCGGACGAATGATTAGAAGCCATTGCTTAGACCACTGCGCCACCGGGGCGGTCCAAACCACTTTTGACAAGTCATATCCACCAAACGGAAATAGAGAATGAACATATATTTTTTTTTTTTTTGAGCTTTTTCTACAATGTGTTATTTCTCGTAAGATTTAGTTTCAAAGCCTTCCTTACGAGCTTTACTTCACGAAAACTCGAATGAGCAGTTTCAGAAAAAAAATGTTACATACTGGACATAAATCTCTAAATTACATTGCTTGAAAACCATGCAAAATTACTCCTGACTAAAAATTTCTTCTATGGAAGCAAACTATTACTTCGCAGTTGCACTTCGATCATAAGGAGTTTTCATTCCGTGAATATTGATCTCTGGAAAAATATGAAATTTCTCTGTAAAGTTAAATAAATGTCGGTCCTCACCAAATAATGTATCAAAATTAGATTTAATAATCGGCTGGTATGTTGCACATGAATAAATAATCAACGGTAAAGTACATCAATAATTTGTTCATGAATGGTCATTCAGGAAACATTGGTTTGCAAGTTGTTTTATTTAATATCCAATATTTTCTACGGTTCAAATCAAAGAACACACTTGCACCAAAACAATGCACTTCCGGTGAAAACCAATGACTTCCGACACGGTCTTACCGCTTGGTTGGGACGACATATCCTTGACGTTACCCCACGGGACTGAGGAGGCACTCCGTCACATTCCAAGGCTACATTAGAAAATCGAACTCAACGTTCGAAAGTGGCAACCTTCTGCGCCCTGAGTGGGGCAAGGGTTTGCAGCAAACTGCGACGATGATGCTTGATTCCCGTAAGTGAACCGCGTTCTTCGCAGCCGCACACGACCATTTCTACACCTATTCAATACGAATCCTATTAGTATCTAGGATTAGTATAAAACTTCAAAGCTCAACCTAACTAAAGTAGGAAGTGCTTTCATGACAAATTACCTTGTAATTTATATGTCAATAAAAATAAAAAAAAAGTTGTCTGCTTGATATATGTATTTCATTTTCCAAATGTATTACTGGAAACATGCTTTCGTAGTACACACAGCACATTTTTTATTATGTTAAGATGGTCTGTATAAAACTGTGTGAACAGGACGGTTCAGACAGGATTCCGGTCCATTTTCTGGAACCTATTTTCAAAATTGAAGTACAACTGAGATTCAATATTAATAACAAGTATTTGTTTCTTTTTAAATATACGTAAAAATATTTGCTTCATCAAGCACTTTGCTCAATAGACAATACGTTATTTCCTTTCATATTGAAATTTATCTATAGTTAACTGCTTGTAATTGAGGATATTAAGATCAGTGTACTAAGAGATCTTCGCTGAAGTGGTACTTAAATTTAATCAAAATAGAAAACAATGTTTCCTGGCAAAAAGTTTTGTGTGTTTGAGAAAGTTCCACTGAAAGCTCAAATGAAAGGTGTTTAAGCCTTAGAAAGAACAGGAGACTTAATTTCCATTGGACATATTTTTTACGCATTCCATTTCACAAAAGAACTTGGTATGGGCATCTTAGAACGAGTAAAAATGTTACAGCAGCACCTGTATCTTCCATTTTATGTGTATGAGATTAAAATATCTAGGGAGATTTGAACTTCAAGTGTATCAAACTTTGATTCACTACTAGAACTACAAAACTAACACACACTAAATAAACACAGAGAATACCAAGAAAAAATTTTGCCCAGAAAAGCTACAAAGGGGTTGATCAAATAGAATGTATTTTCTGGAATGCGTTTCTTGCAAATAAACATATAATTTTAGATTAACGTATACCGCCCCGGAGGTGCAGCGGTCAAAGCGATGGTGTATCATTGTTCGTCCGAAAGGGATCCGGGTTCAGATCCCGATGAAGCATGGATTTTGTGTTTGCCTAATGACACAGGATCTCTCCCTTCTCTGGAACCAATGACCCCAAATTAGAGACGGGCGACTAATTATAGCCGATTTTGTTGCTCACGGTGATGGTTAAACCTCCAATAAAAAAAAACAAAAAAAGTATCGTATTATATAGGATAAATACCTCTCTCTTTAAGAAAATGTCCTCTACTTTACTTAGTGGCCTCCATGAGCGGTGATTACAGCTATGACCCTCCGGGGCATAATACTCTGAACCAGGCGCAGTACGACGGCTAGCGGTTTTTCTTCCACTTGGCTTGAAGAAGACAGGTCAATTCCTTCACCGATTTCGGACAGTGGGGGCGCCCCTTAATTCGACGTTCCAACTCGTCCCAGAGTTGCTCGATAGGGTTAAGGTCCGGGCCCAGTCCATTTGATTAACCCATTTTCACCATACCAAGTCATGGTGGACCTCTCAGCATGACAGGTGGCATTGTCATCCAGAAAGTAACATGGGTCCACCCCGTAAAACTGCCACAACGTAAGAAGCGCATGATAATCCAAAATGGTGCAGTAGGTCTCGGCGTTGAGTCTACCAGGAATTGCGACTAAGGGTTCCGTGCCATACCAAGAGAAACTCCCCCGTGGAATAATTCCATCGCCGCCGAACTTCTCATTTGGCACAATACATTCCCGCAGGAGGCGTTCTCCAGACAGACGACCAACCCAGACCCTGCCATCCGAACCGTACAAGGTGAACCTTGATTCGTCGCTCCAGAGAACATGTTTCCACTTGCGAACGGTCCACTGTCGACGTTCTTTGCACCACGTTAACCGAGCAGCGCTATTGTACTTGGTGACCAAAGGCTTGTGGGCTGCCGCATGTCCATGATAACCGAGCAAATGGGCTTCCTTATGGATGGTATTCATCAAAAGAACACTCCCGTTTGCCTATTGAAAATCCTTACTGATGTGGCCCATCGATGTGGTTGCGGTTCTTCCGAATATCTCTGGCCAGCACCCGTCGATCTCTAACACCCAGTTTTGTGGGTCTGCCGGGTCGGGGTACATTCCGACAGTCACTTCTCATCTTCCACTTCCCAATCACGTAGGCCACTGTCGATTTTGGGTACTTCAACTCGCTGGATAGGTCACGTGTGGATCGGCAATTTCTGTGATACCCGACGATTACACATTCCTTAAATTCAGAGCGCTCCGAACTGCGTGGCATCTTGCATTCGACTGATTGTGTTGTTGTTTCCCACACGATATTTAATGGCGGCGCCCGTGACGTGTATGAGGACCGCAGATATCGTCGATTGCAGGGGTGTCCAATTACTTGTTGGTAGAAAGTGAATATAATTTATCTGTAGGCTTCAACAAAAGCAAATATCTCTTTGAGGAGGAAAGCTTCCTAAGTACAGGAAGCGTGTGGTGCTCAGTTTGTTTAACAATCGCATATTACAAATAGTTACCGTATATACTACACCACATTTTACAAATTAACACGAGTCATGTAATATAAAATCTGCAATTAATGGTGTAATTAAAACACACAACACTGATACATTTAAAAACAATTTGACATAAACAGTTATTCTGTTCACGTTAAAGTCCGTATTTTAGAGATGCTCACGTGGTATGGAGGGACGCTTTGTGTTGTCTCTTTGGTGTTCAGATTTATCCAGGCTCCTGATAGTTCCAATGACTGGCTTTCATTTCACGTGTATGTACAGGATATGATTTATGTGTTTTTCCGTACAGCTGTGATAAAATACACTGATGTGCGAAAGTTAAGGACGAAGAGGTGAAATCAGTATAACAGGGGAATGGACCGAAAGACCACTCAGGAGAAAGACTAGGGCCCGGTACGGTAGGGCATTCACATACATGCAGCACGACGTGGGGGGGGGGTGGAGTGCGGTGAGGGTATAAAGCACTCGGGCGGTGTACGCTCAGCAATTCGGTGAAAGCTATTGCACCGTGTACATCGGTTTGAACGTCGTCGAGTTGCTGCCACCATGTGATATGGCCAACATGCAATCCTGTAGATGACATTTGGATAACTTTACCCGAGGTCGCGTCATTGGGAAGTTGGAAGAATGTCGCAGTGCGACTAGTGTGGCCGAGGAGATCGGAATCTCTCACAGCATCGTTTTACGAGCTTCGAGAGACGCATTAAGACCACTCAGGAGATAGACTACGGTCCGGTACGGTAGGGCATGCACATATATTCAGCATAACGGGGGGGGATTGTCGTGAGGGTATAAAGCACTCGGGCGGTGTACGCTCAGCAATTCGGTGAAAGCTATTGCACCGTGTACATCGGTTTGAACGTCGTCGAGTTGCTGCCACCATGTGATATGGCCAACATGCAATCCTGTAGACGACATTTGGATGACTTTACCCGAGGTCGCGTCATTGGGAAGTTGGAAGAAGGTCGAAGTGTGACTAGTGTGTCCGAAGAGATCGGGATCTCTCACAGCATCGTTTCACGAGCTTGGAGAGCATTTCAAACGACAGGAACAGCTCTCCGAGAGTTTAGCAGTGGTCGTCCACGAGCAACCACGGCGGCGGACGACCGGTATAATGCCCAAAAGGCGAGAAGAGACAGGCTTCATAAGAGGAGTCAGCGACCAGCCGCCGTGCGAACGCGCAACATTTCAGTGTGCACCAAAGTAACGTACTTGCCGTTTTACAAGACGAAGACCTGCACCCATTTTTTATGCATTTCATTGCAATGACATCCTTCATTCTAATGAAGGATGTCATTGCAATGAAATGCATAAAAAAACAGGAATAGCGAAACTCTTTCAACACACGAGGAAAACCTTTCAAAAATATGAATAATCATTATGTCCCAGAAACTGAAATGTCACTGCGGAAGTGACAGTTGTATAACTTTATTATTGTTATAGAAAAAAAACCCATCCGACTAAGTCCGTCTAGAGAGCAGAAAGCAATGCCATTAAAAATGTGGGTTCACTCATTTTGTAACGTTTCTCTGGTAAGCAAAAATTCCTATTGTTTTCCAAAGTATTCTTGTGCGATTTCAAAATTTTTTTTGAATAATTCCTTTCGTTCTGATACTTTCTTCTATAAAGGTAATTGACCTTTGCGATTTCATTTTAATTTTCAAGGTTTCGATTTTGCTAAGTTTCCCATACTTAAAAATATAACTAATAATGAAGTTAATTAAAATGCTGAACCTCATTTCCGTGATTAAGACATTAACACTGATTAAACGTTATCATTTGAATGCATTTTTCTTTAAATTCCTTTAAGGAAAAACTTTAAAATATGCCTACTTGTGTTTGGTGAATAAGACTTTAATTAAAGATCGGTAAGGGAAATTTCCGTTTACCTATGGTAATTTCTCGTTCCGCACCACTGAGGCGTTACTAAAATGTTTTAAAAATTTGCAAACTAGAAGTCTATTTCTTAATACTTATGTATCGTTTTTCTTTCTTTTGGGTATTTCATTTCTCGTGTTTAATGACAATTGTTGCGTACTTGCTTTATTTGTTTTTTGGTAGAATATATTCCTACGGTTTGGTTATGCGTTACTCTTTCTCATTTTGATTTCTGATTTGCAATACATCTATTATTTTCTGTTCTTTACAGAGATAGGTTTTGGCCAACCAATGTTCCATATGCTACGTGCGCTCTTTGAGATGAGTGATAAAGCCAAAACTTTGTGAAGTTCCTTCATTCTAATATTATGATAAGGAGTTACCAAGAAAGTTTGTAATACTTTGCAAGTTTGTAAGTGCCTTTAATGTTTTATTCATCATCGAATTTTAAAAAAATCAAACTTACAAACATACTTTATATTGCCAGTAGCCTGGACTTCAAACGCCAACTCTGGTTTATTGTTTTTGAAAGGATATTTGAGTCCTTAGAGTGGAAATGTGTGTAGGAATCGAAAGAATATCAAAAAGGTAGCTAAAAAGAAATGAAACTGCATTTGACTTATGAAATATTTTTCAATTTTTATAGGTTAAAGGTTATGTAACTAATACATACAATTGCAAACTCGTTAATTTAAGTCTAGTTCATTAGTGTTGCTTATCCATATTTATGTAAAAAGAAATTATAATTTAAACGAGTTTTAAGAGGAACTTTTAAGGTAACATGCTCTTCCAAAAAGTCAGAAAATTTCGTGGTTCATAACTTTGAATCTGAATCGTGTTGGTATAAAACTCAAATTTCAAAATCAGATGTTCTTAAGAAAATATTTTCTTGGAACAGAGGAAATAACCTATGCGAATTGAGCTCTTACTGGCAATACTCGTTTTTATTTCTCACGTATTTCTACGTCGTACTTGCTGTGATGTTAGACCTTCTAGGATAGAAAAGCTAAACCTTAGTTCTAATTTTAAGGTATTATGATGCTTTTTAAGGTTGGCCAGGTCAATACACTTTGTTTGTTTTATGAGCTTGCCAAGCTCGAGTTTAGCGTTGAGGTGCATCTTACATATTATCTTTCTATGGTCACTACCTGTGTTGAACTTGTTCAGCACATTGCTGTCTTCCATGACAAATCTCTTGTTGCAAATATTAAAATCAATTTCACTTGTCCATCCATTGGGATGCCTCCATGTCCATTTCCTTTGCGGCTTTTTCTTGAAAAAGGAGTTCATGATGAAAAATCTTTCTGCCTCTGCAAACTCCACGAGAGTAGTTCCACGCTGGTTACTGTTGCCGTGACCCAATTTATTTTACCTATTGAGGTTTCATTCTGTTGCCGTTGCCCTATTTTTGCATTGAAGTCTCCCATAACTATTTTCAAGTGCTGCTTGCCTTTATTATTTAAATGACGAATTTCCTCATAACATTCTGGTATGGGTTGTGTGCCTGGCCAATAGCGCTGGGTCTGTCCCATCCCTGGAATCGGTGGGATGAAATTAAAGAACGGAGACTGTTTGTGGAGCTGCGTGGTGTTACTGTTCGTCGATATACATCGATACCCGAAAGTAAGACACGAAACGATTCCATGTTTTTCTCGAATACTTAGAATTACCATAACTACAGTCATAATGGATTTTGTGTGATTCTCAGCAGTCTATTAAATAATGATGATGAGCGATGCTTTAGATTGACGACTGTGAAACGAGCTATAAGCGTCCAGATAACACATCCCATATGCTCAATAGTTCCTATATTTCTTAGTTCCTAACTCATATTTTCATTTGTAATAAGCATGTTTAAATTTAAAGGAATATTCTGTATCATTATTTCGAAAGTGTAAAAATACTTAAAATTGGAAGATCTGGCTAAATACTGAACACCAATGTTTAACTTTAGACGTATATTTTTTATAATTGCGGTTTCGGTGAAAATGGAGTTTTGTTTATAACAAAACTTATTTTTAGACACTGAAAGCGATTATATTTGTTTTGAGAATGTGTGGTTAGTATATTGTCCACAAGAAAAATTTATATATTTAAAGTGCCAGGACGTATTCTTGGATACATGTGAAAGACCTTTGTTTGGCTTAAAGTGATGGAAATCACTTCGAAAATATAAATAGTGATCTTCATGGAATCATTGAATATCCGTTAGTGTTCGTTATTTTATTCGCTGGTAGTGTTGGTTCATGCAGTCAGGATGTAGATTCTCACGTCAAAATAGGAGAGAAATCCTTTGACGCACAGTTCTGGCGAAATGCTCTATGCGTATTGCTTCATTCAGACTGCACTGAAGGTAAAACTCTGTTACCGCTATTGAAACTGACTACAGAATATTCGGTTTCAGTTGCATGTAAACCAATTCTGTATAGTATTCTACCTAGATCAAATGATTTTTTTAAAACTTGATATATCCTATACGTGTGAGGTATTCGATCTGAAATACATGGATGTATCATAAGAACCGCATTCCCATTATCAAAACAAAGAAATACATAAATATAAAATGGCATAGTGAATACAAATGTCAAGAAGTTTTGTAGGCCACGGGTCATAATTATTGAAACTTTGGTGCCACGAAGTTGTATAATAATTGAACAGGCGCGAAACGTTCTTTGCCTAAGAGCGGTCAAAGAGGTCTCTCCGTTTACAAATCGGAAATATGCCAGTGTGCAGTACCTCCTAAAGGTTTGCTAAATGAAAATTCCGCGACTGCTCAACCTGAAGCTACATAGTGTAGTAAATACTCCCACGGAAAGAGCTAATCATTTTTTATTTTGTTTCCTTTTTAGGTGGTTTTCGAAATATAATCGCAATAACTAGTTCGCTACTTCGTGTGTATTTCAGCGCCACGTTTTAATAAAGCCTGATGAAGGGCGAAAGTAAATAGCTCTGTCGCTAAATGAAGAAATACATAAAAAAAGACAGAAATAAGAGTACAGTGCAAATATATGACAAAATAAATCTTACGATTTGGAGTAATTTTTTTGCCCTACCTTCTTTTGTCTAGGAAAAATACTTTCCACATTTTTAAAAACCACAGCTTTTTACTTTACCGCGCAAGACATTGACGTAATTGTTGGACCTGAGTCAGTTAGATTTTCAGCTGTGCCCTTCTCCGTAGGGGGGAATAGTTATGGAAAATAAACGGCAAGGGTGATTATTTGATTACTGCTGGTAGTAAAAGTAATCATAATATATCAGATATGCACATTTTTTACTGCAGAAATCTCGCCTTTTGAGAAATTAGATTGGGGTGCATAGGTACGAGGTCACAACCACAGAACACTGATGAAATATAATCACGTAGTTGATAAGGTGGTGAGACGGAGAAAAAAGATACGTTTTGTTGTGATTTGGGATTTTCTCCACATTGCAGTATTTGAATTTTTGGACTAAAAACATAACTGTTATTACGATGTTCTAATGATGTTTTTATAAAAATAACCGAGTCCTATTTATGTTGTTTCTTCATGGTAGGTGTGAGCTGGTTTGTAGGCACGTTTGCCGTTGAGTTACACGCGATCATGCTCGGAATTCCATTTATCTTCTTATTATTACTTGTTTCAACATTCGCATTATTTTTTGTTTTAACAGGGGCAGTTAATTTCTAAATGCATCTTTAAAAATGTGTTCCACTCTGGTCGTACTTACATATCCTCTAATGACTTGGGCTGATGGAAAAATCTAAGCTGTACCCAATTTAAAATACACGAAAAGAGCGACTCAGTATCCATTCAGCATAAACATAAGCGCTGTGTATGACCGTTTTGGTCTCCATTTAAGTCATATGGGCATCGAGTAAAAAAAAAAAAAAAAAAAAGACAGAAATAAGAGTACTTTGAATTTTTCTCCTCAGTGATGATAGATAATTTACATTGAATTTGCAGTTTCTTTAACATTTTAAGCGAAAGATGTACCGAAACCAAATGGTATCCAACATGTTCTGTACTCCAAAAGCAGAAATGGTCATATAGCAGACGGGCTTCATGACAGCGATGGTGTAACTCTGTCGTGACGACAATCTGTCACTAACAAGATTGCAGCCTTCTGAGAAGGCTTGCAAGAAGGAGCAGGACTTCCAGCATGCCTCAGATGACCGCTGCATTCAACGAAGACTGTTCATTACCCTTATCTTTGCGACCAATGTGCAGGGATTTGAAAAGGAAAGGTTTTGGCAGAGTGGCATATCCCTATACGGCAACCAATGATTCCTGCGAAGAACCGAAAAGTCCGTCCAAAGTGGTGTCAGGAACACCATAACTAGGCACTGAACAATTGGAAGAAAGTCATGTAATTCGACGAGCTGCGGTAAACCTTATTCTCTATGGACGGTAGACAGAGAATTTGGCTGGAGTCCCCGAGAATCAATGGCCACAGCTTGTCTTGCAAATACACTACAAGTTTATGGATTTGGTGTTATTGCGTGAGACATGGTCTGATGGTACGTAACAGGTCCTCCAGTATTGCTGGAAGTCGAATTGCCTTCCGAGGATTTTCTCAACTCTCTCGCAGATAAAATATCTCTGACAATGTGATTTTTTATGTTGCAGGTTGAGGTTGTTCCATGGTCGACAGTGGCGTTACTTTTCGCGTAAGTCACGTTTAGCAGTGGTTCTGCGAACACGAGAACGACTTCATCCACTTTTCTGGCCACCAAAATACCAATATCTGAACCACTTTAAGAATATATGGGGCATATGAAAAAACAGATCTATGAGAAAAACTGTCTTCCGTGTAATCCGAGCAACTGAAAATCTACCTAGTGAAAGCCTTTTACGATTTAAACATTGGTGCACTTCAACACCTTTAATAGAACATTTGCCAAGTCTTATACGTGTTGTGATTCGAGATAAAGAATGTCCAAACCAATATTGAATAAATGTTTGTAATTCAGTGTCCGGTATATGTATACTTGAAAAAAAAAAGAAAAGAATAATTCATTTGCATAATTCGCTCATTAAACTCAATCGGTATCATTAGTTTTAAATCATTAATGGTCTAACAAAATTATTTCATTATCTGCAATTATATTAAGTACTAGAGGAATTTATGACAACACTCTGTTTTTTTAACTTCAAATTTAGACTTACTTCGTGATGCAAACTAATTTTTTTAAATCAAACATATTTTATGAAAAGAACGAAGCAGTTCTGCCAAACACATTTACTAAACCAAATACGAGTGATATGACCTTTCATTTCAAGCAAACGCAAATTACCTTCTACCGATCTTCGTGAAAAAGTTTAGCTCTAACGTTATTTTTAATACACCACAATATGAATATTGAAGAAACGCATATAGCGTATTAAATATGTTTTTTTCTTATGTTGTAGTAATCACAGATATTCGCCAAGCTTTCGCACTCCACTGGGCGGCTATTTCAAGGCAACGGTAGACATAAAAATGCAGGGAATTGCAACAGATAAGGAACAAATATGAATTTTAAAAGTGACGTGGGTGATATCACCAGCGTATTTCGTCAAATGTTTTTAGCACTTAATTACACGGTGAGAGACGACGTGTTCCCGTCTTTTAATAACGCAAGCCAAACCATTAGTAGGTCAGTAGAGATCATGTCATTGCACGCTACTTTGTTGGAGAGGATTTCGGCAGTTTCCCTGATGGCAGTCTCTTTAAAGTTAGTGTAGGGGGCAATTCTTATAATATTATTCCATACTGGAGTGGCCGATGAATGCATGGCTTCTCTGGCGAGGGCTGAATTCTGCATGTCCTGGTTGACACTTTGCACGTGTTCTTTACATCTAGTGTCCAAGGATCGCTTTGTCATTCCGATATATATCTTTTCCGTGTTGTCAGGATATACCAACGGTATAGCGTACACACCCGCCTTTTCTTTTTCACACTGTCTCTCCTTGCAGATTGATACTACAAGGAGTGTTCAAATGAAAAGGTACGAAACGACACTGTGGGTATAAATGAAGACTTTATTCAAAGTATACACCATAGGCCGTAGTACAACGATCCCATTGATTAACGAGCCGAAGGATTCCTTGTTCCCAGAATTCCTGTGGCCGTGACGAGACCCAGTCCTGCACAGCATCCTTGAGTTCGTCGTCCGAGTGTAAGCGCTTCCCTTTCAGATGTTTTTTCAGGGGACAAAATACATGGAAATCGCAGGGCGACATGTCCGGGCTGTAGGGCGGATGGTCAAGCTGCTCCCACTGGAACTTGGCCAGTTCCGCGTGTGTGACCCTGGAGACGTGGTGACGTGCGTTATCATGTAGCAGAACCACACCCTACGCGATGAATAGCGACCGGTTTAACACCTTCCGCTGTCAGAAATCGGAAAACGCCTCGCTGCTCCTCAATCGTCGAATTTTGCAATGTGAAGGCCATCCTGTCCTCACACGCACTGCCGCGTCAATTGGACGGCGCTCTTTATAAGCGCCTCTGCTCTCACCTGCGCATGCGGCCTCCCGCGCATGCTCCGATCCACGCCGGTGACTCCAATCGCATCCCTAGATGTGTCGCTACGTTCTCCCATAAAGGCATAGACAAATATGTTAACGGTTACGTTCTTATGACGTTTCGTACCTTTTCATTTGAACACCCCTAGTATATGTGATCATGGGGTCGGTGACTTCATTGCTGTTAATATTTTGTATTTACGTAACAAATTATTTAATCAATATGCAAAGCCTGGGATATATGAAATGGGTCCTGCGTACTTCATTGTGTTACTAGGTGATTTTGTTGCTGCTGACATTACACGATTTCTTACAGTTCTATGTATTGTCTATTTCATCTCTGTTATATCCAGCCTTTAGATCTTTGCTATAAATATTATCAATTTCCTTGTTATTTAGGTAGTCGGGGTGGCGTACGTTATACGCTCTATAGATTCATGCTCTAAAAGTAGAAAGTTTGTACTTTTTCGGGCATGGCGAATCAGGAGGGACAAGATTCGGTACTGCAGTCGGTTTATAATAAACGTTAAAATCGAAGCTGGATGTTCTATTTCTTCTGAGCGCGACGTCAAGAAAATTCAATGTTCCATCCACTTCAAGCTCCATGGTGAACTATATGGTATTATGTAGACTGTTTATCTTATGCATGAAATATTTTAATTCGTCTACTCCATGGTACCATATGAAGAATGTATCGTCAGCGTAGCGGATCCACACTCGGGGTTTCTTGATACATTTTCGAAAGATGAGATCTTCTAGCGGTCTAAGTACTGCTGATAGAGAGGAACCCAACAAAATAGCGTGAAATGACATGATCTCTACTGAACTGCCAATGGTTCGGCATGCGTTATTAAAAGACGGGAACACGTCGCCGCGCACCGTGTAATTAACTGCATACAACATTTCACGAAGTACGCTGGTGATATCACCAACGTTACTTTCAAAAGTCATCTTTATTCCTTAACTGTTGCAATTCCCTGCATTTTTATGTCTACCGTTGCCTTGAAAATGCCTCCCAGTGGAGTGCGAAAGTTTGGCGAATCTCTGTGATTACTGCATCATAAGAAATAAACGGATTTAATACGCTACAAGCGTTTCTTGAATATTAAGTGTAGCTATCTTTACTCTCATTTCATTATATTTGAATTGAATTTGAATTAGCATTTTATTTTGCCATGTTGCACCGACTAGCATACAACCAAATCGCAAATGCAATTTCTGTACCAAAAAAATGTAACCATATGCAAACACAAGAGAACTACAATACATATACATATATAAGAAATGCAATTATGTAACACATAGATTCATAAATATGAATAATAATACAACTAATACAAGCACATGAGGCATCAAACATGCAAATACACATATTATACAATATTAATTTATATATAATGCTGAGTACAAATGAAGTTGTAGTAATACCAAAACACGTATGACAATACGAATAGTACTACGTACAGTATATTACAAGCACTTATTCAACCAAATATCTTTTATTTAACGGCGGCGGCCGTGACGTGTATCAGGACCGCAGATATCATCGATTGCAGGGGTGTCCAATTACTTGTTGGTAGATAGTGTATATTAAAAGCACTTATTCAACCAAATCTTGGGCAACATGTCAGGGATCCAGAGAAAAGTCTAGTATAGACCTGACCAACCACTGGTCTCCTAGTAAAAAAACAAAATTGCCAAGTCAAAGGATTATAATCCTATAGAACTGCCATTTACAGAATCGGAATAGCAGATAATGAAACCAGAAACATTTAACTGTATATTAAATACTCCCTTAACTCTCTTTTAAATGCAGCATAGTTAACAATTAATCTAGTATAAACGGCAACTCGTTCCAGAGTCGAGGGCGAGTAGCATTGATATTATAATATAAAATGTTTGTCCGAGCTCCGGGGTTCACCAAATCAGTGTTTATCCACGAGTATGGTAAGAACGGACCATCTAAGCCACCATCGTGCCACCACCGATACTTTCCGTCCAATTCGCTCCGCAATACGACGATACGACCCCCTTCCTCGCGGATTCCGACTAGACGACCTCGCTTAAAGTCCGATAACTGCTGAAATCGTGCACGTCTTCCATGTACAAGCATTGCAGCTTCTTCAGGGTCTTCGCATGTGTCCGTACGCCGACGATTGATTACATTCACTTCGCCGTACTCCTTAAATACCACCGACGATAATTTGCATATTATGCCATCCTGTGGCGTAAGAGCTCACCGCTTGATCCCGAAATTAACATAACACCTACGTAAACTCGACCCCATTAACATTTGTAAATTTCGTGATCGTCCGCCAATTCCTTCCTGGTGTTCTTTTTTTACTTTCCGCCAGTGTATGTTAATGAAACTTCATAATAGAGCACTGAAATCAGAGTTATTATTAAAGTTTACATATAATATTTTTTTAACATTAAAGGGGACTGAACTTTTTTCGGAAGTTATATACCTTGCTAAGCAACATTTGTTTTTAAGTTTCTGCAACTCCCTCATTTTCCATGATTCTTTCGGCTTACACCCATAGTTGCCGTGTGAGATGAATTGCAGACATATAATTCTTATGTTTTCTGTATGAGATTTGCAGTTGGTTTAACCTTTTTTTTTAATATGATCTCTCTTTAATGATACCTAGAGAATTACAACGTGCTGGATTTATCTATTACAGAAATTCGACTTCATGTAACAACTTACATTTCAAATTCAATAAATTAAAATGGAATAGCTGGGGAGCAGGATTGTTACCATGCTTACGTAGCATATCAGTAAGAGGAAGTTTCAAGATGGTTTTTTCCACTTTGAGCCATTGCGTGTCCGGATCCTTCAGGAATTTATTCTGATGATCAATCTTCGACAAACGAAAGCAAATGAATCAGCGCCACAAAAATTTGTAATACAGGGGAAATAAAAGCTTGCTTAATTTTGGAATTTACTGTACGTTATATTTTGTCAAATGACTTTCCGGCATCTGTTAAATAAATTTATGGTACTGTTCAGGAGGCTAAATTTCGAATCATTCTCAGTGCATTTTTTACCGGAGTTCAACTGCAAAGCAGAAAAAGCAAAATAATTTTATTTTATACCCTAATTTTATTTGAATTTTTGTTACATTAAAATGCATCAAGAAATAAACTTTATTTTTGAGTTTGTAAGAAGTAGCGAGAGCAGGTATCACTTACCAAAACATCGTGGCTGACCAAGTACACATCTTTAGACCAACTGAACTCCCTGCCGGAGAAGGCATTTTTCAACAGGATAATGCTCCATGCCTCACTGCGAAGAAAGTTCAGAAATGGTTCCAAGAACATAAAGAGAAGAGTTCTATGAATTTTCATGGTCCCGAAATTTCACTGACATGAATCCTATCGAGAATTTGTGGTTCGAGTTGGAGAAACGTGAAAGAGAAACAAGACGTCAGCCATGTAATTTACGGGACCTGTGGGATTTCTTGTTGCAATCGTGGATCAAAATATCAAGAGACAGCTACGAATAACTCCATGAATCTATGCCCCATAGGGTGAAACATGTATTGGGGTCTAGAGAAGGATTTACATCGAATTATTCACGTGTTTTTAACATTTTATCAGAATGACAAAGCAGCACATTTCATTTTTCAACTGACCTCCCAGCTTTTATTTTTAGTAATAGTTTATAGATATTTCCATACTCCTACTCCAACTATATGTACAATATCTCAATTCTGAAACGGATTAAGTATGTTGTTCCAAAGTTCATAAATGAAATTTACTGTTATGTTCTCATTTCAAATGCAACTGTTCCGGTTAATTCTCAATATGGAGGAGAAAGGAAAGGCAAAGCTCCTGTGCAAAATGCTGCTGTGCGTCAAAAGCCAGAGTAGAACCTTTTGCGAAACAAATATGTATCACATAAAATTACTATTCTTAAATCCTACTTTATTTAAAGAGAATAAATGCTTGAGACTAGGATTCAAATAACAAAATTTGTAAGACCATAAATAGTACGTGCCTAGGCCCTAGCCTAGGAAAGGTTTTGGGGGTTTAAACCCTAACCGAAATGCCGTGCCTAAATATAGAGAGGATGGATAAATTCATATGGTTGAGTAAGTAGCATAGCATGTAAGTCAGTATTTGAAAAATTGACAATATTAAATACACTGACGGAAAAAAAAAATCCCAACACCAAGAAGGGGTTGTGTTAGAAAAACGACAGTTGGTAGGCGGTGAGAGTACATCTGTAAGATGTCGTCTATGCAAATTTCGCGCTCGGCGCATACATGTGACACTAGTAGCAACCCTCGGAACATGCAAAGCAGGTTTGCTGTAAATACGCGCTGTAACGTTCGTGAGCGTTACTTATCGTTGAGATTCTACGTAAGGTGGTTATGTTAGTCAAGAATGCTTTTAAGAAGACAAAGAAGCCTTTATCAACAGTTCACGGAGTTTGAACGAGGTCGTGTAATAGGGCTACGAGAAGGTGGATATTCGTTCCGCAATATTGCAGAACGACTTGGCAGGAATGTAGCCACTGTGCATGATTGTTGGCAGTGGTTGTCAAGGGAAGGTACTGCCTCAAGAAGACCGGGTTCCTGCCGGCCACATGACACTACTGAGAGGGAAGACCGCCGTGTACGCCGTACGGCCGTGGCGCTTCGTACCGCGTCTGAGGCAGCAATTCGAGCTGCAGTTGCCACCACAGTGACACAACGAACTGTTACAAATCGGTTACTTGAAGGACAGCTCCGAGCCAGACGCCCTGTAGCGTGCATTACACTTACTCCAAGCCACTGCCGTTTGCGACGTCAGTGGTGTCAAGCTAGAGCTTATTGGAGGACGGAGTGGAGATCTGTTGTGTTTTCTGGATGAAAGCCGGTTCTGCCAGGTTGCCAGTGATGCCCGTGTGTTGGTTAGAAGAATGTCAGGTGAACGCCTGCAAACAACATGTCTTCGGCCGACACACACTGGACCTACACCTGCAGTTATGGTCTGAGGAGCAATTTCCTATGACAGCAGAAGCACTCTCGTGCTTATCTCACGCACCCTGACGGCACAGTTGTACGTCGGTCAGGTGATTCAACCTGTTGTGCTGCCATTTATGAACAGCATTCCAGGGGGTGTTTTTCAACACTATAACGCTCGCCCGCATACCGCTGTTGTAACCCAAAATGCTCTACAGAGAGTTGACATGTTGCCGTGGCCAGCTAGATCACCAGATCTTTCACCAATTGAGCACGTATGGGACATCATTGGACGACAACTCCAGCGTCACCCCCAACCAGCACTAACCGTCCCTGTATTGACCGACCAAGTGCAAGAGGCATGGAACTCCATCCCACAAACTGACATCCAGCACCTGTACGACACAATGCATGAACGTTTGCGTGCTCGCATGCATAATTCTGGCGGTTACACCGGTTATTAATGTACCAGCATTTCACATTTAAAATGGCTCTTCTCGCGCTTACAATAAGCTTCGATATTGAAACCTTAATCGATTAAATATGTTACCTATACAAATGTATTGCCGCCATTTCATTCCTCTACAACTATTTTTTCGTGGTGTTGGGATTTTTTCTGTCAGTGCACAAGGATTTCAAGTGCAAGTAAAATGCTACAGAAAAAAAATTAACGTATAAAAGTTTGAAACATCAGAAACCCTCGCCTAAAATGCTTTTTGGCAACGCCCCTGGAACGTGCGTCGAAATATTATAGTAAAACTAGTATTAATACATCGAGGAGCCTTTAAGTGGGATTTAAATAATTTTTAAAGCTGGCACAAGATCAAAGCATTTATTCACATGTACTTACGGAGAAGATGTGAAATGACGGGAGCATCTATGTGAATACCACATTGACGAAATATCTATCAGACCGCTCTCATTATGCAAAGATACAATTTTTAAACACCAAGTGAACCAAAAACGTTTTTCAAACAGTAGTTTATAAGAAAAATGATGTATATATATTTTACATATATTACTTGTGAAAGGTTTTAATTCATTTTTTAGAAATACTGTTACGCTTTGAATAGCATTTAGTTATCAAAAGTGATGGTTTCTTCATACGGATAAAAAGTTGGTGACACTTAGCGATTGTACGTTTTAGTCTGTTTCTTACGCATAAAACGCATAAATATTTTTCTCTCTTCAAGTCTGTAACTTCCACTTTCATCACTCCAGACACAACCTCATAGTTTATTAGTGCTTCAGAAATAGGAATTTTCTTCTCTATGTCATTTGTTACCTGGGTTTCTATCTCCTGGCTTTCTTTCTCTAACTGTGTAAGCCTTTCGTTTTCTAATTGTTTAAGCCTTTCTTGCTCCAACTTCTGAATCCTCTCTTCATCTAATTGTTTAAGCCTTTCTTGTTCCAACTTCTGAATCCTCTCTTTCTCTAAATGTTGAAGCCTCTCCTTCTGTAACTGTTGAAGCCTCTCTTTCTCTAACTGCTGAAGCCTCCCTTTCTCTACTTGCCGAAGCCTCTTTTTCTCCAACTGCTGAAGCCTTTCTTTCTCTAACTGTTGAATATTTTGTTTCTCTAACTCATGAAGTCTTTCTTCCTCTAATTTTAGCCATTCCCTTATAAATTGCTCAAAACTCTCTTTTTCTGACTTCTGAAGTTTCTCTTGTTCTAACATCTCTATTTCTACTCGCTCGAGTCTTTCTTAGGCTTGTCTTTCCTTCAAAATTCCTTCGAACTCCTTAAGGCCCTCTATTCTATCTCTTTCTAGTTTTTCCTCTCTTTCTCTAAGCATTTCTTCCTCTAACCTTTCCTGTTCCTGGGTGAGATCATTTCTGTCTGAAAATCCAGAATAACTGTCTTGTGAATACCTGGAATTTTCTTTTAGACTGTCCCTCTGGTCATAATGACGGTGGTTATAGCTAATGTCACATTCATTTGCAAGGTGCCCTCTCCCCTAGCAGCGATAACAAGTGACTGTGGCCCTACAGTTCTTCTTGCGCCTATCTCGAGGAGCATTATTCCTCGGCAACCTTTCTCGGACAGGTGACCTAACTCTGCTTCTGGAGCTTTTCTGATGAGGAAATATTTCCGTTATGTCATTCACCTGTAAATCAAAATCCATACTGACTCACTATGTCTCTTTTATTCTTTTTGCAAGCTGTAACATGACTGATTACTATGGGCACTGGTTTGGAAAGTGAAAATTGGTCCAATAAGGCCTCTCTCAACAAATTACATGAAGAATGATTTTCAACAAAGGTGAAATCCTTTACCAATTGCTTCGCTTCTCCTCGACATTTATTTTTCATGAGTACAAATTTGAATTTCTCTGTTATGTTGCAACTTTTGCTCACCTTTTCCACGGACTCTACAAATTCTGCAGCAGAAATACTACCTGAGCTACCCGAAAATGTCGGAACCTGATTCAATAACTCCATGCTCCCGTAGACTGCACTAGCATACGAAACTGAGTCTACTACTCCTTTGAACAACATGCTTATTTATTTTTCAATACTCGCTGATTCAAAATATATATATATATAATAATATCTCACAACTACTCACTACAGAGGTTCGTTCATTGACAAATTGTGCTCAAGGTCATTCAAAATTTCACTCATAAAAAATTTAAACACTTAAAATTACACACATAGCAAATTTGTACCTTACACCAAAAAAGCAGTTATGCTGCTTGTAGTAAAAATACTTAGATTATGCATTAAGTTCAATTCTGCCATCATGAAAATGTTTGTGTGTTAGCAAGACGTGAGGTTTTTAATAAAATGCAACTTTACGAGTTGGGTGAAGAAAGGAAAAAAATTATGCATTAAGAATCTCAAGAACTTTTCACCTATTTCTTATTCAAAGCTCCCGAGCTGAAATTTCTTTTACAAATAATATTTTACACCTTATTACAATTATTTTTCGAGTCACTTTGTGTTCAGTGATCCGTCAATCCATAAATCCTGGGCACAGAAACCATTTGATATAAATGAATTCTCAAAATTATGAATCTCTTTCACGGTCATTAATCTCAGGTCACTAGGATTGTGTTTTAGTGTAAATATGTTCTTGTATCAAAATACTGTGGAACAACATGGCACGTGATGCATAAAAAAATCTAGTGGAAGAACAAAAGAAAAATGTATGTAAAAAACAGTTAAATTTTGCGTTTTCAAAGTATATGTGGATTAATTTAGCAGGTTCAGATCCATGAACTCTGCCAAGTGCAGAGGTGATTTATGAACTTGACCAAAATAAATATCACAAGATTTTTCTATCACCTTGGATTCACTGAACACACATAAACAAGTAATGAAAGTGACTCAAAATTTTTAGTTGCAAAAACTGACTGGCAGTTATATTTAATGTTGATCAGGCCTCTCTCGCCTGATCAGAATTTCGTTGCGAATTTTACAGATTTTTGTTTCTTTTGTTTTATTTTCACAGATCACCCATAATGCCAAAAATGAGTTTTAGAGTCCAATTTCAATTTTGTTGGGTGGAAATTAGTTATAAAACTTTCAACTTTGTCTAATATTGCGAATTTCTAACATTTCTATTTTATAATTCGTCAAAAAATATGATTCAAAGTTTCAGTGTGATTATCGTTTACTTGAAGGAAAAAAATTATGTGATCAACACTTAATATTACTCTTTTAGGTACCTTTTCAAAACAACATGCATAATACAATAGAATGTTATTCTTTGGCCAAACAATAAAATTAATACCATGTGGTTTTCAGAGTGTAATGCATTACGACTTATTCTGAATTTCCTTAGTTTTATATCATTTGTGTTACTAAAAATACTTTAACTCTCCCTCATTTTATTATACTCGATAAATTTCATTTTTCACAAATCTCACTCATGTTCTCCGCGTCATTACTTGATACATTAAGCTTTTCAGGTACTTCATAATAATTTCAAATAATCAAAGACTTCAATAAGCATTATATCATTTTGACCTGTCATCCTCTACCAAATATTTTTTTTTTTTTTTTTTTTTTGTTTTTTTAAGAAAGAAAGTCTGTTGAAACAAGAGGCCGTAAAATGAATTTTATTTTTGATCAGAAGGGTTTACCTTTTCTTTTCAGCAATTTTCCGTCACGAGAGAGTACCGAGCTTCATTTCTCGACCCAGATACCTTTTAGGCTGGCTTGGCTCACCTCGGTTTTCTGTAGCGGAGTAGGGAAGCAGACAATAATAAAAAAATGGCCGTCGAGGCTTCTTCCTGGCGTGGTTTAGTGTCGGTGCGAATGTCTGCAACGTGACTCTTGATAGGACTTCATTGGTAGAATGCAGTGCTATCAAGAGGGACGTGACGCCTAACTGCCGAGAGCGTTAGGCGTCACGTCCCTCAGTTCACCTCAGCTTGTAGAAAACAGATAATGTAGTCTTGTCCATTTGAAACGTAGCAAGGAGTGGAGCTGCTGTCAGCAAACGAGCTTGGAATGACCAATTTTTCTCACACAAAAAAAACCAGAGGCAAGCGGGCGCGGGAGGTGAAATCTCACATCACGGTCAACAGCAGAGTGAGTTATGAGTTCGCCCCATGAACTTCCTTTTCGCCGGTCAGTGTTTACTGACCTCAGTCCAAGTGAGGCTTTACCCTCTGAAAACTTTTGGAGCAAGTGTGAAAGTGAAGGGTCAAGGTAGAAAATTCTCCTCAGCTTAAACTTTTCACAGCCCTAGCACGCATGCGCCAATAGGTCGCTATGACTTTCAGCTACGCTATTGGCTGAAAGTCAATCTGTTATGCTTCCTGTAACTTGAGGGTAAAAGTGTTCACGGAGGAGCGTGTTGGGGGGGTGAAGAACTTGCTATCACTCTCTGGCTGCTGATCACGGCTTAGCAAAAATTCCTGGAATTCCACCTGCTCTGTCCTGTGTGTTCTATTGTATTTCAAGTTTGCAAGGTGACCTTCTTCCAAAGGGATTTCTTTGCTTACAGGAAGGCAAATTCTTATCTCTGATTTTGGTGACTCCTTGTCTAGTGAAAAATATACGAAATGGTGCAAATTCCGGGAATCTTTCTCATTTTCACAAAAAAAAATTTACATCATGAACACTCAATATTTCTCGAAACAATACAAAAGTTTTCAAATCATTTCATTTACAAATTGCTATATAATAAATTTCAGAATTCGGGAAAAATTAATTTCCTAAAAAAAAATCATTCTACTGACAGTACACGATTCCGTACTAAATTTTGTTGTGTCTTTCTAACACACATGAACTTTTTGTACTAATAAATGCTTCTCACCACACACTGTTTTATCTCAGTCATAATGTAAGCTTAATTTAATTTAATTAATTATGCACGATTCACTTCACGATTCCAATGTTCGTAATTTACTACATATATCATCATCATCATCATCATTGTCAACCATTATCAATCCACTGCTGGACGAAGGTCTCCCCAAGTTTCCTCCAAAACGGTCTGTCTTGTGCCAGTCTCCTCCATGTCACCCCTGCATACTTTCGAATTTCGTCCACCCATCTCCCATGTGGTCTTCTTCTGGGTCTTTTCCTGTCCCTTGGAATCCAATCTAAAATTTCGGCTGCCCATCGATGATCTGTCCTTCTGGCAGTATGTCCAGCCCATTGCCATTTCAGGGATTTAACTCTGATCATGATGTCTTCCACTCTTGTCATTTTTCGGATCCACGAGTTCCTCTTCTTATCTCTCCTGGTTACACCAAGTATGCACCTCTCCATGCTTCTTTGAGTTGTCTGCAGCCTTTGTATGTCTCTTTTAGTTAAGGTCCACGTCTCTGCACCGTACGTAAGCACTGGAAGGATGCATTGATTAAACACTTTTCTTTTAAGACATAATGGCATATTGCTCTTGAAAATTATGCTGTTTCTTCCAAAAGCTCTCCAGGCAAGTTTTGTACTCCGATTAATTTCTTCATCAATCTGACCCTCACTTGATATCTGCTGTCCAAGATAAACGTACGTGTCTGTTATTTCCACCTTTTCTATATTAATCGATAAATCTTCATTTCTTGTAAAAGCATTGAACATCACTTTTGTCTTCTGAAAGTTCATTTTTAATCCCACTTCTTTACTCTTGTCAGCAAGTTCCTGGATCATACTCTGCAGCTCTGATGGGGTAGTTGCAAAATCATCAGCAAAACGAAGGTGGGTTAGATAATCTCCGTTAATCTTTATCCCTTTGTTTTCCCAGCTCAGCTACTGAAAAACACCCTCCAATGTGGCATTAAAGAGCTTCGGAGATATGGTGTCACCTTGTCTCACTCTCTTTCCAATTTTTATGTGTGTTTTATTTTCAAACAGCTGAATCTTTGCACTTGCATTTTCATAGATGTTAATAATAATATTAATGTATGCATCTTCAATACCGCAGGTTTTCAGAGCCATTGTAACTGCTGATGGTTTCACCGAATCAAAGGCTTTATCATAATCGATAAAAGCCATGCACAATGGAAGTTCATATTCCCTCGCTCTTTCAATTAGTTCTCTCAGTACGTGGATATGATATATTGTGCTGTAGCCACTCCTGAATCGAGCTTGTTCTCTCGGTTGAGCCATGTCCAGTGTTACCTTCAAGCGGTGTGAAAGAACTTTAGTGAAGATTTTATAAACTACTGATAGGAAGCTGATAGGTTCGTAATTTCCCAGATCCTCAATGTCACCTTTCTTATGTAGCAGGATCATTGTAGCGGTGTTCCAATCCTCAGGAATCTTTCCTTCATTAAGGCATCGAGTGAAAATTTCGGCGAGTACTGTTTCGATGTCTCCACTTGCTTCTTGTATGATGTCTACAGTAATTCCATCTTCTCCTGGAGCTTTTCCCCGCTTCATGTTCTTGATTGCATGTGCAACTTCTGCTGGAAGGACTAGAGGAACTCTGGTACTGGTATCTTTCATGATGTATGGAGTGCATGTATCATCCCTTTCATATAATTTGGAGTAGAAATCTTTCACTCTTGTCAAAATTTCGCCTCTATTTCTTGTTACAGAACCATCTTCTTTTCTCAGTGCCATAATCTGTTTTCCTCCCTCACTGAGATGTCCCTTTGCTATCTTTAGGCTTTGGTTGTTTTCAATTGCTTTCTTCACTTGTTCACAGTTGAATTTCCTCACATCTTCAGTGATACTTTTTCTTACTGTCTTGCATAGCTCTATATATTCCACTTTGGAAGTCACATCTTCTTTAGTTGTTCTCATCTCTCTTCTTTTTTGCATCAACATTTTGGTTTTTCCTGATAATTTGTTTACATGCAACTTGTTCTTAGACCCAGCTAATTTTGTTGCTGTTACCATAAGAGCTTTGGTTACTTTTCTGTTAACTTCAGAGATGTTCACTTCTTCCGATGTTAGGCCTTCTAAAGCAGAGAACCTGTTCTTCAGTTCCAACTTGAAGGTACACAATTTTCACTAAAAGCCGTGAACGAATGTTTAAGAAAGTGGGAAAAAAATGTTTTTCATGTCGCTCAGTTCGCCTCAAAGAATGAAATTCAGAAGAAGATTAATGAGATGAAAAATTTAAATAATCATTCTTGGAGGCAAGAATGCGTGGATGTGTGATTTTTCGCATAGTGAAACCGAAAACTGGGCCCTAGCTTCCAACACCACTAATAGAAAAATATCAACACATCAGATATAGTTCCGAAGAAATCTTTTTTTCCCGTAGGAGTACGTGGTAAGAGACCTCACGCATCCAGAATTATCTTTGAAAAAATGTCTTCGATAACTGGTACTAGTTTTAATGGAGATTTATTTTGTCTTATCATCTGATTTCCCTGTTCTTTAACAATTTTCACAAGATCGCACATAATCTACTTCTTTATAACATGTGGGCTAGAAAAAATATCGGAGTACTCTGTCCTTAGTTTTTGTCACACCTAGGTGAGCTGAGGTTTCTTCATGACACAAAATTTTAAGGCGTTACCTATGTTCTTCTGGAACTACGAGTAGTTCTTTCTCAACACTGGTCTTGTCTACCCTCTGTTTCACTAATAATTTGTTTTTCAAAATATACGATTCTGTTGACAAATCAGTTGGAGATTTCCCAGCAGTATCGAATAACGGTTTCGACGCTGTGTAGCAGCAAAAGTATCAGAATTTATTTCTAAAAGTGAACATATTAGATCGAGATCATTTTGTATAGCTGGTAATAATACACAATTTTCTTCGCTTGGTTCATTCTCTATTTTCGACACCTCAATATTACTAAGTGAGCTCTCTTTTTTTTCTCTTCAAGTTATTTTTCACTTTTTTTCTGAAGCATTAGACTCTTCTTGCAAAAATATCTGTGACCACGGCATTTATTTCATGATGAACTAACCCTTTATCGTGCTTAATCTGATCTAATACAGCAGCAGTACGATTTCCCAGTAAATATCGGCCTTGGTCTAGCTCATTTCTGATTACAGCTGCTACTGTGACGATAAGACCAAAATCTCCTATCCGTTACATTTGAGCTAAAGATAAACATGTTGGTGCCACATCAAGAGTCTGCTGAACCCAAGCATGTATTCCCTTTAACATCTGAAATGTGATATGCTCCTGACAAACAATATCAATAATCGCTCAAAAATCTAGTAAAATAGGCATTTTAAACCTATTTATTTTCCTATAGTGGTAACGGTGTTAACAATTCATCTTCCGTCAGTTCTGAAATTCTATTTATAGTTGCAAAAACTGCTTCATGATTTTGGTTTTATTTTTGACATTGGGGTCTAAGATGGTATACGATATACATTCAAAACATTGTTGTCTCCTCCGGCGTTCAAAATGTTCAAAATTCGTAGTTTGAGAAACGTTAAGCTCTCTACGAGCTCGATCTCTTTGAGCTGTGATAGGCTAACTTCTACTGCTATTATCGTACAAGCTTTTTGTTCGAAATTTAGGCACATTCTTCTCTTTTTTCTGAATGTTTACTGAAGCATTTTTCATACTTTCTCAGACATTGTCGTAGTCATCCAACACCTCAGCAAGTTTGGACAATGAGGAAACCTTAGTTCATTCATCAATAAAATGCTCAAGGAGTTCTATTGGTACTCGACGTTTCATCTGATCGGTCACCATTAGATCCAGTAGCTGTTCCTAAGTACAAATTTTAAGACCTGCAATCCATTCAGTGCAATAATTTCGAAGTTCATAGTTAAAATCACGCCACGAAAACTCTGCTTTCTTTTGATGGTTCACAAACATTTGCCCAATCTTTTCTGGATTTAGCTTAAATCTTTTTTAACAACAGAATTTTTACATAATCATAACTATCTGCCTCTTCTCCCGGTTCTCTTGCTATAAGTTGAGTAATCTCATAATGCAGTAATCTCATAAAATGCGAAACCCAATCTGTTTTTTTATTTGTGCTTTACACAATTGCCTTTCGAACAAAACGAAATACAGACTTATGTCGCCTTCCTTAGGATACAAAATTTGGTATCAGACGATGAAGATTAATTTTAGGCCTTCCTACCATTCCTTCTACAGTTTATTCTGAAATATTACCTTGTGTTCTACTTGCAGCTTCAATTCGTCGTAATTCCAATTCAAATTCTCTTTCCTCTTTTCTCTTATATTTCTTCTTTCCTTTTCCGTTCGTTCATTTCTTCTTTCATTTTCCGTTTGTCTATTTCTTTTCATAATTTTCGGTTCTTTGAGTTCCTCTTGATAATGATGCTTAGCCACTGTGATAATGATGCTTAGCCACTGTGGTGTAGCGGAAGCATATCCGGCGCGTAACTGGAAGACCGTGGGTTCGACTACCGGTGGCGGCCAATGAGATTTTGCCGCCCCGGTGGCGCAGTGGTCTAAGGCGCTGGACTCTGATCATTCGTCCGTAAGGGGTCTGGGTTCGAATCCCGGTCAGGCATGGATGTTCTGTTTGTCTTACGGCACTGGCTCTCGCCCTTCCCTGGAACCAGTGACCCTAAATTAGGGACGGGTGACTGCTTATAGCCCATTGAGTTGCTGACGGTGGTCGTTAAACCTCCAATGAAAAAAAAATGATGCTTAATAATTCCTAGTGTATGGTGCCTAATTATAAAAGCTATAATATCTTTTATTTTGTTTTGCAGTACAGCATATTTCTGTTTCACGTTGCCTGATTGTATTTCATTTTATTTCCTTTTTGGTAAATACTTAAATTGTAAATGTTGATAAAATGAACAGTTGTGTGCATTAATATATTATAATAACTAATAATATATATGTTAAATTTCAAAAGGCTTTAATAATTAATCATAGTATTTTCGTATTCCTTGAAGCAGCGGGAACTGCTCTTAACAACCATATATTGAAATAATTCAGTAGTATTTTGTACGTGGTCTGTGATAAAAAATAAAAGACACGGACTTTCTTGCTACCGTCTCGAGAGAGTATTGGGATCTCTCTTATTCGTTTCTTAAATAGTATCTGGAGATCTCCAAGGGAGTAAGTACCTCAGCAAGACCACTGCGTTATCTCATTAGATAGAAGCGAAAACTAAACCCAACAATTAGTGTAAGACTCGGCAAATTCGAAAAGCGTGCGTGACGTGTGATGATGATACACAGCAGAACATTAGCAGATTAACATTGGCAGTTGTACGTTTGATCGGATATACACAGTCGAGTCACATTAATGCGACCATCTGCTACATTTGCCGTCAATATGAAAGAAGGCGGGGGTCGTGAGCCGGCGACACCTGCCTTCTTTCATACATATCACTCATTGCTGTCATTCTGAAACATAGCACTCATTGCTGTCATGGATAAGAGGAGCGATTATTCCGATTCTTAAAAAGGGACGATTATCGTCTTTCGGGGCAAGGTGGCAGTATTCTGGAACAGCGTAGTTCGCGAACTGCTCTGGTGAAAGTGTGTCATGATTGGGGAAATGGCACCATTGCGAGTAAGCGACGTGAAAACTGCGAAGAACCACGTACCTTTGATGTGAGAGGTGAACGTCGGCTGCGAAGGGATGCAATGGCCGATCCACACGCTATGGTGAACCAACTCACTGAACGAATGAACCAGGGGGTTACCGGAAGTGTGCGTAAAATGACACTTCTCTGAACCCTGAAGCGTATGGGGCTCCTCTGCAGACAGGTGCTCCCTGCACCTATGCTAACGAAGCAACATCGGCGTAAAAGGCTCACGTTTCCACGGAAGTATCGGAATTGGACATCCGCCGATGGCCAAAGGATCGCTTTTTACGACGAATCAGGTTTTTGCTTCATCGAACGGATGGACGTTGGCCTATAAAGCGAGAAAATAGGGGAACAGGAACTCCACAATTGCTGGAAGAACACAAGCTGGTGGGCCCAGCGGCATGGTCTTGGAAATGATTTCGTGACCTTCCCTGGGTCCACTGATACCTGTGAAAGGCACTATTGACCGAGCTTCTTATGGATCCATCCTTGAAGATCACGTACACCGATACATGATGATTTCCTCCTTTGGCGAGGATGGGTTGTTCCAACATGACAATGTTACGTGTCCAACAGTTCGGAATGTCCGGGAGTTGATGAAAGTACACGACGAAAATCACAAGGAACATCCCTGGCCCCTAATTCCCCTGAGTTAAACCCAATTGAGCACCAGCTGGACCCTTCGATAGTATTCTTCACTCTGTGGATCCTCCACCACGCACCCTCCAGCAGCTGTCAGATAAACTGCAGTCAGTATTGCCCGAAATACCTGTGAACACCTTTCAGCACCTCACTGAGTCACTTCCAGCCCGTCTAGCTGCTGTCCACGCTGCACACAGCAGTTACTATGGATATTTGTTAGTGGTCACCATAATATGAGTCTACCGTTAATATATATTATTGGTAACTGCTGAGTAAAAGCGTGTCATATTCCATTATTAGAAAAAATATTTGTTTCTATTTACCTTAAACATTTCTCACACATTTGTTGCCTAATATATATGCACACTCATCGTCAAAAAAAGTTGCACCCAGAAAGAAGTAACCGACAGGAATTATATTTGTTGGGTAGGTTGGAATCCTAAGCCTTGCAAATGATTGAAGTATCACGCTCGGCCGCGCGTGTGACGCAAGCAAAGAGGGGTCTTAGCGCTGTGGCTGACTGGCTAAACAAGATCGCCGAGTTGCGCCTGCTTGCCATTCTGCCGCATGGTGTTGTGTTGGTTGCATTAGGACTTACTGCAATCGTGGCTGTTGGCTCACTTCGACATGCGCAGAGTGAACTAACAGACACGATTGTGGATATTTAACGAGCAATGGTGCATTCCATGCATCGTCCGATTAGTACCAGCACCATTGGCAAATGGGTACAGGACATAAGACGACACGTACGCAGACTGTTACGACGACTCCCTTTAACACCATTGTATCGTCTCCAAAATTGGAATGGTTTCGTGCGAGACTCCCATGCAGCCATTTAGATTAGCAGCGTGTGATCTTCAGTGACGATTCCCGCTCTTGTCTTGGTGGACACGGGCACAGAATCCGTGTTAGAGTCACCATGTGCAGTGCCAAGATGAACAGTTTGTTTCGAGCGTCGCACGTCCAGAATTCCTGGGGTCATGGTGTATGATGTCTTCGATGCCTGATCCCCTTTGGTGTTCATTACAGGCACTTTGGTAACCCAACGTTATGTTAATGAGGCCCTGCAACCAGTGGCCCTAAATTTTCTGAACGCTTACTACTGTGCAATTTTCTAACAGGACAACGCTCGTACGCCTACTGCTGCTGTTTCGACAGCTTGCCTTCAAGGCACTGGCACTCTGCCATAGCCAGCCGAAGCGCCAGATCTATTGCAAATTGAAAATGTTTGGGATGCTGTTAGACGCCCTATCCGCACTACACCCCTACCGCACAATATGCAGGAACTGCGTGAGAAGATTCGAGCTGCATGAAAGGTCTTATCGCAGAAAACAATTAGCGACCTGTAAAAAACAATGGCGTGACGTCTGGCATGTTGTATGAGCAAACATGGATGCCTGATGCCATTATGAGAGACACTACTCATTTGTGTGTAGCTCAACAAATATTGCCTAAATGAGTTTCAATGTTTAATAATTTATTATTCCTTCTAACCCTTACCTCCTTCCACAGTATCGTTGCAATCCGATACGTCCTTCTAGGTGCAACTATTTTTTTTTTGAGGATGAATGTATATATACACTGACGGAAAAAAAAATCCCAAAACCACGAAAAAATAGTTGTAGAGGAATGAAATGGCGGCAATACATTTGTATAGGTAACATATTTAATCGATTAAGAATTCAAGATAACAGCTTAATGTAAGCACGAGAAGAGCCATTTTAAATGTGAAATTCTGGTACATTAATAACCGGTGTACCGCCAGAATGTTGAATGCAAGCATGCAAACGATCATGCATTGTGTCGTACAGGTGCTGGATGTCAGTTTGTGAGATGGAGTTTCATGCCTGTTACATTTGGTCGGTCAATACAGGGACGGTTAATGCTGGTTCGGGGTGACGCTGGAGTTGTCGTCCAATGATGTCCCAATCGTGCTCAATTGGAGAAAGATCTGGTGATCTAGCAGGCCACGGCAACATGTCGACACTCTGTAGAGCATGTTGGGTTACAACAGCGGTATGCGGGCGAGCGTTATCCTGTTGGAAAACACCCCCTGTAATGCTGTTCATTAATGGCAGCACAACAGGTTGAATCACCAGACCGACGTACAACTGTGCCGTCAGGGTGCGTGCGATAACCACGAGAGTGTTCCTGCTGTCATAGGAAATTACTCCCCAGACCATAACTCCAGGTATAGGTCCAGTGTGTCTCGGCCGCAGACAGGTTGGTTGCAGGCGCTCACCTGGCCTCCTTCTAACCAACACACTGCCATCACTGGCACACAGGCAGAACCGGCTTTCATCAGAAAACACAACAGACCTCCACTCCGTCCTCCAATGAGCTCTAGCTTGACACCACTGACCTCGCAAACAGCAGTGGTTTGGAGTAAGTGGAGTGCACGCTACAGGGCGTGTGGCTCGGAGCTGTCCTTCAAGTAACAAATTTGTAACAGTTCGTTGTGTCACTGTGGTGGCAACTGCAGCTCGAATTGCTGCCGCAGACACAGTACGATGCGCCACGGCCATACGCCATACACGGCGGCCTTCCCTCTCAGTAGTGCCACGTGGCCGGCCGGCACTCGGTCTTCTTGAGGTAGTACCTTCCCTTGACCGCCGCTGCCAACAATCATGCACAGTGGCTACATTCCTGCCAAGTCGATCTGCAATATTGCAGAAAGAAAATCCACCTTCTCGTAGCCCTATTACACGACCTCGTTTAAACTCCATGAGCTGTTGATAATGGCTTCTTCGTCTTCTTAAGGGCATTCTTGACTAACATTAACACACTACGTCGAAACTCAACGATAAGTAACGCTCACGAACGTTGCAGCGCGTATTTACAGCAAACCTGCTTTGCATGTTCCGAGGGGCGCTACTAGCGAAACACGTATGCGCCGAGCGCGAAATTTGCATAGACGTCATCTTACAGATGTACTCTCACCGCCTACCAACTGTCGTTTTTCTAACACAACCCCTTCTTGGTGTTGGGATTTTTTTCCGTCCGTGTATATATTACATGAACTAGCTCTGCTAAACTTTAAGATAACCGAGAAGTAGTTTCTAAATTCAAATGTTATAAAACCTGAAAAGTGTTCAGTTATTACATTAATGAAAAAACAAGTCCCGTTTTAAAAGATTCGAAAGTTCGAAAATGAAACACATACCTTCTATATTTAAATGTATACCAAATCATCTGATATACTACTGAAGCTTGGAAAGGAACAGCAAAGTATTTCAGGAAAGAGACGTACAAAATGCGGTATAAATACGATGATGACCGCACATTTTTCAGTAATTTCTCCTCATAAATAACTTTATTAAATTTTTACAAATATTTTCTCTGCACTAATCTGTAAGGTATGACAAATCCTTTCGCCAGTTAGTGTGATGCTAAGAATTATCGCTGGATTGTGGCTTAAAATTATATGATCGGCAAGTGTTGATTGCCGAGACTGACATAATCATACCATTAGCTATCGTCAGGTGTTGGTCATTGTTTTGCGTTACGTTAAGTTTACCTGAGATACATGTACTTGGAGTGCCACTTTTCCAAAATAAGAAATCAACGTTGCCAAAGTTATGTACTAGTTTTGTACAGTTTTGTACAACCAAAAGAAAATTTTGTACACCACTGGAAGTAGTACTTTTCGGCTCTCTAAAAGGGGCACTCGAAGTACATGCTGCGTGCCACTTTTTCAAAATCGAAGATAGCTATTGCAAAAGTTTTGTACTAGTTTTGTACAGTTTTGTACACCCAAAATAAAATTTTGTACACCACCGGAAGTGGTACTTTTTGACTCTTCTTTGTGGCCCTCGAGCATGTTCTTGGAGTGCCACTTTTCCATAATTGAAAAAAACACTGCCAGATTGTTGTCATAGTTTTGTACAGTTTTGTACATCCGAAAGAAAATTTTGTACACCACCGGAAGTGGTACTTTTTTATTCTCCGTTGTGGCCCTCGAGCATGAACTTGGAGTGCCACTTTTCCAAAATTGAAAAACAACACTGCTAGAGTGTTGTCACAGTTTTGTACACCCAAAAGAAAATTTTTTTCACCACCGGAAGTGGTACTTTTTGACTCTCCTTTGTGCGCTTCGAGCATGTACTTGGAGTGCCACTTTTCCAAAATCGAAAATAAACACAGCCAGAATGTTGTACTAGTTTTGTACAGTTTTTTACACCCAAAAGAAAATATTGTACACCACCGAAAGTGGTACATTTTAACTCCTCTTTGTGGCTCTCGAGCATGTACTTGGAGTGCCACTTTTCCAAAAACAAAAAATACACACTGCCAGAGTGTTGTCCTAATTTTGTACAGCCAAACGATAATTTTGCACACCACCGTAAGTGGTACTGTTTGACTCTCCTTTTTGTGGCACTCGAGCATGTACTTGGAGTGCCATATATCCAAAATCGGAAAAAAAATACTACCAGAATGATGTACTAGTTTTGTACAGACAAAAGGGACTTATGTACCCCTCCCGCGATGGTTCTCTTTGGTGGTCCAGCATGCTCTTAGAGAGTCATCTTTCGAAATTCGGAAGTAAACACAGTGCTATCTTTTTCCAGTTCATTACACACTTTTACTCCTGTTCATTATACACAAGCAGCTGTTTTTGTGTTCATTATACGCAACTTTTATTTGTTCAAGGTCGCAAATTTTCGTGCGGTTGTCTTGTATAAACTAAGAAATTGTCGGAGCCTTCACTTTTATAGTAAAGGAAGAAAATAAACAGTTTTTTGTTGCTTTGTTAAGCAATGCTTTTAGCAAAAGCGTTTCGAAAACGCGAGGAAAAGGAATTTAAATCAGCGCGCATCATCGCTTCCAGTCTAGCAGCCATGCCGGGCAAGGTTGGGGAAGGGAGAAGTTGCCGATCTGAAAACTTCTTTCTGCACGGGATACAGCTCCTGATGGGAAATCGTTTGCACATAAGTTCTAATTTTTGTAAAAAATGGTTTGCAGCAAAATATGAGCTTCTAAATTCACTATTTAAAAAAACGTCGTTTGTAGACAGATAGTACTCATGTCGATAAACCTTTTAGGAACATTTTCTTCTTAAAATAGTGCATGGTTTCTACGCCCGGGGGCGTAGATGAATATCTTATTTTTGTCAATATCTCGACTTCTAGGAGTCCGATTTAAAAAATTCCTTCTTTGTTGGATACTGTTTCTTGTGTGACATGTTTTTCCTATAAATTCAAAATTTTCAAGTAAATCATAGACTTTCCGCTAGGGGGCGTAAAGGTAAATTTCGTTTCCCACTATTTCTCTGCTTCTAAATCTCCGATTTCGCCACGTGACTAATTTCAGCATACAATACTTCTTTTCGGAATTCGTCAGGGCTTAAAATTTCTTTATCCTGCACAATATGACAAGAAGCTCTTGCCCTCACTGTGATACTACGATTTCTGAATTAAAGAAACTTCTTTATTTTAAAAAAAGACCCGTTTCAGGACAAAAAACAAAAACAAAAAAATACTGTGAGCTACGATGTATGGAATAACAGCAGAACTACAAATGAAGTGCTTGAAGAAATCTCCGACCCCTAAACATCACCGAAACCATAAGCAAAACTTGGGATTCAACCGAAACTAAAACTTTTTACTCAACACTTCTGTCGTACACGAAAACATCTACATTCCTTGATTCCTTTCGATTTGGAGACATTGTGAAACTAATAATAACGACATTCCGCACATTTTCTTCTCAAAAATTAAGAAAATACTTTTGAACTACTTCCACTTGCGCAGGATTACAGCAGGCATTACACTCCTCTGAAGAATACACCCCATTCCTGTTGTATTCTTCCGCGCATTCACTACGAACTCTTGCTCCCTTCCGAAGCACCGAAGCTTCACGACGTTGTCGTTAGCATCGTTTAAGCCTCACGCACCAACTTCTGCCCAACATCGTACTCGCAGGTAAATACTTCGGTAAAATTATTTCACGTTCTCTACAAATACTATATTTTCGCACCTTTCCCATTATTTTGCAAGCTTAAAATATTGTGCCTTGCACTTTTCCCATTCAGTTAAAAAAGGGGTGCTGCAGCTAAGAGACAGGACCACCTCGCCCTAATAAAAAAAGGAGTAAAGCTTTTCTTCGTCGAAAGAGCTGAAGCTGCGATGATGAACTTCTGTCTCCCTCTAGGGCACTGTGTCTCTGTTGATCGCTTTTTGTATCGTGAAGGCTGGCTGGCTCACATGGTATCCAGCTTACGAATTACGTCCGGAAACAATTGGCATCCTCTTATTCGGGACCATAAGATGCCCGTGGTTTTAACAATATATACGACAGTATAAAATTTGCAGTGTACCGACATTGAAGAAATTTTGTGCGCCAGTACTATTCGTTAGTATAGTTCGTCGCATAAATATAAATACAGAACAAATTCTCCAACAAGAAAGAAACAACGAGCTGAATTGTACACCTCGTATTTATAGCAAAAATAGCATAGGACACGCAGCTGGACAATAGTTTGACGGAAACATAACAATTCCAATGCCAAGTACAAGAAAAAAAATAGAAATACGCTCTCTCAAAAATATAAAGTCTTACTAGTTATGAACACGTCCAGTACGAATAGTGGAACCATTGTTCCGAATAACACTAAAACCCATTTTGGGCATGCTGTCCACCAAGTGATGTAAGTGTTCTTGACGGAGTGCGTACCAGCTTCTTTAAATCTGCTCTTTTAATGCCACCACACTTGAGAACTGTTTTTTTCGCTAACACATCACGAGCTAAGATACCCCAAAGGTTCTCGATTGTGTTCAGATCTGGACTGAGTGCTGAGGTCACATTATGAGTATTAAACCAGCTTTTCGTTGATGCATACCGATGGATAGAGGCATTGTCTTGCTGGAACTGATAATCAGCACCCGCTAGAGTTTCGGCAAACGGTAGAAGGTGGCTGCTGATTATGTCTTGATACATTTCGGAGTTTTGCCTGCCTTGCAGAGAAGCGATATCCGTTGTCCCATTGAACGCAAAAGCTCCCCAGAGCCTCACAGATCCCCCTCCTTTCTGTCTGCTAAAGAAGGTGCGTGGTTCGAGTCCTAAATCATGCCAATATCAGTTCCAACCATCAGCGCCGCCCAGGTTGAACTGTTTTTCTTCGGACAAAATAGTTGTGATTCACTCGTCCGTCCAGTGCATCTGGCTGCTTGCCCATAACAATCTAGCTTCCTTGTGGCGCCGCGTGAGGAGGGCAGGCGGTGCATTTTTCGGAGCACAATGTTGCGACTTTCCTTGATTTGCTGATGAACTGCGTCCTTTGAGACGGTGACACCAACAGTCCGAGAAACTTGACATAGTGATAACTTTTGGGATGAAACTAAACGCATGATGGCACGATCACCTCGTTTGGTTGTTATTCGAGGCCTTCTAGGCCGTTTTATGGCAGCTAACGCATGGCTTTAAAAAATTTCCAGGCCGTTTTATGGCAGCTCCCCATGGCTTTAAAAAATTTCGCTGCAGGCAATCCACCTCCTCACCAGAAAGTTGACTGTTGCTTGGCATTTCGGCAAATGAATGTCTGACGGTAGGTCCGCTGTCTTTTGTATGCTGGACCGAATTACGGCCTATGCGCGTGCGTACAACATGCTAATTTGTGCATCTAATTTGCATGTGGCTAGTTTACGTAGTTGTTTTTATATTTATGAGACACCTAAAATTACACTATTTCACTTTGTGGTGTTCTTTTCACACAACTCGGTCATCTCGACGGATCGAAACGTTTGTTGTAGGGTTATGTCTAATTACTTCAGCTTCCTACCTATATTCGCATTGCGTTCACGGCGCAAAGTCGACTGTCTCTATATTTATGTGACGCACCTTATTAAAAAGTTTTGTATGTTAAAAAGTTCACTGAATTTCAGTTTACTGTATATTGTCGCAAATTGACATTTTTGGCGAAGGTAAAAAAAGAAGACTTACGACTTTTGGCAGAAGATTTAGGAGAGAAAGTATCTCCCGACTATAAGATAGTGAATTTAAAAAAAAAATGTTAGGTAGTCAAGAGTATTAAGACGAATTCGTGAAAGAATTATTAGCCACAATTATAAGTGTGAGAATAGGTTGTTAAGAGCAGTTCCCGCTGCTTCAAGGAATACGAAAATACTATGATTAATTATTAAAGCCTTTTGAAATTTAACATATATATTATTAGTTATTATAATATATTAATGCACACAACTGTTCATTTTATCAACATTTACAATTTAAGTATTTACCAAAAAGGAAATAAAATGAAATACAATCAGGCAACGTGAAACAGAAATATGCTGTACTGCAAAACAAAAATAAAAAATATTATAGCTTTTATAATTAGGCACCATACACTAGGAATTATTAAGCATCATTTTTTTTTCATTGGAGGTTTAACGACCACCGTCAGCAACTCAATGGGCTATAAGCAGTCACCCGTCCCTAATTTAGGGTCACTGGTTCCAGGGAAGGGCGAGAGCCAGTGCCGTAAGACAAACAGAACATCCATGCCTGACCGGGATTCGAACCCAGACCCCTTACGGACGAATGATCAGAGGCCAGCGCCTTAGACTACTGCGCCACCGGGGCGGCAAAATCTCATTGGCCGCCTCCGGTAGTCGAACCCACGGTCTTCCAGTTACGCGCCGGATATGCTTCCGCTACACCACAGTGGCTAAGCATCATTATCACTAGTTTGCTATATGTTTCATTAGAATTTCTTTAATACTAAATATATTAGATTCTTTACAGGTAAACATACTTATAAATTTATGTTTCTTGTTTTTTGAAACTGTATGATCTGTAGAAGCCGCAGATAGCGTTTTAAAATTTTGTACTCACACCTGAAATGTGTGTGCTGGATTTAAAAGTCAGATATAAAGTATTAGATTTTTATTAGATTTTATCTCTTCCGAATTCTCCAATATATGAATATAAAAGTAAAATACACTACTGCTTGCAAAAATTCCAAGTCCATGAAGGACTGCTGGTATTAGCTTGAAACATAGAGGACATGTAAAACAGGATGATACATGTAATGTGTTTTTGGAGCAGCGCCCTCTTGATGTGAAAGGGTGTTTCTTATGTCTCACAATGCCTCGTTACTGAATAAGTTTGAAATATAAACATTTGACGGAATCTGAGCGAAGAAGGATTGTTGGGATGAGAGAAACTGATTTTTCTACCGAAAAATTCCCATTCCTACGGGACGAAATGGCAGTACAGTGATTGAATGTGGCCTCAGTAGACGGATGGAGCTCTGACGCACAGACATCCGGAAAATGTACCGCAAAATCACACAACTGCATGTGATGACAGCCACCTCTATAAACGGCAGTGACAGATCGCATATCATCATCCATGGTGTTAGTGCAGCAGTAGAACCCTGTCTCGGGTCGGGCTTTGTTCTCCAACACAGTTGAACGTCGTCGGCTTTACAGAGGACTAGTCGGTACCAGCACATTACTGCGCATCCCTTTTATCCTCAACTACTGACGTCTCAGGCTGCAATGGGGTCTCGCACACATACACTAGCGCACTCATTGCAGATGTTCGTGTTTTCCGAATAGTCGCAATTTAAAATGATGCATCATGAAGGTCGAAGACATCATGGTGAACGTGTTCGAAGACTCTTGGTGAGCGCATTATGGTGAAGGTGTTCGAACACATCATGGAGAAAGTCACTTCGCAGGAACATACCAGACCAATGACATGGGTCATGGTTTAGGATGGCAATTGGTTCAATTCGCGATCTTGCCTAATGTGAATTAACGGAACACTCAACAGCCAGCGATACATCAGGGACGTTTGAAAGGCATATGTTGCACCCTACCTTAAGAGTTGTCCTGGCGGTATATTCCAGCAGGGCAATACTCGGCTACATGTGGCTCGGAATATACATGACCTCTTCAATGGACGACACGCACTGCTTCTTCCCTGGCCTGCACGTTAGCCGGATATATCTCCTGTCGCACATGCCTGGGACATGGTAGATAAGTGACTGGCTCATCTAGCGACTCTGATAGTCACCACACATGAACTCAGGTGTCGCATGGAAGCAGCATGGCGACCACAAACCTCTTTCATTCAACGCCACGGCGCGTCGTGCAGAGGATGTTCTTGTTGTTCGAGGTGGCTGCATACAATACTGAATTTCTACGCGAAAAATCATGTATAGCTCTACAAATGTAATCAGATATTTCCTGTAACATAAGGAAACCGTGATGAAAATTTCATTTGAATTTGGCACTTACTTCTGGGGTTGCAATTTTCACAAGCATTGGCGTATGACATATCTTGGACCCACAGCTGGTATGGTAAATACATGGGATTCAAATGTTATCTTGGAAAAACTGACATGTTTCGCCTAATACGGGGGTCCGGTTGCATCAATCTACGATTTCGCAAGATTTCTACATTGCTGCCCATTCGATTTAAAGAACTTCCTACCGAACTGACCTATTGACATTTGCGAGATGGTAAATCAGAGGGAAATCTTAAGTAGTGTTGGGATTTCAAATAAAATAGACGAGAATTGCGTATTTTAAATGTATTAGTTCAGAAACTATTTTTGAATTGCAATTGATTAACCGTTCTTCCTTTGTTTGGGAAATAAAGTAATGTTTCTTTCTCGCTTATCGTACGCGCTATATTAGTACAATTCTTATTTTCTGAACAGGATTCTGCTTAAATCTTCATTTATATTAACAAACGCCGTCAATAAGTGCTTGCACTAACGACGATGAATATCAGCCAAAATATTCCACCACTTTTTTAATTATTACGTCCGTAATATACAAGAAATTCCTTAAAAATGCTACTGTCCTTGCCACTGCATCCAACAAACGCTCCTTGTTATTCACTGAAAGTGTATTAATTTTTTGTTTCAAGATACAACCAGTTACATTGTAATGATGACCGTCCCACTTACATTCCAACCCCATGGAGAAGGTTGACTGAAATTTTGTACCCAGCGCCTTATGATTAATTCAGTGAATGAAAACGAGAGGCACTAATTCGCTGAATGTATGTAAAAAAACTAACGAAACTTGCCTTTATTATTGTATACTTAAAAATATACAATGCCGGACAATTGCTAACGACGGATGACAATAGCAGCGATAGCAAACATAAAATGGAAGGCAGGAAAATGTGGAAATTAGCATAAGTGCGGGATACAGTAAGACCTGTTGTGCGTATGCAAAATTTTGGATTGCCCAACTTGTTCGTGACGTCATAGCGCTGATAAGAGATATAAAGGATTTGGCGCGTATTGACCGTTGTTGTTCAAACGCAAAGTTGAAAGGGAAAGAACCAATTGACGAACTTGCAATTTTCAGTATGTCTTCCCGACATAATCTAGATGATTTTACGCGTGGCCGTATTATTAGCAAGATTGAAGAAGGGCGAAAAATAACAGATGTTGCCAGGGAGTTCGACGTCAGCCACAGTGTTGTTTCAAGGCTTTGGAAAACATTTCAAAGAAATGGAGAGTGTAGCAAACGTCACAGGGGAGGTCGTGTTCGCAGTACGTCCCCTGCAGAAGATCGGTACATAGTGCTATCAACAAAAAGACACCGGCGCAGCACAGCTAGTGAGGCAGCAAATCAGTTTATGGCTGCTTCTGGCAAGCGGACCTCCCAAAAAACTGACGCCAGACGTTTGCATGAAGGAGGACTATACGCCCGCCCTCCTGTTGTGTGCATCTCATTGTCCAGACGTCACCGTACCGCCCGTTTGCAATGGTGCCATCAACATCGCAATTGGACTGATAACGACTGGTCTGCTGTCCTCTTCTCAGATGGCAGTAGATACACAATCTATCGTCTGATTGTCGACGACAACTGATCTGGCGTGATAGTGGTACTGCATATTGTCCAGCAAACATACAGGAAAGCGACCGGTATCCGACTTGTATTGTCGTGGTATGGGCTGGCATCATGATCAATGGCAGTACGTCCCTCTATGTGCTTCCAACTGGGACTATGACTGGCCAACGATACATTAATGATGTTCTGCTACCTCATGTTCGCATGTTCCGTGGTGCTGTCTGTGATAGATTCATTCTCATGGACGACAACGCAACATGTCATCGAACAGTCGCTGTCCAGGAGTGTCTTGGAATCGAGGATATTCAACGCTTCGTATGGCCAGCACGTTCTTCAGATCTGAATTCCATTGAAAATGTGTGGGATGCTTTCGGGTGGAGTCTTGCTGGTCACCAATGACCTCTAATAAACAAGGACACCCTCATCCGTGCACTGACAGAGGAATGGGATAAATTACCCCAACATCTGCTTGACAATGTTGTGCAAAGCATGACACGACGTGTGCAATCCTGCATCGCCCTCCATGGTGGCAATATCCCGTATTGACATCTTACGCCGGAACGCCTGCGGACGGTAATTGCATTTCTTTCACGTTTACGTATTCTGCACGAAATGGCCTGTTTGTCCCTTGAACACGTTCCAAAGCCTTCTGGATATCAGAGCACAATAAATTGTCTTTCTTGTAATGTCCTGGCATTCTGACACTATTTTATTTCACTTGGCATCCAACCACACTTACTTTTTTATGCGCTATATAGCCGTTTATGATCCGTCCTTAGCAATTGTCCAGCAGTGTATCTCTTATCAGCGCTATGACGTCACGAACAAGTTCGGCAATCCAAAATGTGCATACGCACAACACGTCTTACTGTATCCTGAACTTATGCTAATTTCCACATTTTCCTGCCTTCCATTTTATGGTTGCTATCGTTGCTATTGTCATCCGTCCTTTGCAATTGTCCAGCAGTGTACTATTTATTATTTTTTTTTTTTACCTTAATATAATTTATTTTACAAATTCGGGTCCAGATGTCATCGCTTTCAGTGATAAACCCATGGTTAGTAGTTATTTTGCAATTGAACTTTACTAACATTTGCCATGAGGATTTTCAGTTTCGTCTCTCTCGTCAGAGATCAAAACTGACATTTTTTTGAGTACCATTAAACATTGTGTACCAATTAGATTCCGACAGAGTAAAAACATTTTAAATGCTTATTTTATGGAAATTGGTTGACAAAACCTTTAACTCTCGTAAAGGTTCAGGACATTCTGCTTCACGTAATAAATGAATAAATTATTTAGAATATATTACTGAGACGGCGAAATTTGTACATTACGTCACATATCATTAGGCTTCACATGCAATTTGAATGAAACGGTTTCCCCATTACTTTGTGCTATGAAAGCCAGGGTTTTATGATTTTAGATGTTCAGCTTTTCCCAAGTTTCTCATACTAATTATTCTTCTGACAAACTCACTTGGATGCTTCTTTTAGTAAATGATGTTCTTTCGATTCTGATTTTTGTGAAAATGTCTGTAGGGCTCCCTTGCAAAAACATTTCCTAGCGGATTGCACAACTGCACTTTAGCATATATTACCTGCTATGGAAAATATCTAACCTGCCGTTGATAGAGGAGATAAATCCAAACACACCGTACACATCGAAAACGGGATCGCAAAGAATTGAAGTCATTTCTGAGATTCTGAGACATTACATGAACGCGACAGGCGATAATACCAGGCAATATGGTTTTTGTCCATAGGTCGTATGACCCGAATTTTGGCCAAGGCACTCGGAAATACAGTGAGCGAGTAGAAAATTTCTAATTTACTAGCAATGAGCCAGTAGAAAGTTTCTAAGTTACTACCAGTGAGGCAGTAGAAAATATCTACTTTTGTAAGCCAGTAGAAAATTTCTACTTTTGTAAGCCAGTAGAAAATTTCTAATTTACTACCAGTGAGCTAGCAAAAAATTTCTAATTTACTACGAATGAGTCAGTAGAAAATTTCTACATTTGTGGGCCAGTAGAAAATTTTTAATTTACTAGCAATGAGCAAGTAGAAATTTTCTAATTTACTACCAATGAGCCAGTAGAAAATTTCTAGTTTACTAGCAATGAGCCATTAGAAAATTTATACTTTTGTGAGCCAGTAGAACATTTCTAATTTAGTAGCAATGAGCCAGTAGAACATTTCTAATTTAGTAGCAATGAGCCAGTAGAAAATTTCTAATTTACTACCTGTGAGCCAGCAGAAAATTCTTAATTTACTACTTATGAGTCAGTAGAAAATTTCTACTTTTGTGAGCCAGCAGAATATTTCTAATTTACTACCAATGAGCCAGTAGAAAATATCTAATTGACTAGCCATGAGCCAGTAGAAAATTTCTAATTTACTACCTGTGAGCCAGTAGAAAACTTCTAATTTACTACCAATGAGTCAGCAGAAAATTTCTACTTTCGTGAGCCAGTAGAAAATTTCTACTTTTGTGAGCCAGTAGAAAATTTCTAATTTACTAGCAATGAACCAGTAGAAAATGTCAAATTTACTACCAATGAGCCAGTAGAAATTTTCTAATTTACTACCAGTGAGCCAGTAGCAAATTTCTCGAAAGATGTCTTGAGGAATTGGTAACACCATGTGTTTTTGACCTATTCCTTAAATACCTGAAAATTGCGCTGGGCTAGTGAGAGGAAATAAGGTGTTTGCCAAAGAGTCCACATAAACTCTCATTGCGGAGATAGTCTGCGAATTGCGCTGGGCAGGGAACCTAGAGAATTGGCATATCGTGTTGAAACTGGGCATTTGTGATATCACGGAAATACCGCAACAAAATCGGCTACAGCACCTAATCTCATACCGTCGTGCTGACATTTTGTTCAATATGCACATGAGCAGGAAACAACTTTGAAAACGCAAAGCACGCAAAACCTTGACCGCAATTGAGATGCCGTCTGATGCTCACGGATGACATCAAGATCAGCCCGGTAAAATTTTCAGTCTGTGATCCTCTTTGGCGATCGTCGGACTTGTAACAGGAGTGAGACTCGTCGCTGAATAAGAGGCTGCCGATTCATCCGCCACTAATGTCTGGTGCAGTCATATCGTGACGGAGAAAGTTATATTTTAGAGCAATCATGAAACTTTCTGTCTAAAAATTTGTTCAAAACTGGTCTATGGTTACTTTAATAACTTTGATTGTCAAATTGTCTACCAGATTTACGAGATACTAGGCAGCTGCGAACTTTGATGGATTTGGTGTTTTATCTGACATGAAATAAAGAACTGTTCCACTCTCATTATGCGAAATTCCGTTACTCGTACCACATTGTTGCAAAGAGGAAATAGCATTTTGATGTCCCGACAAATAGTTTCATATTAGATACAATTCTCGTTAAAGGTACATTTATAGAACACTCTTTTACATACAAGTTCTAAGAACGGAAGGAGACCTGAATGTAGAAATGGGAAACAGCAACAAGATATTTCTTTAACTTATGTGCTTTCATACAAATATCAGTAATTTTTTTAAAGAAATGAACGAAACGATCTTTCTATAACGGTGTTTCGTGCCAGAAATATGATGTACCAAAATTAATTGGGACACGTATAAGTTTTAAGGGGAGGTTTTAATATTGAAATATAATTTTTTTAAATCCCTCTTTCAGCAGCTAATGCATTCCCATTCTATTACCGGCAGACAGCGAATAATTTCTTTACTGTTACAGATTTGCCGCTGAGCAGAATGGTTAAAGCCAAATACTACACAGCCACTTTTAAAAATTAATTTGCCTGTATGAATGTCACTTCTTTAGGATATATTACTTTTAATATGTCCTAAAAATTCCCCAACCTCTAAGATTTAAGATTTAAATGAGGGCTGTTTTCTCTCTTTTTTTTTAAGTACCGAATCATCCAACATGCCTTTCTGCGTGGTGAAGAAAATGTGAATTTATCTTTAGAATAAATATTTGTGCTTTTGTAAAGCTGAATCATTGCATTAAGTGTGCACGTGATTTTGAAATTCTGAACTAAGGAAACTTTTTGACATATACAGAATAAATTGCTTTTTGTTTTTTACATTGAGTAAAAATTTGAAAAATATCAGCTTCCAGTTTTTTCCTTGCTTTAAAAGCGTGCAGACACTTGTGTCAAATTATTTGAAAAGATATATTTTTCAACCTCAGCTTACGGATCGGCAAAACGGATTAACGATTTCTTAATACTGCGTTCGGCTGTGGAAGACGGCAGGAGGGATTTACTATTGCATGCTAAAATATTTGTTTGCGACTTTTTCAATTTTTTGTTTTATATAAAATTCTTTTACAGAGAAAATACAAAACATAACGTGCAATTTATGTTTATAAAATGAGAATTCTTGTAGTTTTAAAGTCAATGGGCAATATGCAGAAGACATTTATTTGTCTAAAATTAAAAACTGAATAGAATAATTTATTATATGCGTTCCAATAAAATATGCGCGGGTTCCGGTATATAAAGATTTGATTTAATATCTACATTTTAAGTAAATGATTAAGTGATCAATGCGACTTCAGACGTAGACAACAGATTTACATGTTGATAGTTAAATACGGACGTCATTCCATATGGGTTCAAAGATTTAGTGGTAATTGCAACTTTTGATGGATAGACGAAAGTACTTAAGAGACACAAAAACTCAGACAACGAATTCATACCCGTAGGATTTACAGCGCCCTTAATGATTCTATTCAGGCACCATTCTATTTGAACTCCATGGCTGATATCTGAAGAAAGAACGAAATATCCAGCGTAACGTTTGGACAACCGCGTGAATTTTCAAGAACAAAGTAGAAAGAAAAAAATGTCTTGTTTATGGCTTCTTATGAATTTCGAAAAAATTACACAGTGGAACCACACTTTTGGTATCTACGATGTTAAACCCCTTTTGGGATTTTTGTGGTCACAGATTCCGAAAATGCTATTAGTTTTTGACCATCAGATCTGCTCCTCACGGTATGAAATATGCTGATATATCCCAAGAAGCTTAGAACACGAACACCAATACACAAGTTTCCTCATTGAGCCATGCTGCTGAATAGGCGTTTCTGTGATTTCCGATGCGATGTTCCTGGATATTAGCGGTGTATGCTTCAACAACAGTCCACAATCGTATATGGGGATCTCATTGTCCACGGAATCGTTCTTTCATGGCCCTTACTTCCTGGTGAAGTTACTTCCCCAATTCATCGCTGATATCACCAAGACAATGTGAAAATCGATCCAAATGTCTGTGGAGGTTAATGCAGTTTGATGCTCATGTTACAACAAAGTGCAGTGAACATATTCTCCACGAGTTAACGGTAGGTATCGGCCTTATGCTCCCCAAGAAAATTCTGTACAAGCATACAAAATGACGACCACGCACAAGCCACAATATTGGCCATTGAGTCTTGAAAACGCTGATCTTTCATGAGTTCTCGGGTTTGTGGTCCATCGAATATATTTGATTTTTATTTTCTCCATGCTCGACGCTGGAAATTTTCTACATATGTAGCCGGAACACATTCCAACTTCCTTAAATGCCTTTTCAAATACTTTCATCAAACCAAGTTTGATGAGCAATATGATCTTTTCTCTGTCCACCAAAGATTCTGTGATGATAATTTTCTCTCCAGCTGCCATGCTTTCTCTCACAGTCCACTTTCCCACCCAGTGTTGATCTTTAGCACTACTGTCCAACAGACATACAAATCACGGGCACTTGGTGTATCCGGCCTGCTGCCCTAGGAGAAAATTCACCATTTTCAAATCCACACAGATGACCCATTGGGGATCGCGGTGTGATCTATTCTCTAGGACTATGGCTCTTGTCGCACGATCTTCCCACATGCCAACTGAGTGACCAATTGTGATTGATCTATATTTTTTCCCGTTATGTGGAAGTACACATTCGAGGCTGCGTTTGGAGCTATCTATGTAAATCCGTCATTCACTGGGTGTGTATTCCCGTACCCCCAATTTCATCAGCAATCCCGGCACGTTGCTGCAAAAAACAAATTTTTTCCTTTGTGAAGAATGGAAGATAAACGTCTTCTCTGTTGCCATAGAACTGTGATTTTTGTTCCCGGTAACAGTATATATATTTTCTACAAACCTGGAAGATAACAATTCAGCTGCTTTCTTTGGAAGACTCAGGTCCCTTATAAGGTCGTTCAATTCCGCTTGACTGAAACCTGATGCAGCTGATTAAGGTCCTTGGAAATCACTATCATGTTGCTCAGCATATATTGCTTTCTCACCAGCAGAATCATCCGACTCTTCGGAGAGCGCTGAAAGCCTGCTGCATAATGGGACATGTATCTCTTCTGAATGTAGAACAGGGCGCCTAGCTGAAGTTAGATCAGGATACATCCACTTCTCCGGTTCTTCCCATTGATGCACTTTATATTCTTCAGACAAATGTAACAGTCATCACTGTGGTTGCTCTGTTCGCGCCATACCATTTGTATACCAAATTTCATGCACTTCCTTTTCCCATTCGTCCCCTGTCGCAGTTGCTCTGTACATGTTTTACACAGGACATGCGTTGCCGAAGTTTTTTATAGGCCCCCTAGTTTTACTGTGAAGTAGGCAAAATAAGCTTTTTCCACAAAGTCCGTTATAGCTTGTCTCTGTTGAGTGAACGTGTAATCACCGCAAATGTAACGAAAAACATCCGGATGATTAACACATTTTCTTCGTGATGAATAAATGTCAACGCGTGAAACATAAGTAAACACGTCTGAACATGTAACGTGTACACGCAAGCACGGACAGCAACAGAAAATTCAAAGATATGTATACAAACAAGTAACAAATGCTGGCGGGAAATACAGTAATACTAAGTAATAACACCAGCAATATCTATAAAACTAGAGCTACTAGAGCAAAAATGATACCATTTCTGGAATCAGCGGCGCAAATTCCCGGAATCAGGTCGAAAATTCAAGAACGCAACAAATGTTTTTTTTTTTGTTCCTCAGCGTAAGTATCTACCTGCATGCAAGGAGATTTGAGAGTCCAACAGATCGATAAGAATTCCCTTGTAAACAAACGACACTGCTTCAACAGTGAATTGATTGATTGATTGGAGGTTTAACGACCACCGTGAGCAACTCAATGGGCTATAAGCAATCGCCCGTCCCTAATTTAGGGCCAGTGGCTCCAGGGAAGGGAGAGAGCCAGTGCCGTAAAACACAACAACATTACATTATTTTACTAACAAAGCTACCTGAAAAACTGAATCAATAATTAACAACGCTAATTTAAAACATAAGTAAATAGAAATCCATATCTATTAAAGTAGAAGAACATTTCAAAAACACTGCAAGAAAAAAGGAAACCAACATCCAGGAATACATCTGAAACATCTCTACACATCAAAGACACTATCGTCAATCACATTATGTCTCTTTATGTATGGTTTAACACCCTCTATACGTTTATATTATGTTTCGTAATAAGTGTCTAAAAGTTCAGGAACAGGATTTTTCGTAATTATCTAATTCAACACGGTATCCGAACGATGTACAATAGCATTTAACTTATACATATTTAACTCGTAAAACTCCGGAGTGAGTGGACATATCTTTTTATTAGGCACAAAAAAAATTTTCAATTCGAAAAGATCCAAAGTTTCGTCATAATCAGGACAAGATACAATACGTTCCATGACAAGACGATACCGTGATGGCTTACCTCTATCTTCGTCAAAATCAGGATCCAGAAGAAAAGAGAAAATCTACACGAGTGATAAATTCCGGTTGAAGATAGTCTTTAGCTTTGCTCCGTTTTAACGGATCACCACTGGAGTCAGTGCTGGATCGTTTAAATGTCGAAGCTGTACTTGAGTTCTCTGTGAGATTCTGTAATGCTACTAAACATTTCTGTAAGTTAGCAATGCCCAAAGTACCAATATTTGCTGTTGTCTGAATCCCAGGATCCAAAGAAGTCGGCATTTCAATCAATATCTTCTCTATCGGCTCGACTGGATCCACCACTCGGGTTTCACAAGTCTCAGCAACGGTAGGAACCAAGTCAACGACATGTGTAATACCATGTTCTAAATCTGATCTATCTTCAGGTACAGCAATTATTTCCTCATGGGAATCAGAGAGACTCTTTTATCAAGGGAGGTCTATGTACATACGTGCATTTAGCACGAATGTGCCCTCTTTCAATGCAAACATAACACAAAATATCATTGTAAATATTAAACATGAAACTATGAGAATCCAATACAATTTCAACTTCTTTGGGACAAGTCTGAAAAGATGATTCACTCGGGAAGATGACCCGAAGTGTCCGCTTCAAACCACCAACATGACAATAATTTGAAGATTTCGGGGCTTCTATAACTCTATGAACTGGTCCCACCACCCGGCTAAACTGAGAAAAAAGAACTATCAACGCTGAATCCGGTACCTCAAGTGGCACCGGGAACAAAGTACCAGTGATCGGTCGTTCGCGTGCATAAGCAGGATACAAAATTTGACTATTTATGGAAATACCTTGCTTTAAAACAAGTTTACAATCGGCACTATTGATAAACAACACTGATATACCACGTTTACTACGACCGATTTCTTTAATTGCCTCTCTCGACACTCGTTCTTCCAAAGCTTTCAAATATACAGGTAACGAAGTTTGTGGTAACGCATGGGAAATAATAGTTTTCACAGAAAGATCATGAAAATCTTGGCATACCTTGGAATCATTTTCGAAAGTAAGACGAAACCGATTTCCCTGGCACTCAATCTCTGAAACGCTCTCTCTCAGCGTCATTTTCTTGTAGGACTTCCGTCCACAGATAGTAGAGTTTAGGTCCCAGCCACCTACAGCGAGATCGCCTTTTGGGCAGGACACAGAAACCGAAGGAATGAGAGTAAGTCTAGCGACTTTGACAGAACAGTTTGTAGTGAGATTAGAATACATTAGATGGCGCCACCGTACAAGTACGATATTGCACATAGAGGGGTGAGAGAATTTCAGGTGGGGTATAGGAAAGGATACCCATTTAACCAGTGGGTCCAGCCTGGGGGCCGTCACTTAACGTGCTCGTCCGATGCACGGCGGATATTCAGCGATTGTTAGTAAATCACACCATCTCTGAAAGATCAGCCAAGGCTTGAACCTGGGGACCCAGCATCGATAGTCTGATACACTAACCACTAAGCCATCCGCGGCTCGTCTCTGAAGAGCAGCGCTGATCACTCGTGTTATCAGAATTCGCCATGGCAACCACCGATGCCCAACTGCTATTTTCCGTCACAATAGCAACACCCTCCTGCATCCTTATCGCCGAAGAATCTCCTTCAGCAGGGAAACGCAAAGACAAGCTCTGTTGATTTCCAGGACAGGTTTGACTAGTCGGATTTTTAACTCTTGAAAAGCTCGAGTCAATCACCATGGCAACCCTCTCAGAAGTCACGGGAGAAACACTCGGCGAACTCATCGATGACTTCTTATCAGCAGATCTCGCTCCACGTCGATCAACTTCCTCTCGATGACCACGTGCAACATGGCTGGCAGATAACGCCATTTGCAGAACTCGTCAACGGTAAGCACAACCAAAAAAAAACCTCTTCGTACGAATAAACTATAGCACTTAACGCTCTTAAACTTCATCAAAATAAGCATAGAACATTCATACAAACGTCACGCCACTGCAAACCATTCTACGTACGATATTTCCACATAAACACACGAAAAACTTGGGAGCCCGAAAACACGACACACAACGAAACTCTGCTTTATTTAGAAAGCCCAACACTGAAATGTGTTCCTCAACTTCAGGAGTGAAAATTGCTGCTACACATGATGCTAATATCTATTAATTTGTTATGGGAAATATTTGTTCCCTTTGTTTTTTAACCAACTTACCGCAACTATTTATTGGCACCAATGGATTTTCTCACAAGAGTTTAATTATTACCTTCATTTGCATACATATTCACGGGTTCTGCTGATATATACTTTATTCATATTAGTTTTACATCGAAGTTTCAATCAAGAGGTTTCACGGGATGTTCAATAATAATTTTAGGAATGTTTTATTTTGGGAAATATCTTGAATGGTATTATATGTTATGCAGAGTGTCGTAGCATACTTTATGATAAAATTAAATATTTAGTAGGTGCTTGCGAGCGAAAATGTGAATTACCCATTCAATTAAAATCATAGTTGAATCTGGCACATAAATTAAAAAAACAATTAATTTCGATATAAGCCAATAGTTGTATGCATTCATATTCTTTAGAATGCGTTAGTTTAAAGATCATGCTGTAAAGTTTGCTGTTGGCTTAAGAAAGATTCATGATTTAGCATTTGGTTAATAGAATTTTACCGTTGCTTTGAAAAAATAAGTGAAGTTGAAGCTTTTCAACAAACAAGTTGATACGATATTTATACAGTAGATTTTAACGCATACTGGACAAAAATGTTTCAAACACACCTCAGCTTTGGATAGAGCTTATGAGCGAACAGTGTTTCTTACTGATTTCAAGATTTTTTTTTTCATGGGCCTGGTGTTTTAAGTCATTTCAATACAAGCAACGTGGAATGAAAACGAAATTTTCTAAGACCTGAAATTCTCCTTTTTAGGTTAATTAATTTATTTACTATAACGACCTCTCTCAGGAACTCAAGGTCCTGTATCAGTAGTCGCTCGCACCTAATTTAGGGCCATTGGTTCCAGAGAAAGAAGAGAGTCAGAGCCATAAAACTGAAATCCTTGCATAAGTAAATTCTAACTCCTAGCTAGTTGTATGAAAGCCAGCGCTTAAACCGCTCTGTCACCAGAACGTCTAATTTCGTTTATCGAGATATGTATATACATATATAAGAGTTGGCGACTTTAGACATTGGATCAAAGACATTTTCCATGGTTCAGTATACCAAAGTAGAGCATAAACTACATTTGAGGGGTTTATTTCATGAGGTCGAACCAGGCTCTGCTCTATTTCGACTATTTGGACTTCGTGTTCATGTGGACTTTCAGCTGGTTGTCGTAATACGTGACAAAGTCACAAGCAGCTTTGGGCCAGATATCTTTTTGAGAAGCGACAGTAATCACTAATTTACTGTCAGCGGTGCCTTCATACGTATTTCCAGTTATATTTCATATTTACATCCTCGTTTTCTATATTTGTGCCTTCCAAATATTTGATATTAAAAAATGGTAACACCGAATTTCCTGTTCTAATGAGCACACCTTTTGAAGCGTTTCTGGCGCGAATTAAATTTTTCAAAGTTACTCTGTGTCAACGCAACCAGTTAGAAAATATCAACTGGATTTTTACAATCAATAAATCATCCAGAAATAGTAACAGTTACACTTACCTTACAGAAGATTAACAAATAGCGCACAAAATGTTCTCATAGTAGAATTTATATCGAAAACAAACAGATTTTCAAATCGAATAGTTAAAAGAACAAATATAGAAAGAAACATGATATAACTCTACGCCTTCAATATCAAGGATGTTGCATAATAGGATTTCAAAGGTATGCTTAAAATGTTCTTCATGGGAAAAGTTATGCTAAGGAAAAATCACTTTTCAAATTTTTAGATACGTTTCCAATAAATTGAGGTAGCGAAATAAAAATGCATTTATCCTTACAATGCATAGCGGGAAATCTAAGCATTATTTAAAGAGGATAATATTCCACATCTCTATTGTCGTGAATGAAATACAATAAAATAAGCCATTTCTCAGTAGAGCCTTTCGAAACGAAGATATAGCTGCAAGCAGAAGTACGAAATCACCACCTTGTGCCTGAACTGTGAACTAGAAACCTCCTCAAATACTAACCAGGAGTGTTCCACAAGATAAATGGCATCCGATGTTAAACGAGTTTTTGAAATCTCACATTTAAAACATTTAGAAAAACACTGGCGTCTCTAGCGGAGAAATGTTTCATTATTTTGCTAAGAAAATACGCTCACAGGGTTTGCAAGTTTAGTAGTATCTGACCGAAGGAAAATGTTTTTCATTTCAATGTTTTAGTCCCTCAGCTATTGTGGTAAACGAAACGTGATCTTACGCCCTCTCGTGGTAGACTTCCGACTTAAGAAAGATTTGAAATTACATGAGTGAAGTTTCTCAGCGGATATCTCTAGAACAAATAAATATATTTTTTTAAATCGGGCTGATAGAAGCAGAGATATCGACAAAAATAAGATATGCGTCTACGCCCTATGGCGGGAAAACGATATATTATTTTAAGAAGAGAGTATTCTTAAAATGTTTCCCACAAAAAGCGAAATGGATCCACGAAAGAAATTTTTCCAATCGAGTTTTCGGGAACTCAGATTTAGATGCAAATACACCAGAAGCAGAAATAAAGTCTTATTCCCCCTGGTGGCCAAACTATTCTTCAGCAAATACAAGAAAATATGAGCAAAACATTTAACATCAATATTTGTATATGATACAGGAAGAATTTTTCAAATCTGAGTTTTAGAAGAAGAGATATCAAGGAAAACGCTATTTGCGCTTACTCCCATAGGGGAAAGTCTATGAATTACTTAAAATTTTGGAATTATATGAAAAAACATTTCGCATCAGAAACTATATGCAACAAAACAGGAATTTTTCAGTTCGTATTCTTTAAAGCAGAGATATTAACAGAAATATGATATACATCTATGCTCCCAGGCGTAGAAGCCATGCATTATTAAAAAACAATCCGAAAATACTGATTGACCTCAGTGGTAACAGTCCACGAATGAACTTTTACAATCCAGAATTTGAAAGGACAGATTTTGCTGCAAATACATCGGAAGCAAAAATTAACTCTTACGCCCCATGGTGGAAAAACCGTTATTTACCGAAAATTACAAATTGTATGCGAAAGATTTCCCATCAGGAGCTGCATAAAGTGAAGAAATAATTTCTCAAATCGAAATTGTAGAAGTACAGATATCGAGGAAAACGCAGTTTATTTTTACTCGCCCTAGCGTAAAATATATGCGTAACTCGAAAAAGGTACTACACCTGAAATGCTCTTCTACATAAACGGAATCGAAAGCTAAAAGATTTTTTAAATCAGATGTTTAGAAGCAAATATACGTAATAAAATGTGTTATGAATTTGATATCATCTGAATTAACGCCTTCTTGCGGTGAAATTGCACATCGTAAGAAAAAAAACGAAATGAAGGATCACCATCACGCATTTCAAGCATCCCAATGCAAAAAGAATTTTTGAAATCAGACTAACTTTTGCAAACGTATGGTGTCTACATACGGACGTACGGACAAACCGATAACGCAAATGCGATCTTTTTTTTTTTCAAAGGACGTTCTAAATATCGGATTTCGTGGTTCCGCTTCAATTTTCTATTATGAAACAACTTTTCAATGATACGCGAATACTCAGTGCTTTGAGAAAGTGCAATGATGGTAAACAAGAATATTCAAACAAACTTGAGCTTGCACAGATCCGGGTTTTCCATTTTTAGAAAAATGCATACTGTTTATTCTAACACTAATTCAAGTCATTAACACAAATTCAATTTAATTCGAGTCATTAGCACAACTCTTGCCGTTTCCTTTATAACAACTTTATTGTTGTTACAAAGGAAACGGCAAAAATAAATGAATTCCGTCCCTGGATGGCTCAGGTTATTGTACAAATCATTTCCATGGCTTTTGCTCGTCTGTACTCTTAATCCAGCAAGTCATAGACTTTCCAGCATTATAACTCTTCTTGCAGGGAAGGAAACATCCCAGGTTTTTCCGCGATGTAGATATATGGATGCCCCTATAACTTTATTTGCAAATATATTCGCGATTAATCATCCGATTTGCCCATGTTTAGGATTTAGTGGTTTCTCCATGTTCTAAATAGAATGCGTATAACATACGCCTTATATGGAAACGTTCGGAGATAGTGAGCAGATTAGCATTTTGCATTGCATCACGTGATAGTTCCCTTCGAGTGTTGTCCAATAGTACCTTACTGGTTTATCTGCGGTAAATGGTTCCAAAGTTAAAGTGATTGGCTCATTCTTTTTCGCTTTTTTTTTTTGAGGTCTGTACCTGGATATCTAAATATCTACCTGGGCAGGTTTTGAAATTGTACGCACATTTTCTACCAGAGTATGATAGGAAAAATACTGCTATTCAAGAAACAGGAATTTAAGGAGATTGGAAAATATACAAGAATTCTAATATTATCGTTCTTCGGACACATTGATAAAATATGAGCTTTTTTAGACTCTCCAGAATTTAATTTTGAAATATGACAAACACTGAGTTGCAAAATTTGAATATGATTCTAACCGAAGCCTTTGATATTTCCGATGTATCAGGCATCCTATTCATTGAATTGAACTTGGATTATAAAGCTATTATTCTATTATCTCTATTTTCTCGTCCCCCACGGTTTTAATGGCTCGAAACTTTGTGCTTTTGAAGAATGTTCAACAGGAAAACAATATTTGAAACGCTAGTTTCAAATATTTTTTGTTTTCTCATCAGATATAGCGCGGAGATTTACATATATGTGGAGAAATGATCAGAAGTGCTGATATCCAGTTTGGAGAAAGTTCATATAAAAGAATGAAATGGTTTCTTAATATTAACAGACGCCAAGGTCTTTAATCTCCTGGTGTTATATGTTGGAAACTAATGTATATGCATACGTTAAACATACATATATATATACAACTGACTACTTTTTTTAGAGAATCTATACTTATAAAATGAGGTGTTAGTGTTCTATTTGATTTTCACTATTATCTCTGAAAAATAAATTTTATTAAATGAGAAAAAGTTTTTTTTTTTTATATTAGTATTTTTGAGAAGAAATGATCTAAAAACTTCCCGTGTTGTGCAAAGTGATGTGGGAAAGAGCCTCTGATGTCCTAGTGTTTTAATATCGTCTTTCGTTTATGACAGCTGCATACTAACTGTAGGGTTTCACGATCAATTCTGAGTGATAGAGGGATCGACGTCCTTAGCCGATGAGCATTAACTGAGGCTTGAGTTTTACTATTTTATACTTTTCTCATTCTCATTTACCTTACGGGAATTCTTGCACATCGCAGTTCTCTTTTCTAGTTCAAGATAGTTGATCTGTCTAGTCATGTGTTACCTCCCAGCAGGTCTCAACCTTGTGCGTATAAAAGAACACCAGATTTCCAATATCTAAAGAAATCACCAGTTTCTGGAAAGAATATGGTTTTATGTTAGTATACGGTTTGCATAAAGGAATTTAGGCAATATCGTGTTTTCATCAGCAGCTCGACTTTAAAACTTACAAGTATGTGTTAAGTTATTTTTCGGATTACTGCGATTTGGAAAATAAAAGGATTTCTCTGTAAGAGCAGCAACTGTTTTGATCCTGCAATAGTTTCATGACGCCGCATTCAGGCTGGAAATTTGGGCCTATTCTTAATTTCCGCTCAAATTGTCTTGTCGAATTTTTCCTGTGGTTCATGAATTTCCTTTTTTTTTCCTTTTGATGAAAAGTTATTTTCATCTCAACATTCCATTATTTACATATTACACTTATGGTTTTCATATCCTCTTGGAGACTGATATTTGTTGACGTTAGTTTTCTTCAATTCTCTAAAAATGAATTTTGTAAGCAACACTTCTCTGAAATTTTAATTCATCTAATGAATTACTTTCACGCCACTTAAAATAAAATAAAGCAAATTTAAAATACCTTGTTTTCATTTCTCCCCTCTCCGGCTTAACCAAAATTAAGTTGCGTCTTCACAACTTTGGGTGAACCATGTTGATTTTAGCTCACTGATATGTGCAATGTAGAGTAAAACACACCGTTTCAAGGCGTTTTCCGATTAATTTTCTCAAACATCGGTAATAAAGAATCTTATTGCACATATTTGTGATCGATTTGGGCACTCATGTGCAAAAATTATAATTAGCATATCAAAGTGATATGTAACTGATGAAATGTAACTCGTTTGTTTTTTATAATAATTAGACCTTTATTGTACTGAACTCAAACCTGAACTTCATTTGTATTTTATTCTGCTACCTGCGAACATCAAAAGTAAAAACAACAGTAATGTGCTAAGGTATCTGAACTAAACCGTACCTGGATAATATATATATATTTCTTTTTGACGGAACGTGCTGCTAGCAGCTATATTGTTGAAAGCTTGGTTACACAACATCAGATCACCTATACGTACAATTCCTGCGGAGAAATTTTTTCTTATATTTATTGCTTTGGTTTTTACATTTCCGCGTTTTAAAATGATTTTTTTTCGTTGACTGTGGCAGGAGAACCATTTGTTTCAATTAGCTCCGTTTAACTCAGAAGAGAGGAACGCCAATTCCTTTAGAGAGCATTCGGCCCAATATTTACCTTATTGGGAGTGCTTGCTTTTGTTTCTTAAGTTATTGAAGGCTCGCAGGCGAATGGGGGGTAAGACAAATTGTTGCTATGTGAGGTTATTTTTGAACAAAGTGTTTGGAAATATTTCAGAAAAATATCAATTTTGTATAGTGAGTATAATATAGGTCAAATTGTTGCTGTATATGTGTATAGTATCATTTTAGCATGTAAAATATGACCCTATGATTCCCGATGAATAGATACTTTGCTTTAATAAAGTGGACGCTGACGGAAACGTATCTTATCTTTCCGCTAAACAACCTATATCCAGGTTACCAAATCTATCTGAAGTTGTATTGTTACACACCAGTGTTCTTTTGCAATACAGTAAAGCTGAGAAAATATTATTCGCAGCATCCTGCAACTTGGTGTAATATTTTACAGTTTAATTCAAAATAATGGAATATTTTATAGTCTCATCCAAAAACTTTTCAATTTTTGGTCAACAAATATATTTGGTGGATTTTGGATCGATTGCCTTAGGACATATTTCGTAGCCATAATTTGCCGAATAATTTAAATGTGTTCTTTGTGTTTACTAATTTCTTCAAATAAAATATTATAATAATATACTCAAAATGTAAATTAAGTACATTAGAGGAATAGTTATGACTATCGATAGTTTTCGATAGTCAAAGAAATAACAATCGATAGTGATCTGGCAAAGTTTCTCGGCAAAAAATCTGTTTTGTGGGATGAGAAATTATTTCGGAAAATACTTTTTTCTTTCTGTTTTCAGATTGTCAAAAAGCTAAGCTCCCATAAATTTTGAAACTAACCATTTTTTTTTGGTTAGGGGTTTAACGATGAGCTGTCAACCGTTGCCTGTCCCTGATTTGTGATTTTGAACCACTGGTTATAGCACTGGGAGCAGCTAGTGCGGTAAGACGCACACAACGACAAAATTTTTTCCACACGGGATTCGAATCCCGACACATCTCAGACGAATGGTCAGAAACCATCGTTTAGACCATTGCTCCACTGGGGCTGGGAGCTTACCTTTTGACGATATGCTCCCAAGTGAGGGAGCAAAAGTCAAGAAAAAAATATTTTGTTGAAGAACGAGCTAATTCGTGGCTCCTTAATTCTCTTTTTTTTTTTTGCATTGCTTGATTTTTTTATGTTTCTGTTCACAAAAGCTAAAGAAGAAAATTCTGCGGTTTTGAATGCAAAAATAATTTTTTCTATAATATTTAGCAAAACTGTGGTAATAATTCGTGAGAAATTGAATAAATAAAGTTTTGAGTGGGGTTCTTCTTTAATTATTTTTTCTGGAACCATTGAAAAGGACAGCAGCTGGATGCAGTCGATTTAAATTATCCTTAAGATTTGACATATTGCCCGACGTTTTGTAGTTCTTTCCACAAAGGCTACATTCTGCGTAGACCTTATTCTTACCAAAAGAAAAATGTTGCACAAAATATATTTTACTCTTACCCTTTATTACTGATTACTTACTTTCAAGAAAAACTGTCTCAGCAGCTGACGCACCGTTAAACTTCCAGTTCAAACAACAGGAAAAACGCTTTTTGACTCAGTCTTTATCTGACTAAAACGTACACTTTCGCTTTGAGCTTAACTTAACGTGAAGAACAACAGAGTGCAAAATTCGCATACCTTCATCGTTTACTCTTTTGATTATTTGATTATAGTCAACTTTAGTTTCGCATTGTCATCATGTATCAATATGGCTGGGCTTAATGTTTTCGGCACCAGTATAAATGAGGTGAAAATGAGTGTTCCACTCAACAAAGTCATCGGTGAAAGCTGAATATTTCACACTTACACCATCGTGATTTACACTTACAGCATTGAAAAACATAAAACTGTCGATAGTTACGTAAAACGTCGATACACAATCGTTGTACTGAGTTGGAAAGAACTGTTGATTGTGCCATCGATAGTACCTCCACCTCTAAGGTACATATTACATGTTAGCAATTTCTTGCACTTTTTGCTGTGGAACATCGCAGAAGACGCCCGACAAAATAAGTTGAAAGTACTGAAAAGGTATAATTGGTTTCAAACTGTATTTTCGAGTATATGTCCTTTCTGAAAAAAAAGAACAGCATGTTAATTAGGAAGTGAGTGCCAACGGTTATTTTCGTAATTGAAAATGCAGAGGATAGCGTTATGAATTTCTACCATGAGCTTTTTTTGCAGCTTTCGTCTTATTGAGTTGTTTACTTTTCCCTAATTTTTTTGTTTTTTCTGGGGGGGGGGGGGATTGAGTTGGATAATATTTCGTCTGAGTAACTTCGCTTTGGACAACCTGTCTGCAGTAAAAGAAATGTTTTCTTTAAGATTTCGTTTAGTACCTCGTGAGTGCAGGGTTTCGCGGACAGAAGAATTAGGTGAAGATAATTCCTTTCCAGAACTCAGACGATGCGTATTTATTATGCTGTAAGATAAGCAGAAAATGGTGAAAAGCTTGGAAACGTACGACTATTAAATTTATTTCGGTAAAGAAATTTTTTCGTGTAATCTACTTTAAAATGGGATATATATATATACTATGTTGTACTGTAACTTGAAAAAAAAAAAGAAAAGACGAAGTTTCTTTCCATACCATATTGAGACAAAGGTCGTCCCATTTTGAGCTGCACTTAATGTTAGGCAATCGTTCCAATGCGAAACTTGAAATTTGTATCGTAATTACCAAAGACATTTGAAGCTGAGGACATGCATTTGAAATTAAGTAAAACTATATTTTCAGGTGAGTAGAGGATGGAGGGCTGTGAAAGTGCTTTTCCCGTTTTCCTACGCCATTATATGATGGCTGGTTTAAATGCAGCAGCGGAAGGAATTTGCGCCGTTGAAAGCAATTAAACAGCGGATAGACACTGCTCCGCGATTACTACGAATACACGAAACTGATGACGTGCATTTCAAACCGAGTATGCCTATGTTTTCAGGTGAGCATGGGCTGAGCGTTAGAGGTCGATGTTCCGTTCTTATGCCATTGTAAAAAAAATATTTAAACCCAGCGGAGGAAGAAATTATGGATTTGTAGGAGGGGAAAAAGTGGATAGGAGCATTGAACGAAAATAATTGCAGAATTCGATGCTGCGGATAGAAGTTTTGAAAGTAAGCTGAAATCAGGAAGTACAACCACCACGAATACTGTACTCTGTGCGAAGATATGACAGACAACTTCTCTCTTAGTACACGACAATACACAGATAAGGAGCGGCCCTTCCGATCCACCATTTTTCCTTACCTGAACTAGCTTGGTTTCTTCTCCAGGTGCCATCGAATGATTCTTCTAGAATTGGCATTGCAAAAGACATGACAATATATTGCTTAGTGTTGCAGATTTCCATCAAATCCACAGGACGAAATATTTAATAGTAGTATTGTAACAGGTGATGAAACGCCGATATTTTTACGTTAATAATTATTTATTATTATCGGCGCAACTTCCAAAAAAAAAAAAAGAAAAAAGAAAAAAAAGGGCGCACTCATGTGATAAACGCATACACACTGTCAACATAAAGGAGGGTACACAGATATTTTAAAAATATTTTTCTACCGAAGCGTTTCCGAGTTGAAGAAAAATATATAACGCAGGAAAAAAAGTACTGTTACCAATTCTGTAAAAATGCTATCAACTAATCATTCAAGGCAAGAAATAAAAAAAAAAAGCATAGGTTTCCCATCACGCTGGATTACCTAAAAAAAGCGTACTGGACATAGAACATTTTTTGAGAAAAATAATTTTTGGAATAATTCTAGAAACTTACAACAGTTAAAAAAAGAGTTTTACCTAATGCACTCTAAAGTTAAAACCTGAGAAAACTAAGTGAAAACTTCACCAAAAAAGAAAAAAGCACACATAGGATTAAGGGCATTCCTTTTGGTTCTTGAAAGTGTACACTGATGAGTCATTACATTATGCCTACCTACCTAATAATCTGTAAGACGCCTATTAGCCGGCAAAACAGTGGTCACTTGGCGAGGCATCGATTCGATTAGGTAGGCATAGGTATCCTGGGGTATCTCGTACAATAATGTCAACAGCAGGTCCTCTAGTTCCCGTACATTTCATGGTGGTGGTGATTCAGCGCGAACCCGCTTTTCCAAGTCGAACCACAAAAGTTCAATTGGGTTCATGTCAGGTGAATTTGGAGGCTAGGGCATTAAGAGAAAGTCACCAGTATGTTCCTCGAACAACTCTTCGGCGATCCTGGCAGAATGGCATGGCGTATTATCCTGTTGGTAATGACCTCACTAGCAGGGAACAGATTTGACATGAAGGGGAGAACTTGGTCCGCTACGATGTTCAGACACCTTACAGCTCTCAGGTATTGTGCTATTAGGATAATGGAGCCTAAAGTGTCCCACGAAAACATCGTCAACATCATAACACCGCCGCCGGCGGCCAGTTTCCGCACAACAGTGTATCCAAATTCCATAACCTCCGTTGTAATCGTCGTATCCGGGTTCGGCCGTCTACATGATGCACCAGGAATCTGGATTCGTCAGGCTAGGCTATTTTCTTCTAATCATCCACAATGTCGAATCCCATTGATCTTGGGCCCATTTCATGCGTTGTTGACGATGACCTGCAGTGAGCATAGGGATTGGGCATGCACAGAAGGTTGCGATAAACTATGCACTGTGAATCATTGCACTGATCATCACTGTTGTAGCTGCGGGAGATTTGTCGCACGGTGGCCCTGCGGTCGCTGTGAACAATGCGCGACAGTATCCGCTCTCCTGTGGCATCAGTGAGATGAGGATGGCACACAAGCTGGACGACGGTTCGTCATTTGGCCGTCTGTGCACCATTTTTGATACGTACTCACTACAGCGGCACATAAACAACCCACGAGCCGCGCCATTTTCGAGATCATAGTTCCGTGGCGTCGTGCCACCACGACTTGTCCTTTCTCAAATTCCAAAAAATCGGCAATTTTTCCCATTCTGACTCCGGACACTCTCTTAATCAAAAGTCGGGCCTGGAGTTGTATATATACTGCTCTGTGAATTTTACCTGCTTCACCGTTTTGTCTCCAGGTGCGCTCATTTCTCTAGGCTAGGGCTGGTCATAATGTAATAACTAATCATTAAAAATATAGTTGCGAAGTTGAACGGGTAAAATGTTTCTAAAATACACTAATTTATCCATATTTGTGAATATCGTACTATGTAATACATTTCCCTACTTCTAAAGGTAAAATCCTAATATATTATTTGATACCATGCATTTTATGGCAATTCGACTTCTGTACTGGAAACTTTACACTTGGTATTTAAAGAAAGGTACAAACATTTGTGTTGGAATAATTCAAAAATATATAATTTTTTTGCGCTTACATTCATCATCATCATCCTTGTCAATCATTATCAATCCACTGCTGGACGAAGGTCTCCCCAAGTTTCTGCCACAACGGTCTGTCTTGTGCCAGTCTTCTCCATGTTACTCCCGCATACTTTCGAATTTCATCCACTCATCTCCCATGTCGTCTTATTCTTCTGGGTCCTTTCCTGTCCCTTGGAATCCAATCTAAAATCTCCGCCATCCATCGATGGTCTATTCTACTGGCAGTATGTCCAGCCCATTGCCGTTTCAGGGATTTACCTCTGATCATGATGTCTTCCACTCTTGTCATTTTTCTGATCCACGAGTTCCTCTTCCCATCTCTCCTGGTTACACCAAGCATGCACCTCTCCATGCTTCTTTGAATTGTCTACAGCCTTTGTATGTCTCTTTTAGTTAAGGTCCACGTCTCTGCAAAAAAAGAAAGCACTGGAAGGATGCATTGATAAACACTTTTCTTTTAAGACATAATGACATATTGCTCTTGAAAATTGTGCTGTTTCTTTCAAAAGCTCTCCAGGCAAGTTTTATACGCCGATTAATTTCTTCATCAATGTGACCCTCACTTAATATCTGCTCTCCAAGATAAACGTACGTATCTGTTATTTCCAGCTTTTCTCCATCAATCGATAAATCTTCATTTCTTGTAAACGCATTGTACATTACTTTTGACTTCTGAAAGTTCATTTTCAATCCCACTTCTTTACTCTTGTCAGCAATTACCTGGATCATACTCTGCAGCTCTGCTGGGGTTGTTGCAAAAATGACTACGTCATCAGCAAAACAAAGGTGAGTTAGATAATCTCCATTAACCTTTATCCCTTTGTTTTCCCAGTTCAGTGATTAAAAGACATTTTCCAATGTGGCATTAAAAAGCTTGGGATATATGGTGTAACCTTGTCTCACTCCCTTTCCAATTTTTATGTGTGTTGTATTTTCAAACAGCCGAATCTTTGCACTTGCATTTTCATAGATGTTATTAATAATATTAATGTATGCATCTTCAATACCGCAGGATTTCAAAGCCATTGTAACTGCTGATGGTTTCACCGAAACAAAGGCTTTTCCATAATCAATAAATGAAATGCACAATGGAATTTCATATTCCCTCGCTCTTTCAATTAGTTCTCTCAGTACGTGGATATGGTCTATTGTACTGTAGCCACTCCTGAAACCAGCTTATTCTCTCGGTTGAGCCATGTCCAGTTTTACCTTCAAGCGGTGTGAAAGAACTATAGTGAAGATTTTATGAACCACAGGTAGGAGGCTGATAGGTCTGTAGTTCCTGAGATCCCCAATGTCAACTTTTTTATGTACCAGGATCTTTGTAGCGTTGTTCCAATCCTCAAGATTATTTCCTTCATTAAGGCATCGAGTGAAAATTTGGGCGAGTACTGTTTCAATTTCTCCACTTGCTTCTTGTATGATGTCTACAGTAATTTCATCTTCTCCTGGAGTTTTTCCCCGCTTCATGTTCTTGATTGCATGTGCAACCTTTGCTGGGAAGACTGAAAGAACTCTGGTACAGGTACCTTTCATGATGTCTGGAGTACACGTATCATCCCTTTCATATAATTTGGAGTAGAAATCTTTCACTCTTGTCAAAGTTTCACCTCTATTTCTTGCTACCGAGCCAACGTCTTTTCTCAGTGCCATAATCGGTTTTCTTCCCTTACTGAGATGTCCCTTTGCTATATTTAGGCTTTGGTTGTTTTTAATTGCTTTCCTCACTAGTTCACAGTTGAATTTCTTTACGTCTTCAGTAATACTTTTTCGTACTGTCTTGCATACCTCTATATATTCCACTTTGGAAGTCACATCTTCTTTAGTTTTCCTCATCTCTCTTATTTTTTGCATCAACATTTTAGTTTTTCCTGACCAAAATGTTGATGCAGAAAAGAAAAGAGCAACTTGTTCTTAGACCCAGCTAATTTTGTTGCTGTTTCTATAAGAGCTTTGGTTACGTTTCTGTTAATTTCAGAAATATCCACTTCTTCTGAAAATAGGAATAACTTTTTCAGTTCCAAATTGAAGGTATTATGGTGTTTTTTAAGGTTAGTTATGTCAATACATTTTGTTTGTCTTATGAGCTTGCCACGTTCGAGTTTAGTGTTGAGGTGCATCTCACATCTCACCAAGCTATGGTCACTACCTGTGTTGAACTTGTTTAACACCCTGCAGTCTTCTATGACAATTTTTTTGTTACACATAATAAAATCAATTTTACTTGTCCTCCCATTTGGATGTCTCCATGTCCATTTCCTGTGTGGCTTTTTCTTGAAAAAGAGTTCATCATGAAAAACCATTCTGCCTCTGCAAACTCAAAGAGCGTATTTCCACGATAGTTTCTATTGCCGTGACCGAATTTACCTACTGAAGTTTCATTCTGTTGCCGTTGCCCTATTTTTGCATTGAAATGTTCCATAATTATCTTTACGTGCTGCTTGCCTTTATTATTTAGATGACGAATTTCCTCATAAAATTCTTCAATTTCTTCTTCAGGATAACTTGAGGGGAGTGCATAGGTTTGAATAATCTGAGCCTGGTATCTTCTTGAGAGTTGGATAACTAGTCGTGCAGCTCTGTCAGAGGAACTTTCAACTTCTACAACTTTATCCTTAAGTTTCTTGCTTATTAGAAATCTAACACCCACCACTAGTTCTGCCAGTATCTGTCCCACGATAGTAGACGAGATGTCCACTTTTCAGTTCAATGAGATCTTCTCCTTTTCTCCTTACCTCACTTACCCCGACGATGCCCCACTTTTTCCTTTGTAGTTCCTCTTCAAATTCAAGAAGCCTTGAATCAGGAGATAGGGAGCGTCCATTATACGTAGCCAAGGTCAGCATCAGATGGCAGCCTAATCAGGTCCTCCGGTGATTGTGAGCACCCTCTGCCTTTATATCACACTGGCCGCTGCCTAAGCTAGATACATTCGAACTGATTCTTGGATTTTCCTATCTTTTTTGAAGGCCAAGATTTATAATTGTGGAGTCATTTTGGAGGGGTTTGGCCATAACTCACCACGCTGACCAATCGAGTTGGTTTGTGTGGGATAGCATATCCTCTAATCCCGATGGTGTAGTTATACCGCTATTGGCGGTCGTCAGAGCCCCTTTAGTGGGAACAGGATGCACCTCGAGTAGGCGGAGTTTCATTTGTCAAGGTGAGGCTGTGATGTTGCGCATCACCTGTTCTTGTACGTTGATGTTAGTTGAAAGCAGGTTTAATTTTTTCCTGAAAAATGAAATGAAAAGTTGTTCTCAAGAAATATTAAATCCGGTACAAAATAGGAATAGCTGACTATACATAACCTTTTCAAGAAAAAAAGGTTTGCATTATCTCTTGTTGTTTTGTGTGTGTCAGTGAGCTATTAGGCTCACCTAATTAATCATGCAAAAGCACATTTTGATATGCATGTTTGGTATCAAACTACACAAGCACCAAATCAGTGTTATCATTTCTTTGTTCCGGTATTCTATCCAACAAAATTATGAATGAGCCAGCACATACCCCCAAGAATTGGGAAGGAAATAGTAACAGAATACTTATGTATATTTTTAATAAGAAAAGCAATTTGAACTGCGGGTAGGTATTAGCTCTGTGCAATTCAAAGAGAAGTATCTGAACCTTATTCTCCAGGAAAGAATAACAGCCAGTGCCGTATGGAAAACGCAACATCGATACCTCACAGGGCTTCGGGAGACGTGTTTCGTGTGTGTGTGTGTGATACATGTGCGTCAGAAACAACCGTATTCACTCAGATGTTTGGCAGACATGTAATCCCTTCCATTTAGAATTTGCTATTATGATTTAAAAAGCATAAAAAGAACATTAATGATTCTTGGATTTTCCTATCTTTTCTTGTGTTGCCTTTATAACTCAAAACAAATCTTTAGAGACAAGCATATTTTTTTCCTCAAAAACTATATTCCTTTTCAAATTTTTTTTAGAAATTCATCAGGTTACACTTTATCGGACTTACGGCCTAAAAGCTACAAAAAAATTATATGTATTCTTTCTGTCATGTTACTTCTACACGGTATGTATATTACGGAAGAAAAAATCTTTATTACTTTTGAAGTCCCTAACAATTAAAGACGATATTTACACTCATGTCCATAAAACTAACACATGAAAGGATTCGAGCTGCGCCTAAGATTTTACACGATATGCTCATGTTCTTTAGGCAATACAGAAGAACTGATTATCATACCGGTGTGTTACCTATCAAGTAAGTCGAGGTACCTAATAAACTTCTGTCTTGTATCACCTGATGTACTCGCTGAGGCTTCAAATAAAATAATGTGTGAATGGTACCTCGTGAAATAGCCATCCAGACTGTTATTCCCGGTGTCCAAAGTTCATCAAGATTTGCTGTCAGACGGTCGTACCACTGCTGTTGCCGTTTGAGTATGTCCCAGAGATTTTCTGTATGTGATATATCCGGCAATGTAACCGGCCAAGGTTGAAATGGAACATTGTTTTCCGGAAAAAGGCAGATATGGTTGCTGCGGCATAAGATGTGGGATTGTGCTGCTGAAATATTGCACCGGGTACGTCTGCATATACGAAAGGACGACATGCCGTAGAATGCCATTCAAGAAACATACACTCGTTTAATTGATACAGACTCGCATCGCAGGTGATTTTCGTTCGTACCGATATAACCCCTGGCCAAAATGTACGATGTTAGTGCGACATGAGTGGTGTGAATGAACTGTACAGGACGAAGCGTAGGGTAGAGTGCACACATGGGGACTCATGGGGAACAGTTCTCTTGTCGTCGGCGGATACAGATTCAGCCACCATTTTGGCCTAAACGCAAGCGCGTCTTTTCCGAGAACATAAATTGTGCCATTTTTCACGCTACTTTCTTCATTCGATGCACCACTGCAGTATGGCAGTTCGTTGCCGCGGTGTCAATGGTCCACTGAGGCGGCGCTGACGAGCCTGTAGTCCCAGCTGTAATACCCGCCAATGTATTTTTACAGCTAACATGGGTGAATACTGTGAAGCCATACTATCATGAGAATAGTATTGTGCGTTTGCTATGCAAATGTATTTCCAGCAAAACACTTAAAATTCTGTTCTACGCTGAAATAATAAAATCTATGTTTAATGAGGTAAAAATTATTTCGGTGTTCATAAATGATGTATTAAATAATTCCGTGTATTTCCTGGACCCTATTTTTACCTTTTAAAAAATAAATATCATTTAAACCGCACAGATACATCTCAGGAGAGATCAATTCTCAAAACTGTTAGAAGAAAAATTAAGAATCCATAGTATCATGTGACGCAAAAATAAAATTCAAGAGAGTGATTTTTTCACTACAAAACATAGTCAGCTTTAATGCAGTAATGCGAAACGAAAATGCTTTGCTCGAAAACATTTGTGAAAAAAATATTTTGATCAATTTTCCACTTGCTTTCCTTTTTGTTGCATTACCTTTACGGATGTAACTATTTTCAATACGAAAAAAACATTGAACTTAGCATAGGCCAGTTTCATTCACTTTGCATGTCGCCTGTCAATAATTAATATTTCATTAATGTCCTACACTTGGGTCTCATTTTCACAGATTGCACATAAAATGTACTCTTAATCAATGCAAAGTTGAATAAAACAGGTCCACCAACACTTCAGCAGGCTATATTCCTTTCAGCGATCAGCTGTTGAATTAACTTAGAATGCAACTGCTATGATCAAGTTACGAAACACTAGCAAAAACAGTGCAAAATAAAATGTTCTCCACTTTTATGAAAGCTGTACAGCATACAAGCATTGCAAAATATCTATAAACAAATTTTCCACCCATGACTCGGATGGGAAATCCCAACGCAACTCCGATGATAGCGCCCTCTGCCGTTTCATGATTATTATTCCCAAAACCGTCAGGGGAATCTTATTCTGAACGACACACTATCTCTTCTGTCCACAATAGTAAGGGAACCGATACATCAAAAGCACATGGAGCATTTTAACAAATAAAGTATTATTAGTGAAATTCGTGAGAAATCATCATTATTACATTATATTGAACAGAGATGTTTCATTCACTGCTGCACATGAAAGAGTGTGAAATCTTCGGCTTATTAGGAAAACATCAAAGTTTCCACTGATACATCGAGCTTTTAACAAACATTATGTTACTGGATGTTCAATTGGTGGGTATCACTATTACATTGAACGGAGATTTTACGGATTGATTGCTCATTCAGTACCGCCGTTGGAAAAGTGCGAGTTCTTCAGTTTATTAGCAAAACATCTACGTTCTTACGATGCAGAGAAGTAACATCGATTTTCCACCAACACTTCGAACATTTTATTAAATGTCATTAGTTATTCGACGTTTCGGGATTTAGAAACCATTATGTACAAAATCGGAGTAGCCATTATGTACAACATCGGAGTAACCATTGTGTCCAACAGCGGAGTAGTCACTATGCCCAACATCTATGTTTCCCACTGTTCGTAAAACAGTGAGGCAACAAGCGAAAATAAAGCTACTTCTGCACTTCTGTTTTTACAATGTAATAACATCACTTAGAAAGAGCCATAAGACATAGGCTAGGCTAGTTGGAAGCAGAAGAGACCATTTTAGTAACATGCATGGGATCCACTTTTCTGTTTTGCATCAATAAATGGTTCGGAACATTTCGGGTAAGAAATATGTGAGCATGTAGTGTATGTAAGATTTCAGCTTTTGTGTACGTTTCAAGACCCAAAACAATTCCAGCAGGGAAAAGAGCAAAGGTGACCAACACAATTCCAACTCAAAACAACATGTTGAATGGAGAAAGGAAATGTGTATACTAAAGTTTGGAGAAATAACGTCATTAAATACAACACAGTGTACATATTTTTTTGTCAATGTAGTAAGTGAGATTTAGATTTGTATGTCGTACCTAGACAAACTTCTTGGTTTTGTTTCCTATGGTATTTTAAATGCAATTTTTTGACAACCACTTAGGTGTCCTAGCATCGACGGTCGTCAGCGAAGAAAGCTATCAGCTCAGTATCTTCGTGTGGAGACTTCTTTTATTTTCCGATAGATTTTAAAGTTGCTTGTATTAGGACATTACGTTAATATATTATGAAAAAACATGAAAGCGATGATAATCAACATCTAAAGAAGCCGAGTTATTCCAACTAATGTTTTCGTGAAAATGGAGGTAACGTTCGATCCGAAATTTTCAATAAAATTCCACGAGGGTAATGGCAGCAGGATGTTTAAATTCCAAGAAAATAAAGGAGGACTAAAATATTTGATACGAATGAAGAGCGGTTAGTTTTATTCACGTTTTAAAAATAATAATACAGTTTTCTGCATATTTGGACGAGTGGTAAGTAATTACGATCATTGACATTTCTACAGAGCATTACGTAGCAGGAGCTACCCCTAAAAGGACTGCGAACATTATTTGTAACAACGCAAGGAAATGTTTGCTCTTGTATGGTGGTTTCATAATCAGTGCAGCAAATTTTCGCTTCCAAGCAATGCCAAAAGCCCAATAAATGGAAATTTTGGGTTGGTGAGAAAGTAATGTCTGAAAATTCAATGCAACAAAAAGTGCTAATTACCTTATATACAAGTATAAATCAATCCAAAACGTAGTTGCCATCGTTTGCTACAACCTGTTTCAATCGCCTGAGCAACTGCCGGATATCGTTTCTTGTTGAATTGTGGTGGCTTTGACGCAAAGGAATGAGTAAGTGCGCGTTCGACATCATCCCGTTTGGTGAACCGTTCTCAGTCCAGCAAATGCTGCAATTACTATTGGGAATAGCATGGGTGTGGCAGCAGCTCCGAGTTCAGGTCCCTGATCGAGTGACAGGCCACCCGTGCTGTGAAAGGTCTCCCATCACCCAGACGCAAGTGGACGGCCTTGCGGTTCAACACTGCTGCCCGTTTCGACGTTACCGTTGCGTGCGGATCGTTGCGCTGACGGCAATACCCACCGGCGGTGATTGTGGTGTTGTCCGGCAGCAGCTCAAGAAGCACGACAACATGCATATCATATCCAACCCAGTTAAACAGCTGGACCATACTTAAGTGTAAATCGGATTTGGGGGTGGCATGGGCTTCTAATTTTAGTACAACCACGGTTTTCGGGCGCTGACATTGTCATACATGACCCATTTCCGGTCACCTGTCACAATGCGTTTCAAGAACGGTTCAATATGGCCACGTGAAAGTGGGGCACGCATGCACCCACAAAATTTTCTTTCTTCTCAACTGTGAGTTGATGGGATGCCCAAAGTCTCCATCTGGTGCATTTTCCCAAATTTACGCATGTGCGTGATAATGCTCGTGTGCGTAGTACCCAGATTTTCAATCAACTCTCGATTGGTGACACGTGAATCAGTTTCTATTAAGGACTTTAATATGTCTATATCTCCTGTTGTGACTCTATTGGCATTGGGACGGCCTGACAGGTCAAAATTTTCCACTCGAAATCGTTCGAAGCAACAACACGGTTGATCTCATATTGCGTTGGAATACACAATGGTAATGTTCCTTAAAGCACTTGAGAGGCTGCCACAGCGACGAAACTCATTCAGCGTGCAATAACGAAAGCCCTCCTTGTCCACTTCCATGTTTGGTGCCTCTTAAACTGTTCGTCTTCTAAACTCTTACTGCCACTGACATATGCCAGTTACCTGCAGATGTGCTACCGGTGTGCTGAGTAATTTCAGTGGCCAGTGTGCGCCGTGGCTTTTACTTCGATTTTTGGAATGTTGTCATCGAATATTATTTTTTTCCAACCCAATAAAAAAACGGAAAAGCAAGGATCATCGTTTGAACTTTTCAAGCTTTCCAATGCAAAAAGAATGTTTGGAATCGAGTTAATCATTGAAGAGACATGGTATCCACAGACAGAAGGAACAGCGGAGGAAGTCATAACATAAGAACGATCTTTTTTTACAAAAGAGATGCTAAAAGCTAATGGACAACATTCCGAGATGACCAGAGTTCCTTAAGATCGCCACTGGGTTCTGAACACAATAAACAATTTACTTTGAATAAATACTTTTGTGAGCAGCATGTTCCAGAAAATGAATTATAAGGCAATCAGTTCACCATAAATAGTAGACTGGCACACAATCTTTGCAAGAAAGAGCTTCAAACCACGTTGTCACTAACTTCAGCTCAACTGCAAACATCACATGCACGTATTGAATTGTCATTATTCATGATAGCGACTTCTTTTTCTTATATCGGGTTTTTGAAAATCTACAATTAAGATACATGAGTTAAAGCCGTGCTTCATATTTCCCCTAAATGTCGAAAGTTCTCAGTAAAGATTTTGTGTAAGTTCACTCAGTCTTCTGTGCTTACTTCAATCAAAATGCAGCATCGTATACAAATGAGATTTCCTTTCGTTCTGCTCAACCTACACGATCGACGCAATGTATATATATATTTTTCCAATACCAGACCGACAGCAGAATTTCGGGGATTATCTTCATTAATTACATCAAAAAAATTAAAACGCGTATTGCAAAAATCTTTGACATTTTTTTATATCACTTCTCCCTTAATTTTGAAATGGGCATAGTATATTTAGTTGGACGGCAACTGAAATTAAATTTAAATTGATTTGGAAAAACAACATTTAGTAAAATAATTACAAATTTATAATATGTGTCAGTTTCTTGATTAATTAAATTTGTGTCATTGTGTGGAGCAGTTGTCCTTAAGAAATAACAAGAAATATGACATCGAGTTTTAGTTGAAACGAGCACGTCTTTTGAATCCTTCCAGACACAAATAAAATATTTCAGAGTTATTCATTTTTAACAGAATCTTTACAAAAAAATCAAGCGGAATTTTACAATCGCAAAAATTTTTAGAAATAAAAATAGCAAATTTCTTGCATTAGCAGTTTTTTTGGGTTTTTTTTGGAGGTTTAACGACCACCGTGAGCAACTCAATGGGCTATAAGCAGTCGCCCGTCACTAATTTAGGGTCACTGGTTCCAGGGAAAGGAGAGAGCCAGTGCCGTAAGACAAACACAACATCCATGCCTCACCGGGATTCGAACCCGGACCCCGTTCGGACGAATGATCAGAGGCCACCGCTTAGACCACTGCGCCACCCAGGCGGCGCATTAGCAGTTGAAAAGTACACTACCGTTTGTGGAAACTGCAACACCAACAAATAATCGCGCTATTCAAATGAAATTATATCACAGATTGATCGTGTTACAGGACATAACCGATTACATTTGTAAAGATAAACAGGATTTTTCGGCTTCAAAGATCAGTACCGTGCTAAACCACCTATGAAAAACATAAAGGCCTCTCTACACGACATGACATTGTATGGAAGTGGTTTTTGATATTGTTTTGGGGTATAGCCTGACAGACTACTTCTGTGCTATAGCAGAGTTCATTTGTGATGACTGATGGAGACAGTTGACGTGTGAGACCATTAGCTACCATGTCGCACTCATGTCCAAACGGGGACATATCCAACAAACGTGCAGGGCAGGGAAGAATTGGTGTCTGCCGTGCATAGAAGAGGTCTTGGAAATTCCGGTCTTCTTGTGGCCAAGCGTTGGCCAGCTGGAATGTAATGCTGCTCCAACTGTAAACGTAGGGTTTCATCTCTGCCTGTAGAACATCCCGGACGTGTCAGTGGTTGTTGAGGGTTCCATTCGTATCAGGCGTAATCATGGATTGAACCCACTGGTTCTCCAAACGATGACGCCTCAAGTTACCGTCCACCACGATTTATTGCAACACGTATGCGACAATCAGGGTACACCAAGTTGAACTGTGACTGTTCTTGAAACACCACCTATTTTCTTTCAGCGTTCCAATATCTGTGTCTTTACGCCATTGAAGCCTGAAGCGTGTGTAGTTGAGGGTCGAGAAATGTGCAGAAATGGGCTGCTTGCGACCAGTCATCTGTTAAGCAGACGACGTGGAACTTTGCTGGATGACAAAGCCTGACCTGTGACAACGCTCCACTGCTGCGTAAACACCATGGGAAAACAAAAACATAATTACTAGAGGCCTAGCTGCTGACGTGAGAAACACTCCTTACGTACACCTCAGAGTAAGACTTAGAAAATGATTTCAGATGTCTCAAATAAACAAACATTAAATGGCTGACAAAAGCGAAACAAATCAGAGTTCAGCGTGATACGAAGCATAAGAGTACAGAGTGACACGAATTCCGGGTAGACGCCAGAGACGTTGATATATGCAACATACGGACTTCGAGAGAGGCCTGATCATCGGGCTAAAAACCGCAGGGTGGTCGGCTCGCCGTATAGACCGCCACGTGGATCGTTCTGACCATACCGTCCGACGGTGCTTGGAGCAGTGGACACGTGACAGCACTGCCACACGTCGGCTGCTCCGTACGGACCAGGAGGACCACCGGTCGAGAGGTTCGACGGATCGTGCGCCAGGCGCGAAGATATTCCGCCGGGACCTGGTCCACCATACAGGCAGATGTAGCAGCTTCTGTGTGCTCACAAACCATTTCCCGAGACTCGCGGAAGCGAATCTGCGATCCCAGTGCCCCTAACGTTTGCTGCTATTAACACCGGAACATCGCCAGATACGTTTGCAGTGGTGCCAGGCCAGAGCGACGTGGGACGGCAGAGATTGGCGACGTGTGCTGTTTAGCGAGGAGCGCCTTCGTTTTTGGGGCTGAAGACCATCGTGTCAGGCTGTGGATGTCCCCTTGTCAACGGCACAATCCCAACCTCGCTATCGAGTACAACAATGCCCCCACTGCAGGCATTATTATCTGGGGAGCGATAACCTACGATATTCGATCAGCTCTAGTAGTGGTACGTGGATCATTGACGGGCCAACTGTATGTGGATGAGATTCTTCGGCCCATGTGCTCCCATTCCTCCCCGAGATTTCAGGTGAGCTATACCTGCAGGATAATACCCGCCTGCACACGACTCGGATTACCCAGGACTGCCTACATCATGTCCAGACACTTCCATGCCCTTCCCGCTCCGGAACATGTCCCGTATCGAGCATGTGCACATGTGTGGGACCAGTTTAAACGTCAGCTGTCGCCGTGTCGTACAATCCCGGATTTGGAACACAGCGTCCATCACGTGTGGGCTAGTCTGCTGCAGGACAATATGAGGACGTCTGTCACTGGACACCCTTCAAAAGCAAAAGGACGGATTTACTGCGTAGTTAGGATGTACGGTGCACCTGCAAACGGTATAAAAACAAGTCTGCAACTGACCGCGATCATACCGCACTCTGAGGTTGAGTGAAATGTAGCGGCAGCAGAGAACTGTCTTTGAGAAAGGAAATATTGTTGGGTGTTATATTAGCTGGATGTCCATAACAGAAACAGAGAGGCGTTTAAACATACCCAAGTCAACTGCTTTGGATGTACAGAATAACTCGGAGGCACATGGCACTCCAGAAGCTGCAAAACGTACCGGCAGACCAGAGAACATCAGTGACAGAGGACGTCGAAAACTCAGGAGAGTAGTGACAGCTAATCAACGGAGTACTGCACAAGAGCTCAGTGTACAGTTGAGTAAAAATGCTGGAGCTTTGGTATGATATACATTCTGAACTTACTTGTACCACTTATTGGTCATCCATGAAAAATCCCTCAGGAAACGTGAAAATTTCATCTTCCTGTAGCAGGAATCGAACCTGCATCTTCCAATTTCCGTTCGAGTATGCTAACTGTTTCACCATCCAGGACAATGAAGTTCCAAGAAACTGAGACTAAGCAAACGTAGCTTAGGAATCTGACATCCACAGATTTTTGCTAATCGAAGCAACCCTGCTTTCTCATAGTGTTTTGACCATCTTTCATCCAGAAACGGATGATTTGTCAAGTCACGTGCGAGAGGGGGTACAACCGTGAAACATTTATATCAAGATCTGTCATGCAAGAATTCTCATATAGAGCTGTCTTAAAATTGATTAAAAAAACAAACAAAATGTCCAAATTTGGGGAATTTCGATCATTTTGATCGTCATGCGCGAACGGAATATATTGTCCTAATTCAAAAACATTGTGCTTTTCGCTCTACTAGAGGCACCTTCTATATATAGCGATTGGATTGTAACATATTTTGTGCTTAGAAAAAAATCGCAAATTTTGAAAATCGTCATGCAAGAACAGAAAATACTGTCTGATTAAATGTTTTTTAAGATCATTCACTATACCAGTGGAAAGGTTTCCGTACTATAGCGATTTCCTTAAAATCATTTCAGTCTTTTGAATCCAGTTTTTTGGTATTTATTGTACCTGTAACTCTTTTTTCTTTTCTATTACTGATACTTAGCAATCTTAAGAATATTCATGTATTTACTTAAAATTGGGTAGCCGTCTTTTCTCTCTACATTGTTTTTCCTTCCTAGTACCGTTTTGGGGTTGGTATCCCAGCAACAGAGTGCTACATAATATTTATCATTCAAATATAACTCACAAAGCTATGTATGTTGCACTATTATCGAAGGCTGCAGATAATATAAATTTAATGCTGCTTAATGAAACAACCAAGCAGTTATGCAGCAGAAATATGAGTAAGAGACAAAATGTGAAAACCAAGAGGTCAGTGTATGCAAATAAGCTGTCACCAACAGCTAACACCAACAAATAATCGCGCTATTTAAAATGAAATTATATCACAGATTGATCGTGTAACAGGACATAACCGATTACATTTGTAAAGATAAACAGGATTTTTCGGCTTCAAAGATCAGTACCGTGCTAAACCACCTACGAAAAACATAAAGGCCTCTCTACACGACATGACATTGTATGGAAGTGGTTTTTGATATTGTTTTGGGGTATAGCCTGACAGACTACTACTGTGCTATAGCAGAGTTCATTTGTGATGACTGATGGAGGCAGTTGACGTGTGAGACCATTAGCTACCATGTCCCACACATGTCCAAACGGGGACATTTCCAACAAACGTGCAGGGCAGGGAAGAATTGGTGTCTGCGGTGCGTAGAAGAGGTCTTGGAAATTCCGGTCTTCTTGTGGCCAAGCGTTGGCCAGCTGGAATGTAATGCTGCTCCAACTGTAAACGTAGGGTTTCATCTCTGCCTGTAGAACATCCCGGACGTGTCAGTGGTTGTTGAGGGTTCCATTCGTATCAGGCGTAATCATGGATTGAACCCACTGGTTCTCCAAACGATGACGCCTCAAGTTACCGTCCACCACGATTTATTGCAACACGTATGCGACAATCAGGGTACACCAAGTTGAACTGTGACTGTTCTTGAAACACCACCTATTTTCTTTCAGCGTTCCAATATCTGTGTCTTTACGCCATTGAAGCCTGAAGCGTGTGTAGTTGAGGGTCGAGAAATGTGCAGAAATGGGCTGCTTGCGACCAGTCATCTGTTAAGCAGACGACGTGGAACTTTGCTGGATGACAAAGCCTGACCTGTGACAACGCTCCACTGCTGCGTAAACACCATGGGAAAACAAAAACATAATTACTAGAGGCCTAGCTGCTGACGTGAGAAACACTCCTTACGTACACCTCAGAGTAAGACTTAGAAAATGATTTCAGATGTCTCAAATAAACAAACATTAAATGGCTGACAAAAGCGAAACAAATCAGAGTTCAGCGTGATACGAAGCATAAGATTACAGAGTGACACGAATTCCGGGTAGACGCCAGAGACGTTGATATACACGACATACGGACTTCGAGAGAGGCCTGATCATCGGGCAGAAAACCGCAGGGTGGTCGGCTCGCCGTATAGACCGCCACGTGGATCGTTCTGACCATACCGTCCGACGGTGCTTGGAGCAGTGGAAACGTGACAGCACTGCCACACGTCGGCTGCTCCGTACGGACCAGGAGGACCACCGGTCGAGAGATTCGACGGATCGTGCGCCAGGCGCGAAGAGATTCCGCCGGGACCCGGTCCACCATACAGGCAGATGTAGCAGCTTCTGTGTGCTCACAAACCATTTTCCGAGACTCGCGGAAGCGAATCTGCGGTCCCAGTGCCCCTAACGTTTGCTGCTATTAACACCGGAACATCGCCAGATCCGTTTGCAGTGGTGCCAGACCAGAGCGACGTGGAACGGCAGAGACTGGCGACGTGTGCTGTTTAGCGAGGAGCGCCTTCATTTTTGGGGCTGAAGACCATCGTGTCAGGCTGTGGATGTCCCCTTGTCAACGGCACAATCCCAACCTCGCTATCGAGCACAACAATGCCCCCACTGCAGGCATTATTATCTGGGGAGCCATAACCTACGATATTCGATCAGCTCTAGTAGTGGTACGTGGATCATTGACGGGCCAACTGTATGTGGATGAGATTCTACGGCCCATGTGCTCCCATTCCACCCCGAGATTTCAGGTGAGCTATACCTGCAGGATAATACCTGCCCGCACACGGCTCGGATTACCCAGGACTGCCTACATCATGTCCAGACACTTCCATGGCCTTCCCGCTCCGGACCATGTCCCCTATCGAGCATGTGCGCATGTGTGGGACCAGTTTAAACGTCAGCTGTCGCCGTGTCGTACAATCCCGGATTTGGAACACAGCGTCCATCACGTGTGGGCTAGTCTGCTGCAGGACAATATGAGGCGTCTGTCACTGGACACCCTTCAAAAGCAAATGGACGGATTTACTGCGTAGTTAGGATGAACGGTACACCTGCAAACGGTATAAAAACAAGTCTGCAACTGACCGCGATCATACCGCACTCTGAGGTTGAGTGAAATGTAGCGGCAGCAGAGAACTGTCTTTGAGAAAGGAAATATTGTTGGGTGTTATATTAGCAGGATGTCCATAACAGAAGCAGAGAGGCGTTTAAACATACCCAAGTCAACTGCTTTGGATGTACAGAATAACTCGGAGGCACATGGCACTCCAGAAGCTGCAAAACGTACCGGCAGACCAGAGAACATCAGTGACAGAGGACGTCGAAACCTCAGGAGAGTAGTTACAGCTAATCAACGGAGTACTGCACAAGAGCTCAGTGTACAGTTGAGTAAAAATGCTGGAGCTTTGGTATGTACAGGTACCATTCGCATAGAACTTCATTCCATGAGTTACCGTGGTCGTACGGCTGCTCATAAGCCTTTCATCTCCACTCAGAATGCTATTCGTCATTTAGCATGGTATAAAGAACATTTTTTGTGGACCGTAGATAAATGCAAACTGGCCCTATGGACTGATAAATCCAGATACACGATTCATTAGTCTAATGGCCGTGGCATGGCGGAAGCCGGAGGACCGCTATTTATAACAGTGTACTTTTCCTGCAGTCAAGTTAGTAGCTGGCAGTGTATTCGTGTGGGGATGTTTTTCGTCGTATGGTCCCGGCTCATTGATTATCGTGGACAAACCTGTTAACCAGCACGTCTCCCTCAATATTCTGGAGAATTATGCCCTACCAACCCTGTGGAAATACTATGGAACCGAGCCTTTTTGTTTCCAACAGAATAATGCACCGAGCCATTAAGCTAGGACTGTTACAGTGTAGTTTGACGATAATTCCGTATCGTGTTTGGACTGACCTGCACAGAGCCCTGATCGTAATTTCATACAGAACCTATGGCACGAATTAGAGCTCCGCATAAGAAGTTTGCAACCAAGACCTACTTCTAAGCAAAAGTTAGCAGCAGCGTTATGTACTGAATGGAAGTGCATACCTATCGTTGTGTTCCAAAAACTTGTCGAAAGCATGTCTCGAAGGATCAGTACATGCATTAAGGCCAAAGGTGGTTTCAAAATATCTTTATTCAAGGTAGAAATCAGGAGACGAAATAATAAGGACGTCTTAATACAAATAAAATACGATCAAATATCGTTAAACCACTAAAACCTATATAAAAATATACAGCATAGTGCACAAGTTGAAAAATGGAGCAAAATTACAGCTCGTGAGAAATGATCAGCGACAAGCATGTCTGGGCATTTAGGAAGGATTTTAACAAAAAACTTATTGCTCATAAGTGCATTGCTGTGCGATTAACAAACTTGTTCAAGAAAATATTGAGAGCTTCAGGAGACAACATTTCTCTTGCAAAAAAAAAAAAAAAATACAATAAGACAGTAAGTTGTAACACATCATAGTTACAAGAATGTACAGTATAAAGCAATTGACAAACTGATCATAAGACAAATCAATGAAATGATGAATATCAGGAGAAGAACAAACTTGGACTTCCTGGTGTAAATATAATATATTACCTGTTCGGCAATATTCAGAAACAATGTACAGATATACAGCACAGTGTCAACATGTTACAAATCAAAATCGGACCATATACAGAAATGGAACACTATTCTGTTGACCAGATAGAAAATGTAAGTATAATAAGAAAACACACGATGAATAAAGCTTTAACATATTCTCACTATCCATATGTAGTAATAGAAGAACGATAGTACCAAGCATCACCTCACACAAAAGAACAAAATAGGTAAAATGTTTTTCAAAATATATTACTCATGAGTACAACACCATGCAATTGACTAACTTGTGCAAAAATAAATACAGTAAGAATCATTAGTCAACATGTCTCTTGAAAGAAGGTACGATATGACAGTGAGTTTTAACACAACATATTTACAAGGATGTACAGTACTATGCAATTTAAAAAAACTGATTATCAGACAAATCATTGGAATGTTTAATAACAGGAAATAACTAAACTTGGACATCCTGATGCAAATAAGATGGATTACTTGTTCCGCAATATTTTTAAAACTATGTACAATTATACAGCACAGTGAAAACATGTTCGGGAAACAAAATAGAACAAAATTACAAAAAACTACACTGCAGAAACAATTTCTATGTTTATACAGCACTATACTAATGACTAACTGCAATATTTATACTCAAAATGTAAACTAAAGACGAACTAACTTGAACGTCAATGTAAGAAAAAAGAAAATACAAGATGAGTGTCACAAAAACAATTTGCTGTGTAAACACGGACAGCCCTTTAGAAAAAAACCCATGCGGTAAATTTCCAAGCTGTGCAAAGATCTTGAAAACAGATTGTTGAGATTTACATATGCATTTCTGATTCAAAAAGGTCAAATACCAAATCTGCCGACCGTCAGGTACAATGACGCTGGCGAGCTGGTAAACCATGAGGCAGCCGGTGACCAGGTGGCAAGGAACTGGCTCTCCCGACGCTGAGTAACTGCAACAGAATACTCTAGCCGAAGTCGAGATGTCAGACGGTCGCGGAAATGGCATAATAATGCCGTAGAAGCTTCATGCACAGTCAGAGGAGTAGTCAAATATCTGCAGCGTTGATGAAACACGTAGATTACATGCTTCGCTAAAATAAAAATATAGGCACAGACTGATGGGAGCTTGAGTGGGGGATAGTTCTGTAGCAGAAGAGTCCGATATGCATCAGATGTAAGATCTGCTGTAATGGAACATTGGGCGATAGTAAATGCGAAGTTCAGCATAGGGAGTAATATAACACAGTGTTGATAGACATGGGAGACATCAGCCTCCCGAGCACAGAAAGGGCAAAGAGGGGAATCGAGAAGAGACATTCGGAAAAGAACGGAGGGAACAGGAAGGCGGTGATGGAGGAAAAGCCAATGGGTATTAATTTCTAGAGGAGCAGAAAGAGGAGACAGGGCGGCTGACCACACCGTAGCAGTGGCAGCAGGGGGAACATCAGGAATGGGGAGAGGAGGAGAAGAATGGGACATAGAGAGGAACCGATAAAGAGCTGACACCGAGAGCGAAGAAATGGGATGAGCTGAGCTAGAAGTAAGCAAGAAAAGAGGAAATGGGAGAGAAGCAGAAGGAACAAAGGAAAGACCTGAGTGGGAAGCAAGATGAGGAAATTGAGAAATGATAGATGAAAGAATAGAGTCGTAGATGTCACGAGAGGAGGAGGAGAGGAGAAGAGAGGGAGGGAGGCTGGCGAAGGGTCGCCAGGAAAGGTCAGGGTTAGTGAGATCTTTAACTGTTACTACACATGCTCGGAGCCAGGTAGGATAGGCAAAGTACGGAAGATGAGAGGGGTGAAGAATCGAAGAATAAAAGAGGGGTTCAGCAAGAAGCTCAGTTGTGGAATCAGGTGGAGAACGAGAGAGAGGGAGGGAACGAAGGAAAGTTAGAGCTTCACGGTAAACAGGGGGAAGTCGAATGAGGGTGAGGGGTCGGTGGTCCATGAGTAGTAAGGAGAGAAAAGAAAAGTTAGGGTTGCTCGGGGAGGCGATGACGTCCCTAGCTAAAACGGCATCTGGTACTGGCGACGTGAAGAGACGGAGAAAAGTAGTAATTCTGACGGCCTTGTAGTACTCCTGTGTATCAATGAGTCCGATGCCGCCGTGATCCGGAGGGAGGCAAAGCTTTGTGACACTGACCCAGTGGTGGCAGGTCCATATCAGAGAAGTAAGACATCGGGTAATTTCATGAAGGCGGAGTTGTAGAGACTTGACACCAAGCCAAGAGTGTGTGCACAAGGAGATCAGGTAAGTTCGAGAGAGGCGAGCTCTCTGGAAGAATGATGAGCAGAACTGGGCTCTCCTCCAGGAGGCAGTTGACCTGAGCAAGCGTGGGTGAATAGCATTCCACGTGTAGAGGGGGGCAGCTTGCAAGGAACCAAGATGAACTCCAAGGAAGCGCTGTGAGATGGACGACCAGCTTGCTCCCCAAGGGGTGTCTACACGATGTGTCCATGAGCCGCACCATAAACCAGTGCTTTTAGATGAGTTGAGCGCTGCACCGGAGCATGAGGCATAAGCTGCGAATAGACGTTGGAGACACGGAAACTGTGAGTCATGACGGATGCAGATGGTGACATCATCTGCGTATGCAACAGAGGTAGTGGCATGATGTCTTGTGCAAGCAGAGCGTGGTGGCAGAACTGCTTTAAAGGATTGGTGTACAGAGCGGAGGAAGGGTTCAATTGCGATTGCAAAGAGTTGTCCGGAGAGTGGGTAACCCTGCCGCACTCCCCGGCGGAAGGGAATAGGCGCTGTGAGAAAGGTGGGCAGCTTGACCTGGAGAACGGCGTCTTGATAGAGTGAGAAAAGAAGAGAGACGAAGGAAGGAGGAAAACCGAAGTGAATTAGTGTAGCCGATAGATAGGAATGTGAGATATTATCAAAAGCGGATTGTTGGTCAAGAGACAGAAGGGCGAGGGGTTCAGAGCGAGATCGAGCAAGATGGATTAGATCATTTAGTAGATGGATGTTATGAGAAAGTGAACGGCCGGGAACTGTGTAAGTTTGATTTGGGGAGAGACTGTGAGTGAGAATGGGGTTAAGGCGTTGGGAAACAAGTTTAGTATAAAGTTTATAATCTAGATTTAAGAGGGAGATAGGGCACCAATTCCCCAGGTCAAGGAGATCACCTTTCCTAGGGAATAGTACAACATATGCTACTGTGAATCGCCTTGGTAGTGGGGAGTGATTGAAAGCAGCAGAAAGTGCAGAAAGGAGGAATGGTAGAAGGAGAGGTAGAAAGGTTTTATAGAAGAGGAAAGTGAGGCCATCCGGACCCGGTGCGGCCCTAGAGTTTAAAGAAGAAAACGTAGAGGATAGTTCAGAGAACGTGGGAGGAAGGAGGAGGGAAGAGGCAAGATGGGGAGGAACTTGTGGTAGGTTAGAAAGAAGTGATGCCAAAGCTGAAGAGGATGGCGGAGGAGATTCACAGAACTTCTCTGTATAGAACTTTCGGACCTGGGAACATAGAGTGAGTGGATCATCAGACACCTCTCCAGACGCGAGGCGAAGGTGCCGAAGTGAATTCGATGCTGTTCCTGTTTTTTCCATGGATGTAAGGAAATCGTAATTGGATGCGTCTGGCGATAGATGTTGTAGCCGGAGACGTCGTAGAGCTTGTTGAGCCAGAGGAAGGAGGATTGATCGCAGTTCTTCTTGATAGTGGCAGAAGAGAGGATCACTTAGGCTTAGGATGGAGAGCATGGAACGGACATGGTTGAGACGCATGTTTTGAAGCGTTTTTGCTTTAAAAGAAAGTTTGCGAACGTGGAGAACGAGTTGCTGTTTAATGTCCAACCAAAAAGTCAGACCACAAGGAGCTGATTGAAGTTGAGGTCGTTTGTCCTCAAGAAAGGAGCGTACTGAAGTACAGAAGTCTGGATCTGTAAGAAGAGTGTCGTCAAGAGTCCATGGACGACTTGTACGGGGTTGTGCTGGAACTGCTTGAATAATAAGAACGATGGCACAATGGTCAGAAGAAGCTGTAGGAGTGATAATAGATTCTGTCACAGCTGTAAGCAGAGTAGATGAGGCGTAGTATCTGTCAAGGCGAGCTGTGTACGGATTTTGATTATGTTGCGAGCGCCAATTATGTACAGTCGATGAAGGATGGAAGTGACGGTGAACATCAATGAATGAGTTGTCGGAGACCATTGACTGAAGAAGATTCACTAAGTTAACACGGCGTTCTCTGGTGGAAGGAGATCGGTCCAGGGTAGGATTCAGAGTGCAATTGAAATCCCCTCCAATTAAAACATGATCTATGGGAGGAATGCGAGACAAGGCACGACGAAGGCGAGTAAAAAGTATTGTCAAGTGGGTTGAAGAGCTTGGAATATAAATATTAAATATATGATAAGATGTGGAAGCTATGGTGAATGATGCACACTGTAATAGGTCTCGACATAAGTTTCGAACCGAAAAAGAGGTGATTATGGAGTTGAAAGTATGGCGGATACCTATAGCTAGACCACTATGGGATGATAGTTAGTAGGCGTGGTGAAATGTGTAGTTCCACTGGCGCCATCGTGAGAATATCGTAGTGGATTGGCAATTTGTCTCTTGTAGTAAGAGAAGATCAGCTCCTAACGGAGTGAGGTCTTCATGTACCAAGGCATTAGAAAATGGGGATGCAAATCCCCTGCAATTAAGAGATACAATCTTGAAGACTTTTTTCCATTAATGCTTGCTGAAGAGCCTTCACAACAGGAGGAAATGATTTGAGTCGATTAAAATAGGTTTTAGCCCACGGATGTTCCTTCCGAAGGCGGGAGATGCATTGATTAAGGACTTGGATCTGATCAAGCACTAGAGGGAGAAACGATGCATACTTTGAGAGTAAAGCATGCGTTGTGGAGTGGTCTGTCTTATGTGACAGGTATTGATGTAAATCTTCAAATGAAATCGGCCTAGTAGGAACCTAGCCATCCTTAAGGTGTTCGACAAGATCCTCAAAATTAAGAGGAGGCTCTTCGTCGGCCTGGACAGAAGAGGTAGCAGCCTTTGATGGTGAATTCTTTCGAGAGGCACTACCAGTACGGGGAGAGGTACGGGGTGATGCGGCAGTCGGCTTCTTCGGAGGGCGTCTTCGAGAAGAGCCACGACGTTTCAGCGAAGGCTCAGTTGAGCTCTCATCAACTCCAGATTCGTGGCCAGAAAATCCGTCATCAGCAGATTTAGAAGTATCGATGATAAGGGCAGTGGAGAAACCCCTGAAGGGGACGCCGCTACAGAATGACGACGCATGGGAAGCGAACAATTAAGTGAGGGAAAATCCAGTTGCTGGTCGAAGGATAAAGGGTCCGTAGACACGCGTTGACCAACTCCTGCAGTCAACTTTTGTGAAAGTTTCGATTCTGAAGCTTTCTGTGCAGCGGAAGAAGGTGTTGCTCGGCTCAGAAGAGGGCCAGAAGTTGTAGGAGAATTATTAGGAGCCTGTGATGCTAGATGTGGGCAATGCACACGTAAATGATTCTCTCCGTGGCAAAAAGTGCAGTGGAGGAAGGTAGTCACTTCAATTCTCCTACGTTGCTGTCCACAACGAACGTTGAGCACCTTTGGGCAGGCGAGCAAATGTTCATCAGATGGAAAGATCACTCTTGCACTTCGGCGAAATCCCCCTATGGATTTATCGTCTGGATCTCTCGGCGCGGCCGAAAGAGTAGTAACTGGCCCAACAATTCGGCCGAACTTACTGAGTACAGTGCACAGCGCAACGTCTGACACCTCAGGTGGAACCGGATAAAATGTAACCTGGATTGGACGCTGAGAGACAGGTTCTGGTAGAAGATGGACGTCTTTGAGGGACAAACCTTCTGTCAAGACAAGATCCGCATGCTCTTTAAGAGCAAAGTACACCAACACAGCTCGAGGTTTTCGAGCCATGTGAGTAATACTGGCTCCAGCTGGAAGTATCTGCTTGAGAGCCATACCATATTCTTTCAACTTTGTGTCTGGGAGCGAATCAAAACACACTCCGAAGTCCATTCTAGAATAGAATTGTTTTCCCGCTGGGGAATCTTCGGGAATATCTATGGTGGCAGTAATGCCATCAACAATGACGTACGAGTCTGGTAAGACTTCTGCAACAAACTTGGAAGGAGCTTTTGTTCCAATAAGAGCGGCAGAGTATGCCCTAGGAGCAGGACTCGAGCGTGAGGGCTGCAACGCAACCGGCTGTTTGAACTGAGTTGAAGTAGAGGGTAAATTAGCAGCGCTGTCAGACACATCCATGTCTTCACTTAAAGCAACAGAGGGTTGCGCTGCACTGACGTCACTGGTCGAAGCAGGGCAAGAAGCTTGAGCTGTAGTTGAGGAGTTACTTTCCACTTCTAGTGGTTGGGTGACGTCACCTACAAGCATTGGAGGAGATTGGTCTCGTGCCGAGGAGGAGGAGGAGACGGCAGGAAATGCCTCGCTGATATGGGCGTGGACATCGCTCTTATCAGCAGCAGCCGCCGCCATTGTTAATGACTAGGGCTGCCTGAGAAATCGACCCGCTCGGTCGACAATTCAAATGATGATAACAGAAAAAATAAACTACAAACCAACAAGGGAGATGTATCAAAACAAAGCACGAACCTTCAGCTTGAAGGAACACGAAAGGAAAATGACGAACCACACGATAAAACACACTAAATAGGCACACAACACGGAGCTCAGAAAAACGTGACTTAGGCCAAAGGTGGACCGACACCGTACTAATGTATGCCAATAAATCTTATGTTATGTCTCTCTTCCAGATGTCCGGTGACTTTTGTCAATATAGCATATACGTCGTTTAATTATATGTAAATATGAGATCATATCTTAAGTTGTAAAGGAAATTTCATTATTTAGTCGATAATAACGGTTTATGAGGTGACAAATAACAGAAATGAGACAGGCGTAAAATATAAAATACTGCCTTTAAACATTCTAGCTTCCTGAGAGGAAATTGTTGCTTTAAAGAGCGATATTGAACGTTAGTCTGAATTAGAGAAAATCCTTGTGAATGTCTAGAAACACTGAAAGAAAATATTTCGGAACTCGCATGAATTGGAAAGGCAACCAGACACCACAAGCTACGAAACCCTGTATACGTCTCTGTCGGTTCCTTACGAGAAGGAAATAATGCACGTATAGAGTCGTTTTACGCGGGTCCTAACAAAAGTTCTGCACTCTGTCAATATTTCAGAAATGTGTGAAGTAACGGAGAATTTTTATTGTCGTTCAATGTACTCCCTCCACCGCAAATGACAGCGTGCCAGTCGTGATGTAGGTCCTGGATGCTCCGTAGTGTGCCATCTTTGCTCAGCTGTCGTATTACTCGGGTAGCGTCCAATGAGAATTCGTCCAGCGATTCGTAGCGGATGCAACGGAGCCGACTTTTTAATTTTGGGAAAACATCAATGTCGGGTCTATTGAGATTAGGTCTGTATGATGGGCGGGATGAAGTTTCAGCCATATATTTTCACAAAGGTCCCCCTAACGATACTGCACTATGAAACAATGCGTTGTCATGGAGCAAGATCGCTCCCGCTTCCAACAAGCTAGGGCAATTTTGACGAAGTTTCGGTCTCAAATTTGTCCTCAGAAGATCACAATAATATCGTGTGTTGTCATTTTGCCATATCAGGAATCCATCAGAGACTATAACACCTTATGCATGATATGCATTATATCATCATTTGCTTCCATTTGGATTGTTGGAGACAACACTTTGAGGGGCCTGAGGAACTTGGATTCCTTTACGCTGATTGTGACATCAGTTTCAACTCAAACTCAAGGGTCCAAGTCTCATGAATTGGAACAATTCTGTTCAGGAAGGTGCCACCATCCATTTTGAACTTGTGGAGGTGATCCTGTGCGATGCTTTCTCTGGCTGCCTTCTGCTCGGGGATGAGTTGATGGGGCATCCAGCACCCAGCGATTTTTCGTTTTCCCAGTGAGTCGGTCAAAATCCGGTGAACAAATATTGTGGACAAATTTGCCTGATGAGCGTTCACCTCGACTACTCACACCCCGATTCTGTTCGAGAAGTGGTGCAATAATGGTGACAGATATTGTTTCTGTCTGAGTTTGAGGTCAGCCTGAGCAGTGATCATCTTCATTACTGCTTCGCCCCCCCCGAAAGTGCGATGCCTAACGGGAAATTGTGCTTCAAGCAAGATTTTTCCCCACAAACTTGGCAGTGTGTACCTTTGTTGAAGTCCCCCCCCCGCCGAGTTTCTATTTTCACGTACGAGCACTGGTCTAACGCGGTGACTCCTGAGGAGCTGCACGCTCCCAATTCCAAACCCTCCCACATCAACACAGCAAGTGATAGCTCATCGTTCTGACACAACTGCGTTGCTAAGAGTCTGACCATGACATGACGCAGCCATTTTCACGAATGCATCATCCGCTTCCGTTTTAGATTAACGTGTGCAGAACATTTGTTCTGACCCCCTTACCATGAGCTACTTTCTTTATTAGGTCAATCTCGTGAAATCGATAAACCGACACGAGAAAATAATAATTTTCATTAAATAATCTACATGTTATCTTAATTACCACGTGAGAGCTTTAGGACGTAATAGCAACTATTATTATTCCTAGAGTGACCCACTTAGGCCTTATTTATCGTGTGTGGCTGAAGCGTTAATAATAATTTCGTGTTTGTGATTGTGCTCATTGCGAAGCCAGATTATAATCATGGTACATCATGTAAGATATAGAAATTGCACGTAAAGCATTACATTTCGTTGATGCGACATTGGAGGACGAACGTTATTCAGAATGTCTAAGAAGTTCAAGTAAACATTGATTTCTCTATAGAGAAATTGCTGCAAGAAATGTTGAAAAGGTTCTAATAAAAGAATGTGTCTTTACGACAGCTTTCTGTCTCTTACAAAGTGAAGTGTGATACACAGTAGAGGTGGACAGCTATCGATAGTCACGTCTATCGATAGTTTTCGATAGTCAAAAAATAGCAATCGATAATATAATCGATAGCATGTTGGCAAAATTTCCTAAGAGAAAATTTGTTTTCCGTGATGAAAAATTATTTTTGACATGAGTTTGTCTTACTTTTCTACATTGGCAAAACGCTAAGCTCCAATAAACTTTGAAATTAACCTTATTTTTTTAATTTTTTTGGTTTGGGGTTGAACGACCACAGTGAGTAATTCGATTGGTTTACAATATTCGCCCATCCCTGATTTAGGGCATTGGTTTCAGAGAAGGCAGTGTTGTAAGACAAGCCCAACCACAACATCTATTCCTCACGGGATTTGAATCGGGGCCCATCTTCGACGAATGATCAGAAGCCAGCGTTTAGACAACTGCGCCATCATGGCAGGAAATCTATGTTTTGACTATTTCCTCCCGAAGTGAGTGAGGAAAAGTCACGAAACAAATGCTTTGGCTAAAGCACCAGCTAAATCGTGGCTCCTTAATCCTCATTTTCTGGTTGTACTGTATGATTTCTTAATGTTTCTGTTCACAAAATCTAAAGAAGAAAATTCTGCAGTTTTGTATGCAAAAAATATTTTTTTCCATACTGTTTAGGAAAAGCCTGATAATAATACGTCAGAAATTCACTAAATAAGGATTTGTGTGGGGCTGTGCCTTAATTGTTTTTTTCTGGGATCATTTAAAACGACAGCAGCTAGATGCTGTCGTTTTAAATTATTCCTAAGTTTGACGGATTGCCAGACGTTTCGTAATTCGTTCCGCAAAGGCTACATTTTGTTTACATCTTATCCTTACCAAAAGAAAAATAAAGTTGCACAAAATATATTTAACATTTACACATTATTACTGATTACTTACTCTCAGCAAATAAATGTTTCAGCACCGGACGTGATTTTAAACTTTCATTATAAACAACAAGAGCAATGCTTTTGACTTCGTCTTTAGCCGACTGAAACGTGCAACAGAGTACAAAAACCACATCCTCTTAGCGTTTGCTCTTTTGATTAAAATGAACTTTAGTTTCGCATTGGCATCATGGATCAATTTGGCTGGGCCCAATGTTTTCGAGACCAGTATAAATGAGGTGAAAATGAGCGTTGCAATCATCAAAGCCATCGGTACACTTACAGCATTGAAAAACGTAAAACTATCAATAGTTACAAAAACCTATCGATGCACTATCGATGTACTGAGTTCGGGAAATTATCGATACTATCAATAGTGCCATCGATTGTACCTCCACATCTAATACACAGCAATTGATGAAGAAAATCATGTATGAAGAACTGACGGAACACGACATAATTGCCGCAACGAATCGAGTGCGGATTGGCAATTAACGTGCTGTGGTATAAAGACATTGGTAGAAAACTGGCACTTAAGAGATTGGTAAACATCAGTAATATTCCACTAAAGCAAATCCTTTGATGAACTAGAATATTGCAATAAACAAGAGGAAGACGCTGCTAGGGATGTCGTGTTTTTAAGACACAGACGTGATTCCTCAAAAAAGGAAATAAATTCTGGAAATCAAACTTCATACGTTTGATATTATTTCTTTAAGTAAGATTGATTACATTTTGCCTTATAAGTAATTATGTATTATAAAGAACTTAGAAGTTGTTGCTCAATCTACTTGATGGAAATTGCTTCTTCAAGGAATGATTCCGATTTCCAACATGTTAGTAGAATTGTGGAATAAATACTGTACAAATAATTTCATACTTATGGTATACTTCAATGTGATTTGCGACTTCTTTCACACATTTGTCTTTTTAATTTTTCCTGTAATTTTGATTCTCTGGCTACCTGTATCTCTCTTTCAGTTGGTGAATTGATTGAAACGGGAGAAACAGGCACTTCTTGCACTTTAAACATGGTCACGCTTCTCAAAAAATGCAGTGGGAATGTAACATGTTCCGAAATTTCGTTTCATAGAAGTGCAAATGAAACTAGTTTTTACAGTACAGTAATGCCCCGAAGTTACAAGATAGGTGTGACCGACAAAAAGCGCGTAAGTCGAATTCGCGTAAGTCGGAATACAATTTTGCATACAAATAAATATACATATTAGTTAATTGGAACCAAAGATTTACAAAAACACCTGTCATGTTTTTGTTAAAAATGTAATCAAATTGCAGTTATTCCTACATAATCTATATGTTAAAATATAAGACTTACATGAAAGAAAGTTATTTCGATGTCGATGACTCCTTAAAATCTAACAGAATCGTCTGATGGCACAATTCTTTTTTTCTTTTCACGCAAAATTCCTTCGTAGCAAGCTAATGATTTTTTTCCTTACCTTGTGGCTGCAATCCGGTCCTCATTAGAATCCGTGTTCTCCAAAATCTTTAACCTTTTTTAATTAAGCTGATACCTTCTTTTAAGTTTGCAGTTGTCATGTGTAGTTATGGTGGAACTGGGTGTACGGAGTCTGCCACTTCAGCAGCGCTTTGCTCACACATCTATATGATCTCATCAATTGTAAGCTCCTTGTTACGTGAATCTAACAGCTATATGTATGCATATAAATCCTTTTCTATATGTATGTATATAGATCCTATTCTTAAGAAATAATAAACTTCATGCATCTCCAAATTAGTAAATAAACGCTTCTTCAAACTGTGGTTTGGAAAGAAAAACAAGCTTTAAAGGGAAAAAAATGCAGAGTTATATTAAAAAAAGTAGTTAATGGTTACGCAGTAAAAGAAATTGAAAACAAATTAAATGTAACTTCTAAACTCTTCAATGGATTCTGGCAAAACTTAATACTAAACTTTAAGTTGTATCATTTCATGCACTGCAAAAATTGCACTCATATTAAAAATTCGAAAAAATTTGCTTTCAAAAATTTCTCCCAGTCCGATTGTCATATGACGTCTTCAGAAAACAGCTCACCCTCTCTGGCACTAGAATACCAGGCATGGTCAGTAATTGATTGACAAATAGGAACTTCCCTGCCTTCTGCTTGCAGTTATTTATTTTAACCCCTCCATCATTAAAGCAGCGGGAATTCTAAGTGATCATAAACAGTTGAGTTGGGCGAATTCACTAAACGATTAATTGGAGTGGTTACAGTTTCCCTCGCCTTGTAATGAAAGCGATGCTAGTGCGATGCTTTTTGTCGCCTTAGCGCACAACCTAAAGAAGAAAAGAAAAACAGTTGGCTGTTATATTATTCGTAAAGATAACAACAAGCGGGCGATTTTGCGTTTTCATTATCAAGCGGAATCGACATATCTAAAAACGAATTCAAGTAGGGGGGGTGTTGATTTTTGTCCATTTAGTGGATGGCAACAACAGCACTCTGGCTGTTTGTTTTTGTTTCATGATTCCATTACTGACGTACTCTCTCGATGGATTTCAATGTCGAAAAGAAAATATGCGACAAGATTTAGCAAGTCATACACACAAAATTATCCGTCTATTATTGCTTCTAGAAAGGAAAGTGCATTATGCTTTTCTTACAGATTGCCGCTCAGACCTTTCTGTTCTTCATGGTGGAAAGAGTGATCTTGTGAAAAACTTAAAGGGACAAAAACACAAGGATTTTGGTCAGGTTAATGAATAGAAAAAAACCGTTGAATTGCGTGCTCAATGTTATACGTGCAGAGTCTATTTTATGGCATATCTTGTGGATCACAATCTTCCAATCACCTGTACAGATCATACAGCACTATCATTTCGAAATATGTTCCCTGACAGCGATATTGAATGACAATTAAATATAATTATTTTCGAAAATGTTTCCTGACACTAAATTTCAACTCCATCGCTATTGAGTGGAGCCTGATTGGCAGGTTGAAAATTTCAGTTGGCAGTAGCAAGTATATTTTTTACAAAAGCTATGCTTGTTATATTATCACTGTCCCGTAGCAATGCTGAATGTGAGAGAGCGTTCAGCTTAGTTACAGAGACACACACGTGCACTTTAGATTAATACTCTCTATTCCAACACTGAAAAAACCGCTGAGAGTTAAGTCCAAAAGAAGGAAAAATTCTTTAAACCAAACTTCTGTAGATCTTTGTTAAAGAGAGCTGAATTGGTTATTGTACATTCACTAAGTAAAGGTAAGCAATAATTATAAAGAAATAATGTATCAAAAAGTAAGTACATATCTTGTATTAATAATGCCTCAAGTATCGTATTGCTATCCCAAATCAGATATAGATTTTGATCTCATTCTCTAGCACCAGATGGCAACACAACCTCATGCAATGTGTTTCTCTTTGGAACAGGGAATATTTATCGAATAACAACTATCATTCTTTCAAAAGGATACTTGTTTTCGGGTGGACAACTTCTCCGAAACAGGTACCCTGTCTTTCTGAACTCTATGGACTCATTAGTGTACCATTCATGACTGTAATGATGATTAATCGGTCTCCATGATGTTTCGATCGTCTGTGTATGTGTACCTGTAATTGGATTTACGAAATTGGTGCTGTGGGTCACAGTCTCAAGAGTGAAATTGCAGGTTTTATCTAATTATTTGCATGCTTTCCACTTATCCATTAAAATCGTGGTTCATGGGGCTATATGCTTCTTTATCAAGGACAATAAAGTTGTGGTGTCCATCTTGTTGCGGGGGCATACTTCCAATCGGAAAGATTTTGAATTTCTTTCTATCACTCCCAGAATCCAAGTGCCTTCAACAATTCTACCCACATGGAATTTGCTTTTGCCAAATGTTGTCTCATCGACCTCCATTCTTTTGCCGGAACCTCCGATGGGATCAGCGTGTTAATTTTTTGTACGTAAATGCAGAAACAGCTTCTCTGCAGTAATTGTACCAATCTGATATAGCCTATCTTGATGTTACTTCTAGGTAGCTAACTTCACGGACAGCATGATTGAAAAGGAGATCGTTGGCGATACATAAAGTGAGAAGCAAAGCTTTTCCCCAATGGTATTTAGCAACCAAAAACCATTTTCCTTTTGCACGAGAAATATTCTCGGCATTGCCGTGAATGTGTTTCTTCCTACAGCGGAAAATTTCTTTCTAGGATGTTCTTGCTCTTGCACAAATCCATGGCATGATTTTCAGAACAACACTTCGTGGCAGGCAACAACCTCTCATCCACGCACCATTTCAAATATATTTCTAAGTTCTAAGTGATTCCTCTTTCTAAACGGCAACTATTCCACATATTTCCAAATGGGAACTACAAAACTATCCTCCCGCAAAAAACAAATCAACGAAAGAACTGGGCAAACATGCAGGGAAACAAATGTGTAGCGGAGTTACGATGTGTGGCCGTCTGGTAGCACAGACTGACGTCAAAAACGATGTTTGACTTGGGGCAGTAACACCTATAATCTGAATTTAGAATTACTAAATACAATCTTCAACCATACATACAATCTAAATTTAGAATTACTTTTTAAATATAAAAAGTGAAACGTACCAATAATATTACTTCAGAAAAATTATTCCTACGTCTTGAAAATTTCGATAAAAAATAGCAATCGTGTGAATTTATGAGCTGTAAAAATATCCTGATGTTTCGATTTTGAAGGACAGAACCTTTCTTATTGTCTAGACAGTAGCTTGGTGTTTCCACGGAATTTGGCATTTTACCAATTAGCTCTTTTCTAACTTTGTTTTAACCATTGATTTGTTACTAATGTTTCATTTAAAAGAACGTGACACATCTCTATGCCTTTGCAACTACACCAATACATACGGAATCATTCTGTTTTGCTGGTGAATATTGGCAATCTCAATCATAAATGTGCAGAGATCGTGAGGAAGATGAAACACCTCATTTAGAGCTAATGGAGATAAATCGTAAGCCATTGAAATCCAAGGGAAAATATACAGAGTCTTCATAATTCGTTGTTTACGGTATCGGAATCATCTCGGATTAAGCGGAATGATAAATATGAAACAACAAAAGTTTAAATTTAAATACTTCTAAATTGTAATATTTCATTTCCAAAACAAGTTTTTTTATATTAAAGGTAATGAATAAATCCTTTGCCGCCCCGGTGGCGCAGTGGTCTAAGGCGCTGGCTTCTTATCATTCGTCCGTAAGGGGTCCGGGTTCGAATCCCGGTCAGGCATGGATGTTGTGTTTGTCTTACGGCACTGGCTCTCTCCCCTCCCTGAACCAGTGACCCTAATTTAGGAACGGGCGACTGCTTATATCCCATTGAGTTGCTCACGGTGGTCGTTAAAATTCCAATACAAAAAAAAATCCTTTATATTGCAGATATACTTTGATAATAATTTCTGCACTGCAGCAAATATGGGATACATCAAGTGCCATTTTTTACGTGCAGAACGGGTTTCCAGTCTTGTAGCATTCAAACAAAATACATGGAAGCGAAAGTGTCATTTCATTGAAATCAAGAGTAAAGCCAGCCTAATTTTTTTTTTTTTACATATCGCTCTACTTAAACAGAAGCGAAATTTCATTTACAGTGTATATGAAAGATTCGAGGAAGTACATTGTTCTCACGGGAGAATGAACTATACAACTTATTACAAAAGTTAAAATAATTATGACCACAGCAATCCCATTGAACAATAAAATTGAAAAGAATCTTATGGGAAATAATGAAAATTTGGCAAAATCTTATTTGGATTTTGCCTACGATTTTCACCAAAGAATTCGTCCTGCTCATTCATGCCGCAATAAATGGCTGCTTTCCCGGGAGCACACGGAAGAACTTCCGCACAAATATCTCCGAGGACCCCAACTTATGTGGGATTTTCGTATCGTATATTTTAGCTTCTAATAATGTCGATAAGCTGTGCGGTGAAGATTTAAATACAAAGAAGACTCAGCAGTTATTGGGAAGCTATGCAGGAAAGTCCAACTGACGATTAGAGGCGGACTTCTGTTTATTAGCAGATTTTACTATATTCCACGGTGGGCACCGCACTGGGAAAGATGTAGTCGCCCATGTCTGATTTGAGACCACTGTTTCGACAGAAGGCCGAAATTTAGTGCCGTAAGACAAACACAACATTCATATTTTGCCGGTATTCGAACCCGGACCCATCTCTAACAAATGGCCAAATGTCAACGCCTAGATCACTGTATCAATATGTCAGCGGCGGAGTTATACTTCAAAGTAATTCAGTATTACACGATTTTAAGAATGTGAGATCTATGACAGAGAAAATCCCACATTTTAGCTATTTCTATAAACAAGCAACTACAATGATAACGGCAGAGTCAAAATGGAAGCCACACTAGCTTCCCTCGTGGAGAATTGGGTAATTACAAAATAAAAATAATTGAATTTTCTGCAACTCTTTCTCCTAAGAAATCAGCAACTAACTGGGATAAAAGCAGCCACTCGTACCTAAAATGGCATATGTTTTTACTTTTAGACTCAGCTGCAATACCTAAGCTTAGGAATTCATAAAAAAAGGGTTAGAGTAGTAATTGTGTTATGTAAACATGTGAAACTCCCACATAGTTATCCTGAGAAATAAAAGTGTTTGTATTTGTACGAATAAATGTGTGCGTTATTTTGGCCATTTAAGAGAGAAATTTATTTTTGCCCGCTCCATACCATGTTTATTTTTAGTTTTATGTCCTCCTGCGTGGGCAGCATGGGAAGTCAACTCCAAAAGTAAGAAAGTTTTAAATATAATGTTTTTGGGAAAAAATTGTACTTGTCAATATTCTTTTGAAACCATTATGTTTCGGCGCAGAATTCAGTTTGAAATAAAAAGACATAAATTTGTAGATGATCTTTTGAATTGACTATGGTAATTTCTGTTTGAGGTCTTTAATTTATGCCGGCTCCGTAACTTTTGTTTGTTAGGGGTTTAACGACCTCTGCGAGCAAATCGATGACCTATATACAGACATCCGCAACGAATTTGTTGCCAGTGATTCCAAGATCAGGAGAGCTCTAGTGCCGAAGGACAAAACCACATCCAAAGCTCACAGGAATTTGAACCCACAGGGCCACCGGGACGGATAATTTCTAATTCCTCATCAGAATACTTTTAATTGAACAGTCGAACATTCCACAACAAATAACATTTCTAATAAAAAAACAGTTGGTTTTCGTACAGTGCCAACCTAATTACTATAATTCCTGAGATTTGTTAAAATATCTATCAGTTAGAATCCCATCGTCTTTCGTGAGCCACCTCTTTAATGATCGGAGGATGTTGCCATGAAAAGAACACCATCTCCTATTTAACCCTTTAACGATCATCACCCTAAAATTTGGTGTCACTCTAAATACCATGACGCCCGAAACTGTCTTTTGTTTCACTTCTCTGTTTAGTAACAACAATGGTGACTGGCGGTAACTGTTGTTGATTCCTCATAGGTCGTGCAGATTTAAAGAACAGGCAAGATTAGGATACCAGCAATTTTTTGATTTCTGACAGTACGGCGCATGTTATGCTGCTTTGTTATATATCATCGTCAACCATTATCAATCCACTGCTAGGTGAAGGTCTCACCAAGTGTCTTCCACAATTGTCTGTCTTCAGCCTGTTTCCTCCATGTCACTCCAACAAACTTTCGAATTTTATCCATCCATCTCCCATGGGGTCTTCTTCTCGGTCTTTTCCTGTCGTCGAAGTATATATAAATATTTCTCAAGAAACTGTTGATTATAATTTGTAGGGCGCAGAGGAGGCACAGAAGTTGTCGTAGCATTCTCATTGGCAGTTTGAGTTCAAGGCTGTCCAATGTGACGGATACTTCCATTCATGGTGTTTTATAAGGTAGAAAGCACGAACAGTTTTACACAGCTTTCATTGAGGAACCAAAAGGTATAGGCAAAATATTGAGCAGGCTATGCCCTTAGTTCCAGAAATTTAATAGTGTGTTTGCTTCTGAGGGAGTTTTATTTTAAACTGAACACAAAAGACGAAACGGAATTCTTGAAAGCAATTATAAATGTTAACGAAATTATCAAGCACGCATTCATCTGGTTGCACAAGGTAATTTTGAAAGTGGATAAACAACATGCGCTTAGGTGAATTGTTCCATTCAAACGTTTAGTATGTCCATGACAGTGGTTTCTTCATAATCTTACGGTTGTACTATGAGAAAAACAGCTCACATCCGGATGATGTGAGGTGAAATGTAGGATGAGCAGCCGTTTGTGAAAATCGATTGTCAACGCTTCACGGCCAAGTCTGATATTCTTTGTGTGCTAGAGAAATTTCACGCAACAGATATATGGGAATTGTATGTTACATAGCGTGTTTGCTTCTGAGGAGTTTTATTCTATTAAAGACGCGAGATATTAATATCGGAGTGAAATATAACGTTGTACGCGCCGTATTTTTGAGACGGAATCCAAAAGAGTATCAGGCCCGTTGCTCAATTAATTATCCCATGAGGGTGAAATGGGTGTTTTCGGTTCGAGTACTTCATGGAAAATTTGTCAAAGCGTAGATAGATCAATTCGAATGCAAATATGTTCAATACTGAAGAAAGCAATTAGTGACATATGTTATTACATTAGGCAGGTTTTTAAAATTGGTTTTACACGTAACACATGCGGACATATTATTCTTCAGATTCGCCTTGATTTTAATTCTGGAGGAAAATAGAGGATTAAATATATATTCCCGCGGAATAAGAAATGAAAACATTCACATTTTATGCATTTCAAAAGTAATAGAAAATCTTTAGCTTTACCTTTACAAAGAAATTCCCTTATCGTTCAGCGCACATCAATGGAAATTTGTGCAGAGCAGTTACTTTTTCATATTTTATAGGAAATGTATATTCGAATATTGCCTGGGACAAAGTTTCATTGAATTGACACTGTGTCAGCTTGAACGCCTTGGAAAAATTGATAAAACATTTGCATGACGGAATCCATATTTTCTTGTTAGACGTAGGCAGAAATCTTAAGATTAAGTTAAGTGTTAGATACCGGTTTTCTTTCAATGTATGCTTTCCTAAAGTTTCAGGCAAGCTAGGAAAAGCTACGGACGTTAAGAAATTTTGCATGTAAATACACAGCTTATTATGGGATTCACGAAATCTTCTGAGAAAAAAATATTTTTAAATATCTGTCCTTTTTAAGAGCATATAATTAAGATTGTAACCGTTACGACATTATTGAATTTCGCATTTCTTGTGTTTGCGTACTGAGAACATTTGCAAAATTTGCAAGTGAACATTTTCATATTTCCTGCTCCCAAAAATGCCCATTGTTTGCCACTGGAGCAAAAAGAAACCTGCAGATTACAATAAGAAATATTTGTTTGGAAGCAATTTGGCTTTTAAAGGGAACAATTTGCTGTACCCAAATTTCAATATTTAAATGTTGTGAAATGGATGATACATGAAAAATGTTTTCTCATCAGTTAGTACTATTAGAAAATGAGAGCCAAATGAATAGCGAAAAGCTACTCTATGGTATACCTGCTCTGAACGACGCACTCAAAAATATAATTAATAATATACCTAAATTTTCTCGTATTAAACTGTGTCTAAATTTATCAGATAAGATGTATTTAAACATATGCTAAAAGTGCCGATTATAATTATTGCGTTGCAAAAGACTTTCATTTCGATTTATACTTCGATTTTCGAGGTCAAAAAATTACCTAATTTTCTCTTTTTTTTTTTTTTTTTGTTTGCCACATAGTGAATTGAACCTTTAAGATATTTATTGGATTTACATATTTTGATAGGCTTTTCTCGTTTGTTAAATTTCATATAACGAATCGTTTATAAGTAAAATACACAGTACCCAAATTAAATTAGTGTAATTTCATCCTTTGTCCGAATCTATCAAGAGGATCTAAGGTAATCCATATCTGTTATTCACTTCAGTTTGAATGGCACCAAGACGGCGTTTTACGCTTGAAGTTGCTTTCCGTTCAGATCACGTCTGGAGGGAAACGATAAAATTAGCTTTTTGTAGTATGATTACTGCGACATTAACAATATCGATTTAGCTCTGCCGTATGAAGGCAGAAACAGCCTACTTCTTCAACAGAGTGTATTAGCCAGAGGCGGATGCTCTATTTGAAATTAATTCCATATATCACTGAAACAGTTACTATAAGATTGAGATATAGATTACACTTCAGTGCATTAACTGTTTCTTTCCATATTCTCATATCTATAAACCGGGATATATGTGACGTTTTTTTAAAAATCTTTAATATTCCTTTTTAAGTATTTCTTCAGAGCTTAAGCCCAACCCCTGTGGTTTTGTCACGGTCTCCCGGTGAAGAACAGCTGCTTTAGTTGAAATGCGGACACATCTGTTAACATTGGTTTTTCTGCCGCAGAAACGAAACCTGCTGTTTATGTTCAGTTTAGATTTCAATGGATTTCACGGATTGCCGTAATTCACTGATTTGTAACTGTGTTTCAAACCAGTTCCTGGAATTATAGATAGCACTTCTCACATTGGGCATTTTATATGATCAAATGGGTATGTATATTTGGATATTTTATATAATTTCAAGTTTTGGCGTGAATGCGTTCTGTTTTATCGTTGCCTTTTCTGCGGGAGGAATGGCAGAAACTTCAACTACAGACCTACCGCCGGCTCGTAGGAAACTACTTTAAAGGCTCGCTGCAGTTATAAAAGCATTAAAACATGCACTGAAATTAGGCTGATTAGCGACCTTTTTTGCCTTTTGACCTGGGTCTCGAAATACATCTGTCTGATTAATGTACAAACAAAGACGAAGAGAAAATACTATGGAATGTTAATAGCCATGAGAGGTACACAAAATAATGTTAATGCCTTTCCGGCAATTTTTTGGAATAGTTCGAGTCAGAATTCTAGACCACGCATGAGCGGTGTGTTCAAGTGTTTAGTGTTTGGATGTCAATATTTATTGTGAAGTTCGAAGGTGAATTTAACGCTGGCCACACTTACATTCCAAATGTTTTGTAACACAAAGAATTATTTTGTTAGGCATTTCCGTTCGAATCGTCGATGACACATGGGCGGTGTGTTCGAGTGTTAAGTGTTTGGATGTCAGTATTTCTTGTGGAGTAGCAAGGATAATTTAACGCATGTCCCACTCACATTCCGAATGCTTTGTAACACAACGAATTATTTTATAAGACATTTGGTAAAAATTGATTAGTTGTTTTACTGACTTAACTATAATTGTCTTCATAATATATAAAATATTATTTGCGTTATGCCTAAGAGTTTAGTACAAACACATTAGGTCACCAAATCCCGTTGGTGTTGGGTTTGACTCCACTAAATGTGTAATATCGTTCTTATTTAGTTTCAGTACGACTACAGTATCAACAGCCAATGCTATGCCCAATAATCCTCCGCATTATAGAGTTCTGATGAAAGTGCAGGTATATTAAACCGCATTTTCACAAACAGAACTAAAGTAACTCTCTTCCTATTGCCTCCCTTCACAGAATGGCAAAAATCTTTAACTATATGTAATAATATAGCCCTTTGCGATATTTTAGTTTTTTCCAGAAACTGTAATTTCTTTAGTCCAATGTCTCAACGATTAATACTTCATAAGCATTATTTAGAAAATTTATGGGTCGCAAGTGAAGCTGTCCATAAGTACAAAGACCTATCTGGTTATAAGAACTTTCTTGGAAATAGTAAAATTATATGTCATAATTCTTTCCAATGTTTAACTTTCCTAACCCTTTTTCACGATCTTAAAGACCTGATCAGCTCTAACGAATTTAAATATATTCGATTTTTAAGAAATTTCCTTTGAGGGAAATTATATTTAGGAAGATGTTCTGTGGTATTTAAAACAAGGAAAGTTAGTTAATTACATATTTTCAGTTCCCAGATAGGTCCAGTGTTTTTCAGTGGGACAAAAACACCCCAGCTCTTTGCAATGCTAAATTTTTATTTGGAATCAAAATTTCCTTAGAAGAAAATCAGAAAAACACTTCAAGCGATATGGGCCTCATAGAGTAAATCAAATATGGTGCCGCTGGTGTTATTTTGTGAAAGTGAACAATATTCCGTATCTAAAATTCATTTTTTAAATGATATGAATTATATCCTACACTGAAAATTCGGGTTGCGCTTTTACTCGTCAGCTTGTACCTTCAGCAAATATTGAAAGCTAATTCAAACCCGCAAAACGGTGCAAACTTCTTTTTGAAGCCAGCTGGCCATCCCTATAGTGCACCGTAATATAATAGAATTTTGTCTTAATAAAGTGCATAAAAATTTATCAGAGCAGATCTTTTTAAAGTTATCACAAAAAATAATCACTCTCGTAGTTGAACACAAAAATGTATCTTCCATGATGAATAATGGGTTGTACTACTCCGAAGAATGTGTCCGCGATTAGTAATTAACGGAGATGTTATGTCAATCTAATTTGTTTTCACAAATTTATTGAAGAAATCGGTTAAATAAATCAAAAATTGAAATTTTTTTCCGGAAAGTTCAGACACGATCTCATTAAAAATGTGCGTAATGCACGAACCTTTTAGTATTGGCGATTTGTGCTTCAGGTGACTCCCATTATTTGTCTTTTGGAATGAACCATTCATTCTAGTCATTCGTAATCACTCCTAATCCACGTTATGACGGTTGTCCCTAGAAAAACTTCCTTCCCACCAAAGCATGATTAATTGCTTAAAGTTTCATAAACTCCTGTGCCTCGCTTTTACCACTTTAAGATTGACCTATTGCACATCTACGCAATTTCATTTTTTAGATATGATTTCTTTAGTAGATGTTACAGTTTACCAGATGTCAACCCTCTGAGAGAAACGACCTTCCTATTATCACGGAGCCAATTGCACTAATCTGGCTTGATCAGTTGGCCAGATACATTTACAATACTTCTGATATTTAAAGTTCCAGTCGTTGCTGTCACTAAATTTCAGAAGTTGTTTCAACTCTCATGTTCTCCTTCCCCAGATGACAAGTTCCTTGATTTCAAACGTTTCTGCTGATAAGTGAATTTCATAAATTGTAGATCAAGTAACCAATACTTGTACATCTCTGTGCATTTTAGAATCGTACTCACGTAAGGGAAGGCTGTGTCTTGAAGCAAAGAGCTTGCTGAGAAAAACACGGTTTAAATGGAAACATATTCAGCGAAATTTTGCCATTGTTATGTAATTTTTTTGTAATGAAAAATAACAGCTAAGCCAGAGTCCTGGCAAGATCTCTAACTAGATCTACAGAAACTGACTCTGCGTTGCAGACGTAAACAGTGAAAAAAATGTTTCCATATTTATTGAATTTATTCCGATTCGACATTATCAGTGTTTGTAAAATTGTGACAGAGTGCAACACAAAGAAATATTTTATAGGGATGTTCGAACATCACCGTAATCACCTAGGTGGCGAAATAATCTAAGCGCTGGCTTGGGAGAAATGGGTCATGTCTCGAATCCTGGTGGTCAATATACTGACTCACCAAAGGACATTGTCACCTGGTTTGCACTGGTATTGAACTAAAAATTAATGGTGGGGCAACAGGAACCATGTAATATATGCAGTTATGGATCTGAATTATATCTCAGCATAGACGATCTCCTGTAGAGAGTCTGGACATGTCGTTTTAACGGGCCCTATAATGCCACATGATAAGGCCCGTAAAAACATCGGAGAGCATTAGACTGGTTCACTTCCTATCACCATGGCTTTGGGCGTGGCCATTCTCAACTGGATAGATCGGAAACAATGAAAAGGTTACGATAGATTGAAGGGGTTCTAGAGCCCTGTTTGTTCACGTAATATTTAGCTACTGATCTGAACTCTATCTCAGCAAAGATGATCTCCTATAGAGATTCTGAACATGTCGTTTTAACCAGCTTATCTTGCTACCATTGGTAAACACCAACCTGGCTCATTTCCTACCACCATGGCTTCGGGATCTGTCATTTTCAACTGGAAATATTGGATACAATGAAAATGTGACGACACATCGAAGAGGTTCTGCAGCTCGTATTGTTCACGAAATATCGTTTTATCATTTAAGCCCCGTTTCATCAAAAAGCGCCCACCGTCATATTGCCAACTTCCGTAGGTTGTGCATACAAGGTACACCGGTGTTGCTTTGAGCGGCGTGATCACCAGACTATTCAGCAGAGATAACGTGTAACACATCATTAACAAACGACTTGCTTTGCCGTTAGTGTCATGAACTGATGGAAAAGGTCAACATTGCATATTTACCTATACCTCATGACATCATTCGGGGACTCGATCACTTGCCGTGTTACTATTGGAGGTATAGCCCACCATGACGACCATTCGGACTACTGCCCACGTCCACTTCGCACAGATTTCTCCCACATAGTATTTTTGTAATCTCTGAGAAATTAAATTACTTCTATCTCAGGTCTTCTACAAGGGTAATAATTTTCATTTCATTTAGTGCAGTGCTTTATGTAGTGTCAGTTTCAATGTGCAGGGCATTTTACTCCTGGATTAGAAAAAACATTTCGTCTCGTAAAACGAAGTATTATGGTCAATTAATCAGAGAACGAATATCACTCAGTGAAATGAAAGAAACGGAAGTGCATCCACACCGATTACGTTGATTAATTAGATCTAAAATCGACAAGTCGGGAGAGTGTCTGAAATTGTGCAACTGCTTGTAGCCCATCAATTTGCGAATGGTAGTCGTTAAACCCACAAATAAAAAAAGGAGACTCTGAAATTTTCAGGCATATTTCTTTAAAGTTAAAATAACTTGCATTTTCTAAATAGTAAGCATTAATTTCCTTTAAGATATGACCGAGAGCACAGGTCGGATTTCAGTATTTTCCCGACCCACAATTCTTTCACACGATGCTGGTTCTTCACGCTGTTTTGGAATTTATTTCGAAATTCATACTTGGAAAGTAAAGTGTATTTATGACCATTTATACAATACAATGAGAACTGCGAAGATGTCATGTAAACTGCGATAATTACCGGGGATTTTACAGTATCCCGTGTCTTTGTAGCTTCCTAGAAATATCTATACACGTTTAATTAGGGATAGAAACACGTGGTTTTAATCCGTAAAATATCCTTCCCGAGAACTGTTTACATAAACAAATATTTCAGCAATGCGAAACTACTGAGCGAGCTACTTACCAGATTCGTTTCTTCAACGAAGCTGCGGAATTTCGAAATATTTCTTCCATATTTGAGGATCGAGACTCTTATTTGTACCTAAATGTCAAAGTGGAAATGCTTTTACATTGGTAACTCAACTACGTAGTTGGTAGTTGCAAATATTCCTACGAGGAATGACGCATCTCTCTGCGTAATTTCCCCTTTATTACTGAATAAGCTCTTTTCAGTAGATCAGGTTTGCGTATGCAGAGGAATTATCGCGCACTTTCCAATAAACAGCCAAGGACGTGGATTGAAAGTCTAAAACGGACCGGTACTGGACAGGCGAGGTTTTTACATACGGTGCCGTGCAAATTACTAGGAATAGGAAATAACTTGGTGCCGTTCTGTTTTTGAACTTTTCAAGTTTCAGCGGCTATTTTAACGAAATTACGGCATGTTTTTTTCATTTCTTTATTAATTTTCAATGAAAGTGACTTTGCAGTTGAGTTCAGTTAGAGAGAAATTAAGAGAACGATTCTGAAAGTCCAACAGGTTTGAAAAAAAGTATGCCTAAAAATAAAACAGAAAGATTAAATTGGTGATTATGAGTGTGTGGTAAAAGCCTGCGCATCGCAACTAAATATGTTTCTCTCTTCCATTTATGCATTAAAAGCAGATAATATATCCTCCTTTCGTCTTGCTACTGAGAGCACCTTTGCATATCCATAATTTCTCTGTCTGGTTTGCACGCAGTTATTCGTGTCTTCATTAGATTTCGCCATTTTATTTTATCTCTTCTGCTATGAATATGTATATTTTCTTTTCTTCTACAAGTGTCTCGTATATTTCTTGCTATGAAAACCAATTCCTCGGGAAGACCGTTGCTGAAACACTTGAGATACATAATTGCTAATAGGGGAGCATAAATAAGGCACGAATCCACTTTCAACTGGCAAACATTAGGCGTTAAAGTTAAAACCCCTATTCAGTGAAACTCCAAATTGCTTTCATGCGTCACATTCAAGCAAAATGAAACGTCCGCTATTTAACAAAACCTTTAATTTGAACAAAACCTATTTTAATTTTCATCAGCAAAAGTGGAGTCCCGATGTATATTCCTTATTTTAAACGTTTCTGGAAAGAGTTATTCAGATGGTCTTCGGGATTTATTGTTTATGAACGAACACAGAGGTAAGGTACGTGCTACAGATTTTAATACCCACAAAGGAAATGCCTGCAATTTCATATTTATGTATATAAAATCATATGAAATTGTTTAAAACCTTTTTGTTTCTTTTCGGAAAACACATTGCTTGCCTTTTAGTGAAATGCCCTTAATATGGATTTTTCTTTACCTCCATTGTATTTGCATGCATTTCTGAGCTTCATGTGGTCAATATGAATTTTATTCAAAAACTAGTATCCTTGTTTTCACTTTGGTATTATAAAAAAGAGATATATAAAATACACTGCTGGCCACCCAAAATGCTACACCAAGAAGAACACGAGATAGCAAAGCCAGATTTACTGGACTCATAAGAACAGATACACAGATGAAACGATTGAGCTTACAGGCCCGTGTGACTTGGGGAACACGCTGACATCAATAGTTCGTGTGGCCCCCATGGCTGGCAATAACGGCCACTACTAAGCCGCGGCATCGAACGAAACAGGCTTTGGAGGTATGTCGGTCCAGGCTGCTTCCACACGTTGCCACAGTTCATCAGGCGTAGCAGCGGGTGGTGCTTGCCGGGACACTCGGTTGCCGATCAGCGACCAGACGTGTTCCATGGGCGAAATATCGAGAGAACAGGCGGCCCACAGCAGCGGTGACACCTGGTGGGCCGTGAATAATTGTTTCACGATGCATGCCGCGTGCGGGTTGTCCTATTGAAACGTGGCCGCTGGCAGATCAGGCAGGTAAGGGAGGACTACAGGCTCCAAAACGTCGGAGATGTAGCGGTGGCTGTTGAATGTACCACCGATGCGCACCAGAGGTGTGCGGGTGTCATATGCATTTGCGCCATAAACCAAAACACCAGGCAACGGACCTGTGTGGTGATGCATAATGCAGGCGTCATAAGTCTCTCGCCGCGGTGCCGCCACACGTGGATCCGACCATTGTGGTATTGCAGGCAAAAGCGGGATTCGTCGGTGAAGAGAATGTCGTGCCATTCCGTAGTACAGATGTGGCGTTCAACTGCCCACTGCCGCCGCACTCGCCGGTGGTGTAACGACAATGGTAATCGGAGCAATGGACGCCGTTCGACAAGTCCCCGCTCCTGTAGACGACGTCGAACGGTACGTGCTGACAGGTTGTTGCCCAACACATCCTAATTACTGCGCTAACGTTCGTGATGTGGCGGTGCGAGCCGTCATCGCCCGCCTCACAACATGCCGGTCCTCACGTTCGGTGGTGTGCCGCGGCTGTGGTAATCACTCAAGTCGGTTCGTCCGTCCCTCCTACACCCACCGAATCCATACTTGCTCACTGTGGCTGGATGTCGTCAAACACAGGCGGCGATGTCTCGGTACATTAAACCGCTTTCGCGATAAGCCACTATTCGTCCTCTGTCGAACTCCGAAACGTGCTGGAATGACTGCCGTATTCTGCGACGTGGCATCAAGAAGCTTCCCACGCACAGGTCCGCGAGCACAACACACTTCCACTACTTACACCCCACCTTCTGTGCACCGTTCTTATAGTGCTTCTCGTTGGCGTGCCGTGCGCACATGATTTGCATATGCCCTTCAATGCTAATCGTTTGCATGTCCTCTCGCGGGCGACGCATGCTGCGAATTTCTGGCCAATCGGATGCTTCCTTCTTGGTGTTGCATTTTGGGTGGCCAGCAGTGTATAAAGTTTGTTACGATGTGATATGAATAAGTGTTAATAAAGAATGCTAAAACGTGGCCCACTACAGTGTGATATTCTAAATTCCCAATATTTAAAGGCGTCACAAGATTGTTCAGCAAAACTTGGATAAACAGATGCCTTGAAGAAAGAAGATTCTAAATCACAGAATGGTTGACAACTTCAGAGATTCATCAGTACGCCTATTTGGAATTAGTGGGAGGAAAAAAACAACTTTCTGCGGAATGTGTAACTTTTGGATAAATACGCTGTTCTGTATCAAGAATTTTCAGCAAAACAAATTTCCGAATGTTTGCACTCCAGCTCAATAAACGAAAAAAGTTAAGCTTGATACTTTGCATAAATGAAAAAGAAAATAAAGAGCGTCTTTCAGTTTTGAATTTCGCACATTTTTCTTCTAATGCGCATAAATAATATTTTTAGTAAAACGTGAGTACTTTAAATGACATTCGTTTTTTACAGTATGAGCAAACGGAGATCATTTTAAATTTCAGTAAGTTACACAAAACATAAATTTCATATAACATTAAAATGTCATCCTGTTTAATAGCCTAACAGATTTGAAAATGTGAAAAAACTGAATGTGCCCGGTTAGTTGGTAATCTTTGAGAAAAAATCTGCTAAATAAAACAAGGTATTTGCAACAGGTCTGAACATTACTAAAAGAAAAATTATTGTTATTTAATATAATTATGGTTATGTTTTAGCTAGTATTAAGTATCTCATGCTATAACGTAAAGGCCGCCCCTGTGGCGCAGTGGTCTAAGGCGCTGGCCTCTGATCATACGTCTGTAAGTGGTCCGGGTTCGAATCCCGGTCAGGCATGGATGTTGTGTTTGTCTTACGGCACTGGCTCCCTCCCTTCCCTGGAACCAGTGACCCTAAATTAGGGACGGGCGACTGCTTATAGCCCATTTAGTTGCTCACGGTGGTCGTTAAACTTCCAATCAAGAAAAAAAAATAATAACGTAAAGCTAGTTTTATCGATGTGCAAATTTTCATCATTGGGAATACATTAATTGCAATGAAAATATGTATAGAGATTTTACCACTGGAAACAGAAGGCAGAGATTTTAGGTTGAACCACCTTAAGGAGGAAGGATGGCATATCAAAAGCAGCCTTCTGCTACTATGTGAAGCTGAAAATCGTGCGATTCTTGCAACTTTTTCTTGCGGGGTTCTTAGTTTTATGAGTAAATTTCGTTGTCTTTCCCTTATCAGATGGTGATTTCTCAAAAATCTGTCAGCATCTTTGATTGCCAGATTTGAATTCAATTCATGTAAGTTTGCAGGAAGAAAATCAAATAGATTTTAATATATGTGATTTCAATAATTGCTGATATCCTAAACGAAAGTTTATAACCGCTTAGTTAATGTTGTTTGTAAGATAACTTTTAATATTCAAGAAAGAATGTAAGGAATTGCCACGTTTGCAGTACTTGCCGTACGTACAGCTGAACATATTAATGGTATGCAACACTGCTCCAATACGCAAACATTTAATTTTAAGATGTTCCCTATAATTTTTTTCTCAAATCTGCAAGCCACTGACTATATATTTCAGTGTTTTCTTCGTCCCTTTTGCAATTTTAAAGAGTCAGAAGCACTTCTTGTATGTAAACTTATGCAACTTAATTTTCACAGTTGCAAGTATAGCGGCACGTTGTCATTTGACGTCCACCTTAAAGGGTGCCCTCTGCTGGTATGCTGTAACAAACAGAGAACACCCTTTGCATGTGGACGTTAAATAAAAAACGCGCAAAAAGGGGAAATTTATTTCAATATTTTCAATAATTGTTTTCAATATTTTCAAGCGGGAATTTTTATTTCGAAATCAATAAAAATACCCCCTTTAAAACAGCTAAGGCCTTCGAGGCTGCTTCTTGTGTTGAATGGCTGAAATAGTTTTATATGAGTTAACAGCATTAATTCCTCTGGCCCATTGCCTCCGGCGGAGAAGTATACCAAGACTTCTGAGATCCCCATCGGAATTCACTCTATAGTGGATTTTATGAGGCACCTAGATTTCGAAGGCAAGAAGGTGCATATTGATGTTCTAAATCCTGTTCAGCATTATCGATTGAAGTCAAAAATCGAAAGGTTGTAATCGAGAGACTTCACAAATCGATATACTCATTCAAAATAACATTTGGTTTGCATCCTTGTTTTAGTATTCACCGGAATATGGCGCGAGCGGCCTCCTGCTTTTAACATACGACATATTTATTCGAAATAGTCGTTCGAAAGATTTCAAAATGTTCGAGTTTACCCGTATATTTCTTCTTCATACCCGAAGTAAGGATTCCAAACCGTAAATAAAAGTCGAACACGTCATATTTTTAATGAGCTTGACCAAGGTTAGTAAATGCTGCAGTGATTGGATAATACGATCATATGTTTGATTGTATCTTCCAACAATGAGATCATTCGGGTGATTATGCAATTGAGAGATCACTCGATCTAACGCAAAATATTTCGAGAACATCGCGTTACCTCTCAAATATTTCTCGAGAACAGGGGAGCCATTATGCCTAAGAGAATTATACTTAAGATTGGCTGATGTTTTCTCGCATTTCGAATATAATTGTAGGATCCAGACAGCGTAGGAGCAATCAAGAGTTTTCCGGAGATATTTGCTTGATTCCAAAGGTTTTGATCTTTCGAGATTTTTCCATAATCGAAGGAATTGATTAGTTCTACTCGATTATGCCGTCATTAGATCTAAATTCTCTAACATTGCTCCATCAGCGTACTTATAAGCATTCCATTCAAACTCAACTCGATTAAATCTAATATTATACCTACATTTATCATTGTTTTTGTCTTGAATTTTGAGTTAATTTTATCACCAGCCATTTCACTTCATCTGCTTCGTCATGTGATTTCGCTGCTTTCAAGACTTTTAAGCAGACAAAGTGAGCAAGCGCATTTTTAAGCTAAGGCTCTCAGTGTATAACTGCAACAGAAAAACAGATCAGAATCATATGAACCTGTGATGGCCACAAGGATGACCCAGTCGCTTAGGTGCAGGCAACTGACAATTCATTCCTAGATGGACCCAGATTCCAATCGATGTGAGGCACGGATGTCGGATTCGCCTTAGCGCACAGGCTGTCTCCTTTCTCGGCAAATATTGGCCCTAAATTAAAAACGAGCGATTGCTTACAGCCCATCGAGTTGATCACGACAATTGTTAAACCTTCAAACAAAACAGAAAAAAGAAACACCAAGTTACAAAATTGGCCGCATGGAGAGGTGGCACAAGTCGTTTCGTTTTAGAAAATTAGGAAAATTAATATCTTGAAATTTGATTCCAGAAAGTTAAAACAGATTTCGTTTTGTATAATATTAGCATTGTAACAACCTATGTTGGTGTCAACAAGACGTTCTGTACAGGTTTTTGCAAAGCGGTCACCATAGCGACCCTTCACATTGTAAAACAGAAATTTTAAGACATTGTTTCTGTTCATTATTCAGAGCGTAAAGTAGTGTAGTTTAGAACGAGAAACTGCTGTACAACCATATGTTCATTTTACCTAATTGTAGATTAAAATTGTTCACTTTAAACGAATAGATGGGTAACTCACCAGGGTATGCACATAAAATGTCAATTGCACGCTTCATCTGAAATTTTATTTCAATGGACCAAGAACGTTTTTGTACTTCCTGTAATATGCTTGATATAATTCGAGCCCGACCTTTGGGGAAAAGTTCACATTTAGAGAAAACCTTGGCATTGAATAACCTAATATTGTTGCCTCTTTAGCATAATAACCTTACAAGATGTCGTAAAAACACCATAATCCTTTTAGCAGATCTGCTAGATACAAATGAGAAGAATGCTGGTTTTCCTTCACCAATGAAAGAAAAACACGAATAATATTAATTGCAAAATTTTTAATAAACTCTCCAGGACTTGTGGCTGATATAAGTGGGATTCCAGTACTTGGGGCTGAGATAATTATTTTCTGTTAATTATATGTTTATGTAATGCAAACTGTATTACATGAGATGTTGATCCAAGTGAAAATCAGGAAAGTTCAATCACAAATAAAAAGTAATGAACATGGAACGAAGTGATTTCCAACATTTATTATAAAATGCATCTGAATTATTTGTATATTTCATATTCCATATTAAAATGTTGTTGTTTTTTTATTAAATTTCAACAGATGCTTTACAGCACGGTCGATATTGAACAAATTCCATTACCAACCTGACAAATATTATTAGCACATATATTTCTGTGTAGCCGAAGCTTAATCATATATTTTTAGCTAATGTTTTACACAACGCGGCGATAGTTAAGGGTACTGTCGCCGAGTTGTATAAGCTGCCTAATTTATTTAGTGTAAATCATATATTTGCAGCAAATGCTATTGGGTATCAACGATAGTTAACGGTACTATGTAATATGTAGAAATTATTTGGTTTTCAATAAAGAAAAATTAGTTCCTGTAAGAAAAAATGGATCACAGTTTCAATTCTTCTTTCAGTTGCATTCCCCTATTTGTCTCTAACAAACACAAATCGTCATTTGTATTAGGATTAAATGCAATAATCCCTGCTCAGTCCTTGGCAGATGCTTTTGCTTCTAAGCAAGACTGTAGTCAAATGAGATGATATAAGATAATCAGTTGAATCTCATTAAACAGCTATGTTTTGTTCATCGTGCTCGTATGGTGCGAAGCAAAGGTGGAGGTTTAAATGTGTTCATCCAAAAATATGTTAAAAATTAATTGGATGACATAAAAAAGAAATGAAGTAAACATACCTTCTTGCATATCAAATCTCTAATTTACAAAAAATTATCCAAAAGGAAAAGACGATCCTCTTCGTCATCGTCTTCAGAGGAAAACGAAATGGATATTGCTCTCCAGAAATTGAAAAATACACTTCGTAGAAGTAAGCGTAGGCGTTAATTTTCTTACTTCATTTTCCCAGCACAGATGGTTACTCTGTGGTGCTATTTTTTTCTTGTAGCTTGACGAACGTTTCTTGGTGATTCGGGAAGAGGGGAGCAATGACAAATTTCGGCATTTCTTATATTCCCTATCAAAATTAGATAGTTCAATATTGTTAATAGTGTAAAGTTTCCAGTAATTTTCTTTGCATTTCTTAGGTCATCCCACTGTTATTATTTTGAGACTTCTGATCTCACCATCTAATTTTTCTGATCGGGTGCAGAGAGGATGTTCGCTAGCCCGTTATTTTAACTCTAATTGTTTAGTTTCCATTTATGGGAACTTTGATAGGTTCTTTTCATGAGAGGAAGGGTCATTATAATTTTTTCTCTAATGTAAATAAAGTCCGGCATTATTCCTTCATTCACTATCTAATTCTCAAAAAGCAGGTATCGAGACAACAGCGATTAAGTAAAGTTCATGAAGACAAAATTAAAAAAAAAAATTTGCTAATTTCATATTACGCCAAACTTATTTTCTCAGTACAATTGGAATTTACACATTTGATTGTTGTTATTCTATCTCTCAATTTCTTGCAACTTCTCTTATTTTTGTTTGCAATCCATTTGTGGTGTATCATCATATGAAACAAATCGTATTCATCTCTGTTATACACATCATTTTAGCCATAGCCAAATAGAATTCGCACTCTTTTTCCTTTCCTCACTCACTGAATGTTTAGAGGTTCCGGCTGTTTCACCATCCTTTATTCTCAATGATAATCCGTTTTGGTTTTTGAATCTTTAAAGTCAACCATTACTACAGCTGAATTCTTCGATTTGATAGTCTTGCCAGATGGTCGTGCTTTTTCAAAAGTACCTTCATCTGTAATAACGACATGCTTTGCATTCATCTTTCTAAACCATACAAGAGCTTTCTCTAAATTTTGATTTTTAAATTTTTAACTGAACGCAGTTTTCAAATTTTATACCTTTAAGTTTATTGCTTAATATGCCTCTCATTGTTCTTCAGCTAAATCTCTTGTCGAAAGTCTTAAAAAAGGGATTTGCGACTATAAGAGACGTTTGAGTGGGACTGTTGGTAAGTATTCACTATCTTGATTGTTGTTCGTGTCTTCGTCAAATTTATTATCCTTGGTTCTTATGTAATTTATTTAATGCATATAATCAATTAGAATTCAAGTCATGCTTTTAGATTAAATTGTATAGTATTAATGTTTAGTGTAATGCCTGTATTTAATTTGGTTGCCTGTATTTAATTTACTGCCAGAAGGACAGACCATAGATGGACAGCCGAAATTTTAGATTGGATTCCAAGGGACAGGAAAAGACCCAGAAAAAGACCACATGGGAGATGGGTGGATGAAATACGTAAATATGCGGGAGTGACGTGGAGGAGACTGGCACAAGACAGACCGTTGTGGAGGAAACTTGGGGAGACCTTCGTCCAGCAGTGGATTGATAATGGTTGACAATGATGATGATGATGAATTCGGGTTGTTTCATTTGGCGTAAGGCTTAATGTGGTATTCCTCAGGGATGTGTATAAAACAGAAAAAGTACTCCGGAATCTCACTTCTTTATATTGGACAAACGTGTGAAACAGAAATGCGACGAATTCTTATTCCTCATAACACTAAAGTATATTTCCACATAATACAGCATTAAAAACAACTTGTTCTTGAGCAAAATACATAACTATGATTTTGTTTTACAGCCACTGCGTCATGCAAGTCCTTCTCAAAATGCAAATTTGCCTAATTCCTGGATAAGGAAAATGAGATACAGTTATCTTTTCTTTAAAACTTGCGATGCTTCATGCACCTTCAAAATAGAAGCTAGGCAACTAGTTCATCAAGGACAATTCGTGCCTGTAGAATTAATTAATATACTATATTTTCAAAAAAAATTACTGCAGATTGCTCGCTTCGCAGTTCGAATGCTACTCTCTCAGAGCACGATTTGTATACAATTATTTTACTCTGACGGCAGAGTTGATTTCAAATGTTAATGAATTACATAATATAAAATAAGTTGTGAAATATTATACAGTTCTTAAATACTTTCACGTGCATTTATCACGCTTGTTCAAGTATTTGAATATCAGCATTTTCTTTACACGGTATCTTTGTGTTCGCACGTCACAATGAGGCAATCTACGCCTGAAAAAGAATTAAACTACCAGAAGTAAATTAGCAAAGTGGTTGTAATTTCTAGTGTTCTGAAACTGCTAACTACTAATAGGTGAAACATCAAGGTCTGATTCGTTTTGCTGTCCGTTCCATTTTTAATTTTGCAACACGTATGACAACTCAGCCTGGTCTTTTATACTAATTCTACAGTTATTAAAAAATTGCGCAGAAAAATATAGGATACGTAGTGTTAAATTTATTGAAAAAAGCACGATAAAAAAATATCTGATTTTTCGCACCTGATAATTATTTTCCACAAATGCCATTAATGAAGCTTTGCAAATATACCGTCTGATCCTGAAATAAGAGCCTTTATTTCCGAAAAAAATATTTTTCAAAGAAAGATTCTTTTTTCTTTTATGTCATTTCTAAACTATATTTCTGTTTAAAAATCGTTTTGTTTGATTGAAAAGAGATTTTTGTGGCTTTTCTTTTAAAAGAATTACGATTAAGAACAGAAGAAACTGTAAATAATGTGCCTTCTGAGGAAATATCCAGACTACTGGAAAGTAATCATTAAATTAATAAAAAACACTTTTTGTGTCTTCTTTTTATTTTTTTGAGAAACGTTTGAAATTCAAATCTTTCGTATGTGTTGTTTGTTTTGATTAATGTATAGGAGATTTAAAGTAAGTAAAAGGTGAATGCGTTAGCGTCCCGCAAAACGTATTCGTAAAGACCTCCTTGGAAACTTGAAGGTTTAAACATTCCTGTAAGAAAAGGGTAATAGAGAAATAGAGTAACGTACTTTTAAAATTATTTTACGAAATCCCTGACAGTTAGAAAAAAATAAGAGCTGCTCATAGGAATGTTAGCCGTTAGAAAAGGAGGTAAATGGTTTCAAGTTATCTCGCTACATATGTAACTTTGCTTCACAGCCTGAACTGCCCAGAACTCCTCTCAGCTAGTAGCCTGTGCTTGAAAACTTTCTGATCATATTTTTCTTCTGGATTTAGTAACGACCTTTGAGGGATTGCACAGTGTCACTCGACCAAAATTTGGGGTATGAGAAACGCGTGTACGACATACATGTGTAACCGCCGATCAAAACCATACCAAATCGCATATAACAAGTAACACCATTTGCACATCACTCAGTGTTTTTCACACTTTTTTCACTCACGCTATTTTTTTTTTCAGCAAAATGAGATGTAATAACATTTTATAATTTTTTATCTAATAAATTACTGCAGAATGCTAAGAAGTGTTTGAGTATGTTGAAGGATTCTACAATTAGCAATAAATTACTCTATATATGACGTGTTTGAGTATGATTGAAGGATTCTACAATTAGGACAAAAATTATTCTATATATTAACATCAAAATGTTCTTCAGAAAAGGTGGAAAATTTGCAACAAAACTAAGGTTATTCTTCATTACTTTCGAATGAAACCCGATGCGATTCAATGAACTTGCAAAGAGAGTGCAACTTGATGTAGTCGGCATACATACTTAAAAATATTTTTGCGTTTAAATTGTATTTCACTTTTCCACATTTCATTTTTACTTTTGCCCTTATTCGGGAGTACATCTCAATAGTTTCCTGGAATAAATTGTTTTTTAAAGGATGTTAAGCAGAAAAGCAATACGATTCAACTAAGCAAAAGTCTCCAATTAGTAGGAACAGCCAATACTAATAGCACTAAGACACATGAAATCTCCGCTTACGTATGCAACAATAAAGCTGAAATATATTAACAGACTGCTCGATGCAACTGATTCAGACTGGCACATATCATAGTTACCGACAATATGTCAAATCACTGGGAGTTAAGCGAGTGAAAATGTCATGCTAGTGTAAACTAGCTCTGAAGAACTGGTAAAATTGTCAACTAAGCTGGTATCTGCAAACTCTGCAGAACTGGCAAAATGTGTTGGATAAGGAAGTACAACTGTATCTAGTGTGTACACTTAGTGGTACACAAACAACAAGAACAACAACAAAAAAAGAAATTGGCGGTATTTCTCTGGATTAAAACCAATGTTCGACGACCGAGAGTAACAGATATTTACAAAGATTATACGAAGTAACAGAAGAGTTCCATTGGTCCAAGCAACTGCGCAGTACAACAATTTGTATTAAAAATGAAATTTCACAATGTGTTGCCTCCTGCACATAGGACCAAATGGGCTATAATATCAGATGACTCGTTCGTGAAGAATTCGTCTCTGTTAAAAACAGACAAATACGTCCGCAGTCGCAAGAACTTTACCCTTTAGAACAGGAAGAATGTCGTTTAGTCCAATGAATCAAGTTTTCAGTTAATACGCCTCGATCGACAGGACAAAAGAGTAGATCAACAATCGACGGATCTCGTCTACATAGCGTTAACCTTACAAGCGCATGGAGGCGATAAATGATCTAGGTTATGTCTTCTTGGCAGGCATTGGGTTAATTATGGCTTATGCTTCAGCAATGTGGATACCACGTGGTATGCTAACATAGTTGCGGAAGAGGCACACCTGTAAATATGCAAAATTTGTCGTGGTGGAGACGGCGGCCTGCAGCAAGATTTTACGTCATATCAAAAGACTCGGAATGTCAATTCCTGGTTCCAAAAGCATGACAGTTTCTTCAAAGTCCAAAAATAGCTCTCGCATTCCAAATATTTTAATCCAATTGAACGCCTGTTCAGTTAGATGTACCCTGAACTTGTAAAAATGGCTGATAAATGTTGATAAGGCGATTCTGTAAAGATTCACAAAATGTTGTTCTTCTAATTGCACCAATCTGCTTTGCAATATATGAATGTAAAGCAAATTGTTTTCATAGCTTACGCTTTTTTTGCCAATGTCTACTGAATCCGACTCCTCAAGCTTGCACTTCACTTTAACGATCGCTATCTATGATAGATAATACTATTTCCGAATCGCGAAGAGAGGGTCCTTTACAATGTAAACTTTCGTCATCATGTTCCTTAAACCATGATTTGACATTCCGAGATCTGTGATTTGGGGCGTTATCATCTTGATAGATGTTATTCCCTGAAAGAAACAATGCCTGAGCTATTAAGGGGGGGGGGACTTGGTTGGCCAAAATTGGTTCATACTCCCTGTCGGTTGTCCGTCCTTTCAAGGTGATCAGGGGACTTGCTGAAAACCACGACATGATATCCCAGAGCATGGCAACATAACAACAATGCTGCACTGTTGGGGGAGACAGTCTGGGTTGTACGCTTCTGACGGTTTTCTCCACGCGTAATCACGTCGTGCGGTGAGGAATATTGTGAATGTGTATTCATTCAACCAGAGGCAGTACTGGGCATTTCTGCGCCCGGGGAAAACCACAAATATTGCGTCCCCATTTGCCTAACACACACACACAAACACAAACACACACACACACACACACACACACACACACACACAAACTCATGGTTCTACTACCTTGTGTGGAAAAATTCTTCGGACACCCCTTTCAGCAAAAAATGGAACATTTCAATAGATCACGACTGCCAAATTTCCTTTAAAAATGCGAGAAAGCACCTCAAAAATCGTATATCGTCATCTCGTAAGACATGGCCAGGCGTTTTGAGCCTATTTATTTCCAAAGAGGTGCTTTAGTGTGACATATGAGCAACTTCTTCGTGCTTGCGATTGCAGAACAATTAGAACACCTACGTTCTACTGTTCAAGATGTTATTAGTGAATTGAAATGTAAGGAACTTACGACTACTGCCAAGAAACGTTCAGTTAGGCTATGGGAATTAACACACAGTTGCCAAGGAACTGGACAAGTTAAATTTCCATGGCCGAGCTTCTGCACACAAACCGTTAATAACTCGTACGAAATCTAAAAATTGACTTGTTTGGTGCGAAGTACATCGTCCATAGACACTAGACCAGTGGACACAAGTGCTATGAAGTAACGAATCACGCCAGTCCGTTCTTAAGTCCGATTGTTGATGCAGGGTATGACGTATGGCAGGTGAACCGTATTTCCTTGAATGTGTCATCACAACTGTTACATTCGGTACCCCGGGAATGTATCTCGTGGTTATGGGCTCTGACCGTTGGAATTTGTGGATATGAACATGAATGCCACGAAGTACCGGGACATTCTAGACTATGCCGCCCTGCCTAGATTTTACCCATTTCACGGAGGTGGGCTATTCTTGTTTCAGAAATTAAACGCGCCTTTTCGACATGGTTTGGGGTCATGGGTGCACAGCATTTGGAGTGGCCAGCTTAAAGCCCCGACCTAAATCTACAGAGGCTTTTTGGAATGAACTTAAACACAGGATTCGGACTCGGACGGCACGCCCAAATTATGTGTTTAAACTGACCACTGCTTTGCGAGAGATATGGGGGAATATACCCTCGACTTCTTATCATAATTTCATTGAAAGTGCACCATGGAGAGTGCCCAATGTAATTGCGCTCTCTCCGGCCAACGCTGTTTCAATGCCTTATTGATGTTGCCATAAATGCAATATTTTATAAAAAAGCACTGGTGTCCAGAAACGTTTTTTCACATAGTGTAGCTACTTACTTATGAGACAAACAGCTTTTACATCCTCATACACTGCCATGAATTTTAACAGTAGGGTTAATTACTTTTGATATATATCCATTAACGTTTTTAGGGGTTGACAATTTGAGGAACAACGCTTATAAATTTATTTTGGTGCGTGAATGTGAGGTATATTTTGTGTGGTGCTTTAATTATGATTGTGTGGTAATTATACGCTTGCAGTAATTTATTTCGAAACTTATATTTATAAATATAAAACTACAATGACTTTAAACAATTAAATTATTCTAATTTCATAAAACTGTCATGTTTATCTGCTGGACAAATTAATCCGCAGAGAACATTCTTCAAATAAGGCAAATGATATAATTTATTATGTGATATTAATGTAAATTGCGAGTGCTAGGTTTTCCAGACTGCGCTGTGCCTTTCTAAAGTCCGGCCAACCAAAGTAGGTATATTGCGGTAAACAGCAGCCTCCATCAGCTATGTCCGATTTTTATTAAAAGAAATCAGTTTGGTATTGCAAGCCATGAAGATATAGAATCAGGGTATATTGCAGTAAAATGCAAAAAAGGTGAATAAAAACATAATAATAACAATGATCACAACAAGAGAAAAACAAAATATCTGAAAACTGAAAAAATGCCACGGTATGGAGGCAGAATGTTCTACATCACAGTAGAAAGTGTTTCAGGAGTCATAGATTTCTAGATAAATGGCTCTACGATCCCCTGTGCCATAATGGTCTAAGTGCCAGCCTCTGACCGTTTGTTCCAGATGGGGCCTGGATTTAAAACCAGGTAATTTGTTTTTTTCATTTCGAGGTTTAACGACCACCGTGAGCAACTCAATGTACTATAAGCAGTCGCCCGTCCCTAATTTAGGGTCACTGTTTCGAGGAGGGAGTGAGCCAGTGCCGTAAGACAAACACAACATCTATGTCTCACCGGTATTCGAACCCGTACCCATCTCGAACGAATAGTCATAAGCCAGAACTTAGAAAACTGCGCCACATATGCTGAGAAACCCGGTGATACATGGATGTTGTGTTTGTCTTACGCACCTTCTCACTCCCTTCTTTAAAACCCTTTGCCCTGAATTACAGACGGGTAATTGCTTATAATCCATGGGGTGGTCAAACCTTTAAACAAACGTACAGAAATTGCTGTTACTTTAACAATCCCTCATTCAGTTTTATTTACTCATACGTTATCATCTTCCACCGCAAACGTAACTTGTCTTAGTCCTTTCACAGGTCCGTAAATATTTCCGACATGTTGAAAACTGGCGAGCTTTTCCCTGAGTTCAAAATGTTTTCAATGTTGTCATTGAGACTGCCTTATTTCAACATCATTTCAGAACTGTCAGTGATGTACTCAATGAAACCTTGCGCAGTATATTTCCTAATTTTGCATTAGCAACAAACAGTTTCAATGACTAACGGTAGAATCAAACGATGACTCTCGGGTAGTTAAAATTTTCCAGTTGATTCAAAGCAAAAACGAAATAAACTTCAAATTTATTAAAATGAGATTTTCTACTTATGCCGTACGTTTTGACGTATATCTGTCATGAATAACTGCTTGCTGAAAATGTTTAATTTGGAATACATGTTGTTCACGGGAATGAATTTATAAAACAGGTGGTCCAATAGCATCGATGTGAATTAGAATATAGGATCACACGCAAACAAATTATCACTACATATTACTCAGCTGTTCTCTGGGATTCAGAGGTTAGCTCCACAAAGAAAAAACAAACTATTAGATCATGACAGAAATACGGGATTACACCATATAATAAAAATTTTGAAGATGACACTCCGATATTTTGTGCAAATGTGACAAGGATGGTAAGTCAGATAACATCCAAAAACTTTAAAATGTCATCGTCCTGGAGCGGGAAGCGAACCCGCGTTATATTCAAATGAATCTTAAACTTGAGATTTGGTCCTTCTGTGTGGTGTAGTGGTTAGAATATCCGGGCGCTATCTGGGAGAAGCGGGTTCGAGTCCCGCTCCAGGACGATGAAATTTTCAAGTTATCGGATATTATCTGACTTACCATCCTTGTCACATTTACACCAAAAATCAGATTGTCCTCTTCAAATTTATACTACTAGATATTTTTTAACTGATTATTTACTTACTTTTGCCGTATCAAACTTCTGCATTTACAGCGATCTTGACATACAACTCGGTCTTCACTGACATCCATCACACGACGCACACACGATTTTTTATACTTCATGCTCATAACCTTTCTCTCACGCAGACACTCCTGAATCTGACCCTCCCATGACTTCCTTGGCCTTTCTCTGCCTTTCCTTCTTTCCACTTGGGCTAAAAATATTTTCTTAGTAAGCATCATTATTATGTCAACATGACCAAACCACCGAAGCATATTAGTCTCCACCTTGCTAACAACATTTTGTTTCACATTACACAACTACAACACATATTCATTATTCACGTGATCAGAACTAGTCTTGAAACCCCGCATCCCCGTATGTAATCATTTCTCCAGCACACAAACAACTCCTATGCTTCTTCTGTAGTACACAGGTTTCACTGCCATACATTACATTACGAACAATTACACTTTCATACACAGTCATGCGGGACTCCCTGGGGAACCCATCATTCCTGTGAAAAACTCCTGAGCAGATATGCCTTTCAATGAAGAACACATTCTCCTACTAATTTTACCATCCAACATGATTTTCCTTATTGCATGGAGTTCTACGAATACCAAGCTCAAGCATAAATGTTATGTTTTACCAAGAACAACAGATCATTACCTGCTAAATCGCAAAAAGTACAAGTATATAATTCTTCGATGTAAATTAGAATAAATGGTCACACCCAAATAAAACATGACATTCCTTATCGTGTGACGTACTACGAATACAAAATCATTGACACGAGTTTAAAACAATAATAATTTGACTGCTGGTCGATGCTTACAACTATAATTACTAAACACAGTGATAAGTCTTTATAGTACTACTCTATTGAAACAATTCGTACTAAGCTTTATATCTCACTTGTACAAAGCGTAAATTATCTGTATTAATAAAACACACCATCGTTTTCAAATTATTTTATTTTAATGCATCGGACGTCATATTTACCTCGACGGCAATTTTCGGAGAAGCAGCCAAAGGGAATGCATCAATTTTGTTTTTCCATTAAGATATAAATCGAAATAAAAGAAAGTGTCCAGCTTTCAACTTCACTGAATTAATCTGTGCAGTGAACAACATTTTGTTGCACGATTTGCAGAGATGCATCAGAAATTTGAAAAAAAAAAAAACAGAAGAAAATCTACAAAGCGGTTTCAGTATTCTGATGACTTTCAGCAAAGCCAAACACAATACTATTATTTTTACATTTATTACAAATACCTCGCAATTTTGCTATGGATGCAAAAAATGTCCCAGAGCTTTCCTTTTATGTGGAAATATTATTTTATGTGTGCATTAGTTTCTTCTCAGTCCTGAATTTTCAACATAGTGTTTTCAAAAGACATCCAGAAGATATTATTTATGTACAAATGCTGTTATTATTTTTACAAGTCCTTCTAAAGCAGAATACCCCTATTTGAAAACATGGCAATGCTGCTTTAAGGTAAATTATTTTATACAAATGACAGTTATTTTAAAATAACAAGTCACTATATATATTTATATGTGTGTGTGTGTAGAAAACAATGTATATTTTTACCAGTCATCTAGCATAGAAATTCTTTGAAATAAATGATAAACAATAAAATGTTTAGTTCTTAGACTGATTACTTTTCGTATTTGCTTTAAAGAAAAAAACTATTACGAATAAATAAATAATTTTTCATGTTTCCAAAATTTTTAATGACCAATGAATATTGTTTGGTAAGTAAATCTAAAGGTTTCTTCTTTTTAGTGAGATATATTGGATCATCAAAGTGTATTAAAAAAATTGACAGTTTCTAACTGGCATGGATTAAAATCATTCACTTAAAAACATAATTTCAGGCCGGACTGCGCAACACCAAAGAAAGTGTTACCTGAAACACTCTTCTCCGTGATTTGTATAACAAATACTAGACTACTGAGTAGCAAAACAATTTTAAGGATAAAAAGTGTCATTATATTATTCTTCATCAGAAGAATAATGTACAAATGTATTATAGATGCTTTGAAGGCATATCCTTTCGGAAGAGAATTTCACGGGGACAAAACTGATTATAAATAATGAGAGAACAAATCCTGAAAGATGCTAGGCACTTTTCGAATTTCTTTTATTCTAAATCTCCGTGGTTAGCAGGATGTTCAAATGTAAATACATTTTCCTGGCCGTGCGATGTCAGCTCTTCAGCCGTAAACAAATGTGTGGAAAAATAACTGGAGCCTAGAAAGCCTTAGTGGTTAAGCTCTCCGCAGTCAATGGCCTTACTGGAACAGCTGAGAAATGAACGCCAGTTGAATTTCCGTAACGCTGTAATCGAAATTGTTTTGGCCTAAAGCAGACCTTTAGAATTCATGTTTAAGTTAACTGAATGCAATTATATAAATAGTCGTTATGTAAATTAGTACGTAAATTAATTTTCATATATAACTATATTATGACGTACATTGTCTAAAACGCTATTAAATCTGCAACTGCAATACAAATTTGAATGTTGCTGAAAAATGAATTTCCGATGTGTGCTTGTATCTGCATTCCTTCGATTTACAACTTAGTATAGATTACAAACTTGTCGGAATCAGCGTACGCCATTGTTACTTCGGATATACCAAACATATCCATCTCCAGCGAACTTGGCACATCGATTCAGTTAGGTTCACGGACCTCCATGACACCTCTCATAGAAGTGCTTTTGCACTTGATACTCCTTATTTTTCGGTCTCACAGCATTTCTGAATGTGGTGTTCACATGATTTTCACAGCTTGCCTCCACCTTTCTTTCCCACCAAAGAGCTCAATAATTCCTGGTCCTTATCATCTCATTACTCACCATCAGGATATCCGAACCACCTCGGAAAATGTGTCGCTGTCCGACAGACAACATTTTACATCATATTGTACATACGAATAACTTCTTTATTCTTCACATGATCAGAACCCCTCTTACCGAAAACCTCCCGTAAGTAACGCTTATCCTTTTTGCCGAATCTACTATTGTATCCATCAGCAGCACCCAAATTCCAATGCCACACACCAGAAGAAGAACAATTACCTTTTCTTATAAAACCATCACGGACCTTTTCGGGGAAACTGCCAATTTCGTGAATGTTGATTGAAACTGCTATAATTTTTGTAGCGAAATTTTCGGTTCCACTAGTTTCATCGTACAATATGTTTTGTTTTTGAAACATGCTCTCTAGCACATAAATGGAAATCGAATTTCCCCGAAGAAATAATTTTTCGCAAATACACGGAAGGCGAAACAAATGTAATCATGACACATATGTGCCGTATTTTCACTGTTGTCCATGTAGCCAGACTTTCAGAAACAAAGGGTGGCTACATGGACATCAGTGATACGGTTTCGATTTCCATTCCAGGGTTATGTAATTTTCAAGTTTTCTGAAAGAGTGGCTACATGGACATCAGTGATGCCGTTCCGATTCCCACTACAGGGTTATGTAATTTTCAAGTTTTCTAAAACAGTGGCTACATGAACATCAGTGATGCTGTCCTGATTCCCACTAAAAGCTTATGTAATGTTCAAGTTTTCTGAAAGAGTGGCTACATAGACATCAGTGATGCCGTTCCGATTCCCACTCCAGAGTTATTTAATTTTCAAGTTTTCTGAAAGAGTGGCTACATACACATCAGTGATGCCGTCCGATTCCCACTCCAGAGTTATGTAATTTTCAAGTTTTCTGAAAGAGTGGCTACATGGACATCAGTGAGGCGGTTTCGATTCCCACTCCAGGATTGTGTAATTTTCAAGTTTTCTGAAAGAGTGGCAACATGGACATCCGTGAGGCGGTATCGATTCCCACTCCAGGGTTATGTAATTTTAAAGTTTTCTGAAAGAGTGGCTACATGGACATCAGTGATGCCGTTCCGATTCCGACTTCCGGGTTGTGTAATTTTCAAGATTTCTGAAAGAGTGGCTACATGGACATGAGTGATGCGGTTTCGATTCCCACTCCAGGGTTATGTAATTTTCAAGTTTTCTGAAAGAGTGGCTACATGGGCATCAGAGATGCCGCTCCGATTCCCACTCCAGGGTTATGTTATTTTCAAGTTTTCTGAAAGAGTGGCAACATGGACATCCGTGAGGCGGTATCGATTCCCACTCCAGGGTTATGTAATTTTAAAGTTTTCTGAAAGAGTGGCTACATGGACATCAGTGATGCCGTTCCGATTCCGACTTCCGGGTTGTGTAATTTTCAAGTTTTCTGAAAGAGTGGCTACATGGACATCAGTAATTCGGTTTCGATTGCCACTCCAGGGTTATGTAATTTTCTAGTTTTCTGAAAGAGGGGCTACGTGGACATCAGTCATGCGGTTTCGATTCCCACTCCAGGGATATGTAATTTTCAAGTTTTCTGAAAGAGTGGCTACGTGAACATCGGTGAGGCGGTTTCGATTCCCACTCCAGGGTTATGTAATTTTCAAGTTTTCTGAAAGAGTGGCTACATGGACATCAGTGATGCGGTTTCGATTCCCACTCCAGGGTTAGGTAATTTTCAAGTTTTCTGAAAGAGTGGCTACATGGACATCAGTGATGCCGTTCCGATTCCCACTCCAGGGTTATGTAATTTTCAAGTTTTCTGAAAGAGTGGCCACATGGACATCAGTGATGCCGTTCCGATTACCACTTCAGGGTTATGTAATTTTCAACTTTTCTGAAAGAGTGGCTGCATGGACATCAGTGATGCGGTTTCGATTCCCACTCCAGGGTTATGTAATTTTCAAGTTTTCCGAAAACGTGGCCACATGGACATCAGTGATGCCGTTCCGATTACCACCTCAGGGTTATGTAATTTTCAAGTTTTCTGAAAGAGTGGCTACATGGACATCAGTGATGCGGTTTCGATTCCCTACTCCAGGGTTATGTAATTTTCAAGTTTTCTGAAAGAGTGGCTACATGGACATCAGTGTTGCGGTTTCGATTCCCACTCCAGGGTTATGTAATTTTCAAGTTTTCTGAAAGCGTGGCTACATGGACATCAGTGTTGCGGTTTCGATTCCCACTCCAGGGCTATGTAATTTTCAAGTTTTCTGAAAGCGTGGCTACATGGACATCAGTGTTGCGGTTTCGATTCCCACTCCAGGGCTATGTAATTTTCAAGTTTTCTGAAAGTGTGGCTACATGGACATCAATGATTCGGTTCCGATTCCCACTTCAGGGTTGTGTAATTTTCAGGTTTTCTGAAAATACAGCACATGTGTGCGAATGATTATATTTTTATGCTGCCTAATATATATAAAAACTCAATTATATATTCGAATTCTCTGGAATAAAAACTGATCATACATTCAGTACTAACCCTGTATATTTTAAACAAGCTAGTAAAATCATGCAATGCTTTGATTATAATATGCTTTTCATTATACAAGAAATCATAACTCAAGTTATTACCCAATTTATGAGAATAATGGCTGTGGAATAAATCTCAGTTCTGTGCCTTGACCTTTGATCCCATTTCGATGATATTCAACAGAACCGGTTAGGTATACCTCCGAAATAACATTATAAAATGTTGTCGCAATCAAAGCATTTTTACGTATGTTATGATGCATAAGGGCTATGGAATAGATCCCACTCCTGTATCCTAACCTTTGACCCCATTTTGCCCATTTTTAACAGAATTTGTCCCCAGGCAAGGCCCTACAACATACTAACATTTCATCCAAACCGAAGCATTTTTACGTAAGTTATGACGCATAATGGCGATGGAAGTGATTCCGCCTCTATGTCCTGACCTTTGACCCATTTCTCCTATTTTCAATAAGGTTTGTCGCCAGGTGGTCACCTACCACATACAAAAGTTCATTGAAATCGAACTTTTTTTACGTTAGTTATGACGCATAAGAGCAGTGGAATGAATTCCGCTCCTATGTACTGACCTTTGACCCTATTTCGTTCACTTTAAATAGGGTTCCTTCCCAGGTGATCCCCTACCAGATACTAAAATTTCATCGAAATCGAACGATTGTTACGCGAGTTATCCTGCGGACGGACATACGCACACAACGCGTGACGTAATGAGGCAAATGGCAATCGCGACCATCTGCTTGCCGCAAATGTGACGTCATAAAACTTTAATAGGATCCACACACAATGCGTGACGTAATGAGACAGATGCCGTGACCGCGCACCAACATTCTCAAAGGCGAGATTATGACGTCATAAGATTTCTAAGCATTGGTAACATTATTGGAACAACGCCATCACTAAAAACGTTATAATTCGGGGTGGTTATTTAACATACTAAACGGATTCTTCTAAATTCGAGATCAAGCTAAATCAATTTCTAGTACCAGAAAACGGTAGGTTAACGACTTTCATCAAAATTCTTAGAGCAGTTTTCAAAATAAAATGTACATACATACATACAAGAATTGCTACTTTAAGGTGGACGTCAAGTATTTTTACTTCCTATACTTCCAATGAAAAAACTTCTGATGAAGGATAAAAATTTGAACATTGATTTAAATATCTTCGTTTTATAACTTGCAATACTTAATATTTTCCAAAAAATAAGCATATTTATGCAATTCAACATTTGTTTGTCTACTGACGTCATGAAAATACAGGTCGCGCCATCTTTTTGCTGGACAATTAATGCGTTCACAAGGATGAAAATTTTAACATCGATTAAAATAGCTTCATTTCATAACTTGGAATACTTAATATTTTCTAAACCATAACCGTAATTATGCAATCTAACATTTTTTTGTTCACTGACGTCATCAAAGTACAGGTCGCGCCATCTTTTCTCTGGTTTCAACACCACCAAAGGAAAAGTGATTTTTTTAATATAATTATAATTATGTTTTAGAAAATATTAAGTTTTGCAAGTTATAATATGAAGTTATTTTGATCGATGTTAATTTTCATCCTTGGGAACACATTAATTGTGAAGGAAATGTTTACAAAAGTTTTTCCATTGGAAGTATAGGAAGCAAAATTACTTGACGTCCACCCTAATAATATGGGATAAGGGCAATGGAATGGATCTCAATCCTATGTCCTGACCTTTGACCACATTTTGCCCATTTTCAATAGGGTTCGTCCCCAGGTGGTCCCCTACTACATACTGAAATTTCTTCGAAATCGAACCATTTTTACGCACGTTGTGAAGCATAAGGGCAATGGAATGCATCCCTATCTTATGTCCTGACCTTTGACCCCACTTCACCCATTTTGAATAGGGTTTGTCCCCAGGTGGTCTCCTACCACATAGTAAACTTTCATTGAAATCGAACTATATTTACGCAAGTTATGACGCATAAGGGCAATGGAATGATTCCGTTCCTACGTCGTGACCTTTGACCCCATTTGTCCCATTTCCAATAGGGTTCGTCCCTAGGTGGTCCTCTTCCACATAGTGAACTATATTTGAAATCGAACCATATTTACGCAAGTTATGACACATAAAGGCAATGGAATAATTCCGCTCCTACGTCGTGACCTTCGACCCCATTTGTCCCATTTTCAATAGGGTTCATCTCCCGGTGGTCCCCTACCACATACTAAAATTTCATCGAAATGGAACCATTTTTACGCCAGTTTTCGTGCGGACAGACGGACGGACAAAACTGGAGCATATACGCTTCTTCAACCTACGTGTGGAAAGCGTAAATAAAAAGGCAAGCATCAAAGGCCAGCTGTTGGATATGCATTGCCCTGTCAAGGATTGTCAACATTTAAAGTACCAATTAAAATAAGATAAACAAATGCGAAATTCCTTTGTTTCGAAGCAACGACGGACATATTTAACGCAAGTTAAGCATCTTTTATGCTTGTCCACTAGCACACAAACACAAAGATATGTGTATGATAAAATCAAGATATCTGTTTTTTTTATATTTCATCTAACCGACATATAAATATCAAATATACATAAAAGAATCCATGGTGAACTTAGCATACTACCTAACTTCCAGATGCTTTCACTCATATTTTATTGTGCTATATTTCCGTATCTGGCCTGCGCCGTCTGCTACAACTAAGCAAGTGCCGATAGGTGGCGCTTCCGCTGCTTCGCCACCTAAGCTGGTAACTGTGTTATGTTATCGCCGTTTGCTTTGTGCGTGAAATCCGTTCGCTGACTTGTGTTTATATATTCTTTGCTTGTGTTACCCCTGATTCTGTAAGTGCTGTTTCATGTTTCTTCAGTTATTGTTCTTTTTTGGGGTGTTTTTACCATGTTCAATTTGAACCTCTTTTTCAAGACGTTGCCCTGCATGATGAGACTTGTGTTTCGTAGTGTGATCGTCAGGGATTGATTCCAACCGGTAGAACATGTTCGGAAAGTCGTTACTCTGTAGTGCTAAGATTGCCGTGCTCAGAAAGAAAAAGGTAGTGATGCACATTCGTATTAAACAACTCACCACTGGTTTCGGGTCCAATAAAAGCAATCCGTAGGGCTCACTCGCTGACTCCTTACGGGCACTACAAAAATCTTCAACATGCACCACATAATCTTAGTAAAAATGTCGCATTCTTCTCGGATGAGAACTGTGAGATCATCGGCGTAGGCAGTAAGAACGATAGAATGGTGCCTGGTGCTATGCTAAATGGTGGAGGGGGAGGTTGTAGAAGAGAACGGATAGAGCAAAGAAAAGGCTCAAAGACTAGAGAGAAAAGTTGTCCGGAAAGAGGACATCCTTGGTGGATGCCCTTACGAAACGGAATGGGGGCTGTAAGGAAGGAGGCCGTCCGGATATGGACAACTGTGTCCTAGTAAGGGCAAGGAGGGCTGTGATGAAGACAGATGGGAAACCGAAGGCAGAGAGCACAGATGGAAGCCACTGATGACTCACGTTATCAAAGGCCCGCCTCTGATCAAGATTGAGGAATACTAAAGGTTCGGAGGAAAGGTGGGCAAGGCAATATGAGTCACGGAGGTGATTAATATTAGTATGAATTCTTCGGCCAGGGATGGTGTACGTTTGGTCAGGATGTATGACGGTGGGAAGGACAGGATTTATTCGAAGAGAGAGTATTTCAGTATAAATCTTGTAGTCAACATTACGGATGGATATAGGACGCCAGTTATCCAACTCCAGCAGACACTCCTTCTTTGGAAGAAGAATGATGTGAGCTAGAATAAAAGCTGGGGGAAGAACAGATAAAGAAAAAGCAGCTGTAAAGCAAGGCAATAGGAGAGGGTGTAGGAAAGAGGAAAACGTACGAAAGAAATTAACTGTCAACCCGTCAGGACCAGGTGACGAGTGATAGTTAAGTAAGGCAAGTGACTGTACTACTTCTGCTGGAGTGATAGGCATAGAAAGAGATGTAACAAGATGCGATGGAATATGTGGTAAGGCACGAAGAATCGAATCAGCATGCGGAGAACTTGACTGGAACCGAGCAAAACATGACTGAAAATATGTTCTAACACCGGAGCAAATGAGAGTGGGGTCATTAGTAACAGTTCCATCGGGTAACTTCAGATTACGGAGGTGATGAGCAGAACGTTTGTGGAATTCCAGTTGTTGAACCTGTTCACATAGAGAGTCATTTGGCTTAAGATAAAGGAGCTTGAGGCGGTGAAGAGCTTGTTGGGAGACAGGAAGTAGCAAGGCACGAAGTTCAGCTTGGTAATGAGAAAACAGCGGAGAATCAAGATCTAGGGTGGAAAAAATCGATCGTGCAGTATCAATCTTCATAGAGGTGGTAGTACGTTTTTCGTGGGAATATTGTTTGTTATAAAGAACAATTTGGGATTTGACATTTAACCAGTGTTGCAAGGGACAAAAAGCAAAAGGGAGCATATATAAGGCTTGTTAGAGCTGCGATTGGATGGAATTTACGTAAGTTGAATCAAGTAAAATATCATCATCAAGGGTCCAAGTTCGGTAGTATTGCCGAGGAGATTGACCGGTGTGAAAACATTAATACACAGCCGGGGTCGGTAGAAACTGTCGGTGTGTGAGAAAGGGAGATAACTGAAGGAAGAAGAATTGAAGAAACATATAACTGGTCAAGTCGGGCAGTTGTAGGGGAGGAAATGGAGTATGTGCACCAGGTGTACGAACGAAGAAATGGGTGCAGGTGTCGTAAAGAATCTTGGATCTGTAGCTGGTTGATGGCTGTAGAAAGTGCTCGGGTGAGAAAATATCTGGTATCCATGGAACCGTCCGATCTGACGAGGGATGGGTCAAGGGTGCAGTTAAAATCACTACGTAAGATAACAATATCAGTAGCTGGAAGACCTTGAACACAGGAAACAACATGCTCAAAAAGACAGTCTGCATGCTGTTGCGTGCCGGAAACATAGATGTTGAAAATATGGTATCGGAAGTTGTGAAGTCGTAAGGACAGAAGCTGCAGGAGGTCACGATAAATCGGTTTGACAGTGATATCAGTAATGAAGGATCGAAGACGAAAATGTATGGCCACCGCAAGTCCTGCGTGAAGACTAAGTCGATGGACATGGTAGAATTGAAATTTCCAGGTTCGCCACCGATGGTATGGTGTGTTGGGATGACAGTTAGTCTCCTGTATCAATAATATATCCGCGTCATGCGGTGTAATGTCTTCAAACACTAACGCATTGATAGGAGGGACGGAGCATCCCTTACAGTTGAAAGAAAGTAATTTTAACTTGAAAGAGGTTGTAGTGGTTGAATATTACTATCAGCACTTCTATGAAGACTGGTTACACGTTTCTTTAAGTTAGATGTCTGCGCTTTAGTGACTGTGTAAATTTTCGGCAAAAGAGCAAGTAGATTCTAAAGTTGGGTGATAATAGTAGGAAGCTGAGCATTACGTGATTGAACGCAGTCTAGCTGCTTAAGAGGACGTGACGGTTGATTGAGTATGATGAGAGCAAGATCAGACGGCGCCAGCGGCCCGTCTAATGCGGGGAAGGTTTCAAGATATTCTGCGAAAGCTTTTGATCCAACAATTTTCGAACAGCTAGGGACTTAAGAGATGTAGAAACTGCAGTTGGAGAAAAAGACTGTCGAATTGGCAGACGGGAACGAGAGCAGTGTGGAGAAGACATCACCGGCGAGATTGAACTCTGTCTAGTTCATTTCAACGTGGGAACGCAGGGAGAAGCTGGTGGGTGTAGGACAGTTATATCTGACTCCACATTAGGGGATCCAAGGGAAGAAGATGAAGCAACACGACGGAGGGGTTGCCATTCCTTTCCGGAGGTAATACCCTTCGAAGAACGTAGAGGTACCACAGCAGCAAGTGGGTCCAAAAATGGAGAGGTAGCCAAAGTTCCCGTAGTAGTGATCGAAGACTTGGAGACTGCTAACGAATCATCATCTGCTGGGGGAGAAACCTCTGGAACAACAGTAGCAGGGATTAAGGACATCTGTGGAGCCGAACTTCCTGTCGCCAGAGAAACTGATGTTGAGTTTGGGGTGTTGACTTCGGAAGTTATGGAAATAGGTGGCTTGGCAATAGCATGTGCACACCGTGATTGGATGTGGCCATATGCCTTGCATTTAAAACAATGCATGGAAGTAACGATATCGATTCGGAAAATCTGCTTCCCTACAACCACAGTAAGGTCAGTAGGGCAGTCAGCAATGGCATCTTCAGTAGGGAACAGGATCCTTGCTTGGCGACGCAGCCCTAAGATGTTCCTGTCATCTGGGTCTGCTGGTGCGGAAGACAGAGTGGAAATGGAACCAACTACTTTTCCACAACGGGAAAGGGCCGCCATTAAATAATGGTCCTTGATTTCTGGTGGTACGGGGTAGCATGTAACAAGTACGGGGCGCTGCGTGAGCGGGATTCCCAGTAAGGTATGATCCCCAACATGCAGTCCGTCAGATAAGACGCGCTCCACAAACTCTGGCTTCGCAAAATAGATGAGAACAGTCCTAGGTTTTCTTGCCATATGGGTGATCGCTCCCTTAGGGAGGATTTGCCGGACGTCTAAGGAGTATTTCTTAAGGCTGGTGTCCGGGAGGACATCAAAACATATGCCAAATTTCTGTGTGCGTAGAACCGATTGCCCAGCAGCTGAAGTTTCCGGAATTTCGATGCGTAATTTCTTGTTGTCTCTAGTGACAATCATATCAAGAGGCATTGTACATGGATTCTTCGCTGTAGAGGAAGATGAACTGGTACCCTTCACAACGGAAGCATCAGGTAGAGTTGCCGTAGGAATGGGCGGAGATGGGGAATGTCGAGACGCAGTGCTCGCAGCAGCAAATGAAGTACCAGAGGCAACGGATACTGAAGAAGTTAATGACGTCACTGCGGTGGAGAATGTCGGGAAATCAACATCCATAGAGTTGGAAGAAGAGATGGTAACATCAGATAACGCGGCTTGGAAACCAGATGCGTGTGGTAGTGACGATGACCGAGCGTGGCCAGGCGGGGCGGAGCTTTGCTATCAAGCTTCATACCTGGCCTATCAGATGCGGTCGCCGCCATTTGCATAGGCTGGCCTGCTAAACCCGACCCTGGGCAAAGCCAGGACGTAAAAAGTGTTAGTACAAGTAAAGTTTTACTTAAAGGACGTCAAGGTCGGCCTCAATCGACACAGGAGACGATCACAACACAGGAGATACACAAAATGACGGCACACACACAAAAGAACACCAACAAATGCAGGTCAAACACGGAGCACAGGTCAACACAACCTTTACAAAGCCATCGCTTAGACCACTGCCCCACCCGGGCGGCCAATAAAAGTTTCAATGATACTCTTACTCGAAAAACTGTGGTTCTTACTTTTCCATTTTCAAGCTAGATCCTTTGCACTTAATCCTCATGCTTCTGTTTCTGATAACTGCGGTGGAGGTATAAAGAAATCTTACGCATCTGTTTGACAATAAAAGAAAACGCAGACCTCAATTTTCTGATGAAAGTAATAAGGAAAAATGTTTTCAAGAAACTCTTCACACTCTCGCTTATTTGCACTGACTGATGAAATTCATACTGTCCAACTATTTTGGTCCACGACATTTGTCTGTGCCATGGACGGCTGAATCTCTTCGATTTAGAGAATCGTTTGCCCCAAGAAAACTCCTCCACGAAAAGTCATCCACCCTTTTTAAGCGAAGTACTGTGCACAAATTTAAATTTACCCGTATTTTGCAACGTGGATGACTTCTCCGGTTGCCAGTGTCTTCAAGTATTTTATTTTTGCTGGATACCATGCTCGTTGCCTACTAATTTGACTAATTTCCTCAAAACGTAAAAACAAGGTGATTTTCTAAAGCTGAAGCAATGGAAAGGGCATGTCTTGTAATTGAAACCTATTCCAGTTTCATGAAAATTTATGCGAAATGTATTGAAAAATTTAGCGAAACCTAATTTTCAGCGCCTTTAGCGTTAAATTCGAAAACTAACTACAGCAACTGAAGATGTACTAATGTAGCTAGTTTTGCCAAACGTATCAAATTCAAAAAGAACTTTTGCCGTAACCAAAATGGTCTCTCGTGAATAAAGCTGAAATTCCTAAATTTCCAATTCCAGAACTAGAGGAAAATTTATGAACTGGTAATGAAATTTAAAATGGCCAACATTTAATTAAATTTTATGTCCTATCATTCGCAAAAATAATTTTTGAATTATCTGTCAAAACCACATTTATTGTCCTTCAGTACCTCTAGTAGGAAATTAATGAACTGATTAGAAAATTTAAGTATTTGAGAAAGAACTGTTAAGCATAATCCGAGAAGCACAAAAATATTTCTTCAAAAGATAACTTTAATTTCTTAAATGTTCAACTTTGACAGCCTTTAGTCGTAAATTCATAAAGAATATGGGATATTTAAAATGCCAAACTTAGTGCCCTTTGATTTTCTATTAGCTGCAAAAATAATTTTTGAAATATCTGTAAACACAAAAAGTTCGATGTGTGAGAACAGTCAAACTCATTACATTAGCACTGTTACTGATAAAACGTCCTATTAATTTATGATAAAATCGCATTTCAAAAAGCGCAAAAACATTTTTGTTGACTTTACTTTTTTTTTTGTTAATCTGACGGATGAAAATTTCTGAGGCTGCGATAAGAAGGAGAAGGAGGTGCCCCAGAATCGTTTAGCGCCTAGGGCCCCAAATGATTTAAAGTCGCACCTGTGTGTACCCATGAAAAAATGCTATGCTGATTCCCCAAACGCAATTCATGAATCCAAAAAGAACCAAATGACACCCTGTGGCGGTGACCCATGTCGAATTCCAGAAAAGATTAAAATTAGGTGCATGTGTAGCCATGAACAAAAGCTATGCTCATTCCCCAAACGGAATTCATGAATCCAAAAAGAACCAAATGACACCCTGTGGCGGCGACCCATGTCGAATTCCAGAAAAGACTGAAACTAGGTGCATGTGTACCCATGAACAAAAGCTATGCTGATTCCCCAAACGGAATTAATGAATCCAAAAAGAACCAAATGACACCCTGTGGCGGCGACCCATGTCGAATTCCAGAAAAGACTAAAACTAGTTGCATGTGTACCCATGAACAAAAGCTATGCTGATTCCCCAAACGGAATTCATGAATCCAAAAAGAACCAAATGACACCCTGTGGCGGCGACCCATGTCGAATTCCAGAAAAGACTAAAACTAGGTACATGTGTAGCCATGAACAAATGCCATGCTGATTCCTCAAACGGAATTCATGAATCCAAAAAGAACCAAATGACACCCTGTGGCGGCGACCCATGTCGAATTCCAGAAAAGACTGAAACTAGGTGCATGTGTACCCATGAACAAAAGCTATGCTGATTCCCCAAACGGAATTAATGAATCCAAAAAGAACCAAATGACACCCTGTGGCGGCGACCCATGTCGAATTCCAGAAAAGACTAAAACTAGGTGCATGTGTACCCATGAACAAAAGCTATGCTGATTCCCCAAACGGAATTCATGAATCCAAGAAGAACTAAATGACACCCTGTGCCGGCGACCCATGTCGAATTCCAGAAAAGACTAAAACTAGGTGCATGTGTACCCATGAACAAAAGCTATGCTGATTCCCCAAACGGAATTCATGAATCCAAGAAGAACTAAATGACACCCTGTGCCGGCGACCCATGTCGAATTCCAGAAAAGACTAAAACTAGGTGCATGTGTACCCATGAACAAAAGCTATGCTGATTCCCCAAACGGAATTCATGAATCCAAAAAGAGACCAAATGAGACCCTGTGCCGGCGACCCATGTCGAATTCCAGAAAAGACTAAAACTAGGTGCATGTGTACCCATGAACAAAAGCTATGCTGATTCCCCAAACGGAATTCATGAATCCAAAAAGAACTAAATGACACCCTGTGCCGGCGACCCATGTCGAATTCCAGAAAAGACTAAAACTAGGTGCATGTGTACCCATGAACAAAAGCTATGCTGATTCCCCAAACGGAATTCATGAATCCAAGAAGAACTAAATGGCACCCTGTGGCGGCGCCCCATGTCGAATTCCAGAAAAGACTAAAACTAGGTGCATGTGTACCCATGAACAAAAGCTATGCTGATTCCCCAAACGGAATTCATGAATCCAAAAAGAACTAAATGACACCCTGTGCCGGCGACCCATGTCGAATTCCAGAAAAGACTAAAACTAGGTGCATGTGTACCCATGAACAAAAGCTATGCTGATTCCCCAAACGGAATTCATGAATCCAAGAAGAACTAAATGACACCCTGTGCCGGCGACCCATGTCGAATTCCAGAAAAGACTAAAACTAGGTGCATGTGTACCCATGAACAAAAGCTATGCTGATTCCCCAAACGGAATTCATGAATCCAAAAAGAACCAAATGACACCCTGTGCCGGCGACCCATGTCGAATTCCAGAAAAGACTAAAACTAGGTGCATGTGTACCCATGAACAAAAGCTATGCTGATTCCCCAAACGGAATTCATGAATCCAAAAAGAACTAAATGGCACCCTGTGGCGGCGCCCCATGTCGAATTCCAGAAAAGACTAAAACTAGGTGCATGTGTACCCATGAACAAATGCCATGCTGATTCCTCAAACGCAATTCATGAATCCAAAAAGAACCAAATGACACCCTATGGCGGCGACCCATGTCGAATTCCAGAAAAGAATAAAACTAGGTGCATGTGTAGCCATGAACAAATGCCATGATGATTCCCCAAACGCAATTCATGAATCCAAAAAGAACAAAGTGATACGCTGTAGCGACCCATGTCGAAGTCCAGAAAAGACTGAAACTAGGTGCGTGTGTACTAATGTATGCAAGCAGGTGTTCTGTTAAAAGTTACTTGGCGACTCGGAAGAAAATATTATGAATTGTAGCCCGAAGAAAAGTTTAACAAAGTATTAGATGTGACAATATTACATTATCTAATTTTAAAAGATTTTCAGAAATTAAAAGAAGTCAACAGAATTTCAAAATGAAATAGACAATATTTCAAAGGATAATGATTTTTTTAGCAAGAGGAGAAAAGTATTTTTAGTTGTTTTGTAATGTTAGATCTATTATAACATATTCTTGTGACTATGATATTCCTAAAAACGCGATTTGAAATATTTGATTGTCAATCACTCATAACGTTGGTGTTAAAGTTGAAATGTACTCTTTTTTCAAAAAGATCTGACAATGCAAATAAATGTCCATATCAAGAAAATATGTATGATCCTTAGTACTCGTCTTACAATGCACTAACCCTGCACGATAAATGCCATTCATAGGAACAGAAGGAGGACTAAAGGAAAAGGTAATTAAATCGTATACATATCTGAATGGAAAAAATGCAAATGAACTGAATTTCTCCTCATAATGATGGAGGTAAAGGTTAGTCAGCAGACTGGAACAGCAAGTACCCATTGGCACACCCCTCACCTCAATATACAATTGTTTACTATCATATATATAATTATTTAAAATACAGAAATTACATAAGGTTGTCCAATATTCAAATTCTACTTCCAACTGGTCACCAAATTGATCAAAATATAGATCCAGAATTCTACGTAAATCACTTAAGTCGATTGAAGTAAATAAATTTGAAAAATCATATGTGGTATCAATAAAGTCAACAAACTCCAAAACTTTTTTATTATTAATAATAATCCAAGAAGTATCTGAGATATTATTATAAATAATGGACAGTAGGTTTTTAAATATTTTACAGGTTTCATTATGATAACCATTTACTCTATAAGTGATGAATCTGAATTTTACAGGCTGTTATGAAAATTAGGGATTGGGAAACATAAGGAAATTGTAATTGTACTTTATTTGTTTTTTATAACTTATTCAAACCAATCAACCTCTTTTTTAATGTAATTAAATTATAATCTGAAACTATTTTATAAGTGTCTTTATTTGATAACTCCTAAGCAAGCCCTTGGTAATAATATTTTTTTGCAAATAAAAGCATAATTATTATTACTTTTATGGTCTGTTCTTCTGGCAGTATGTCCAGCCCATTGCCATTTCAGGGATTTAACTCTGATCATGATGTCTTCCACTCTTGTCATTTTTCGGATCCATGAGTTCCTCTTCTTATCTCTCTTGGTTACACCAAGTATGCAGCTCTCCATGCCTCTTTGAGTTGTCTGCAGCCTTTGTATGTATCTTTTAGCTAAGTTCCACGTCTCTGCACCATACGTAAGCACTGGAAGGATGCATTGATCAAACACTTTTCCTTTAAGACATAATGGCATATTACTCTTGAAAATTATGCTGTTTCTTCCAAAAGCTCTCCAGGCAAGTTTTGTACGCCGATTAATTTCTTCACCAATGTGACCCTCACTTCATATCTGCTGTCCAAGATAAACGTACGTGTCTGTTATCTCCAGCTTTTCTCCATCAATCGATAAATCTTCATTTCTTGTAAAAGCATTGTACATCACTTTTGTCTTCTGAAAGTTCATTTTTAATCCCACTTCTTTACTCTTGTCAGCAAGTTCCTGGATCATACTCTGTAGCTCTAATGGGGTAGTTGCAAAAATGACTATGTCATCAGCAAAACGAAGGTGGGTTAGATGATCTCCATTAATCTTTATCCCTTTGTTTTCCCAGTTCAGTGATTGAAAGACATTTTCCAATGTGGCATTAAAGAGCTTCGGAGATATGGTGCCACCTTGTCTCACTCCTTTTCCAATTTTTATGTGTGTTGTATTTTCAAACAGCCGAATCTTTGCACTTGCATTTTCATAGATGTTATTAATAATATTAATGTATGCATCTTCAATACCGCAGGATTTCAGAGCCATTGCAACTGCTGATTGTTTCACCGAATCAAAGGCTTTTTCATAATCGATAAAAGCCATGCACAATGGAAGTTCATATTCCCTCGCTCTTTCAATTAATTCTCTCAGTACGTGGATATGATCTATTGTGCTGTAGCCACTCCTGAATCCAGCTTGTTCTCTCGGTTGAGCCATGTCCAGTGTCACCTTCAAGCGGTGTGAAAGAACTTTAGTGAAGATTTTATAAACCACTGATAGGAGGCTGATAGGTCTGTAGTTCCTGAGATCCTCAATGCCACCTTTTTTATGTAGCAAGATCATTGTAGCGTTGTTCCAATCTTCAGGAATTTTCCCTTCATTAAGGCATCGAGTGAAAATTTGGGCGAGTACTGTTTCGATTTCTCCACTTGCTTCTTGTATGATGTCTACAGTAATTCCATCTTCTCCTGGAGCTTTTCCCCGCTTAATGTTCTTGATTGCATGTGCAACTTCTGCTGGAAGGACTGGAAGAACCCTGGTACTGGAACCTTTCATGATGTCTGGAGTACATGTATCATCCCTTTCATATAATTTGGAGTAGAAATCTTTCACTCTTGTCAAACTTTCGGCTCTATTTCTTGTTAGAGAACCATCTTCTTTTCTCAGTGCCATAATCTGTTTTTTCCCCTTACTGAGATGTCCCTTTGCTATCTTTAGGCTTTGGTTGTTTTCAATTGCTTTCCTTACTAGTTCACAGTTGAATTTCCTTACGTCTTCAGTGATACTTTTTCGTACTGTCTTGCATAGCTCTATATATTCCACTTTGGAAGTCACATCTTCTTTAGTTGTCCTCATCACTCTTCTTTTTTGCATCAACATTTTGGTTTTTCCTGATAATTTGTTCACATGCAATTTGTTCTTAGACCCAGCTAATTTTGTTGCTGTTTCCATAAGAGCTTTGGTTACTTTTCTGTAACTTCCGAAATATCCACGTCTTCCGATGTTAGGCCTTCTAAAGCAGAGAACCTGTTCTTCAGTTCCAATTTGAAGGTATTATGGTGTTTATTAAGGTTGGTTATGTCAATACATTTTTTTGTCTTATGAACTTGCTACGTTTGAGTTTAGTGTTGAGGTGCATCTTACATCTCACCAATCTATGGTCACTGCCTGTGTTGAACTTGTTTAGCACACTGCAGTCTTCTATGACGAATTTTTTGTTGCACATAATAAAATCAATTTCACTTGTCGTCCCATTAGGATGTCTCCATGTCCATTTCCTGTGTGGCTTTTTCTTGAAAAAGGAGTTCAAGATGACAAACCCTTCTGCCTCTGCAAACTCTACGAGAGTATTTCCACGCTGGTTTCTGTTGCCGTGACCGAATTTACCTACTGAAGTTTCATTCTGTTGCCGTTGCCCTATTTTTCCATTGAAATCTCCCATAATTATCTTCAAGTGCTGCTTACCTTTATTATTTAGATCACGAATTTCCTCATAAAATTCTTCAATTTCTTCTTCAGCATGACTTGTGGTGGGTGCATAAGTTTGAATAATCTGAGCCTGGTATCTTCTCAAGAGTTGGATAACAAGTCGTGCAGCTCTGTCAGAGGAACTTTCAACTTCTACAACTTTATCCTTCAGTTTCTTGTTTATTATAAATCCAACACCACTAGTTCTGCCAGTATCTGTCCCACGATAGTAGAAGAGATGTCCACTTTTCAGTTCAATGAGATCTTCTCCTTTTCTCCTTACCTCATTTATCCCGCCGATGTCCCACTTGATCCTTTGTAGTTCCTCTTCCAATTCAAGAAGCCTTGAATCAGAAGATAGGGAGCGTCCGTTATACGTAGCCAAGGTCAGAATAAGATGGCAGCCTAGTACGGTCCTTCGGGGATTCTTAGCACCCTCTGCCTTCGTGTCGCACTGGCCGCTGCCTTAGCCAGGTACATTCCAGCTGCCGGAGACTGAGGGCCAAGATTTAAGTTGTGGAGTCATTTTGGAGGGGTTTGGCCATAACTCACCACGCTGGCCAAGCGGGTTGGTGAGTGTGGGATAGCATTTCCTCTAATCCCGATGGTATAGTTATACCGTTATTGGCGGTCGTCAGAGCCCCTTTAGTGGGAACAGCATGTACCACGAGAAGGCGGGGTTGACATTTGTCAAGGAGAGGCTGTGATGTTACGCATCACCTGACCTTACATCCCATATATATATATAATATACTTTATATATCCTTTATTTGACTTAGAAGCATAAGCTGGCTTATAATTTCCTCTTAAATGTATATATAGCACATGAAAACTCGTTAAAAATGTTTTATAATCAGACATAGAAACAAATTCCAAACATTTCGTTGGCAAGGCATTTATAGAAAGTAGAGTAGACATCATTTTAATTATTTATTGAAACAGCTTCTTTAGTATTCTTTTAATCGTGCGCGCCATCGATAGGTACCCTGTGGATACTCTTTACGGCTGTCGGTATAATTTATTTTATTTATTGAGAGGAAATCTATTTCTGACAGTAAACCAAAAACGACCTTTTTTTCTGCAGGTATGGTCAAACTCAATTTCTTTATGTGTATAGCTTCACAAATAATCTTCAAGGCTTCTCTTACAACCATGGAATGCGGCTCACCTTCCATGTTTATTTGCAGCTTTTGTAAAATGCTGAGACACCAGAGATTTCTGAAAGGCTTGTTGCATAATATTGGGCTATTCAGATAAATATTATCCGAAGACAGGTCTTCTAAACTGGGACACATGCTTAGTATATAATGGAGATCTTTTGTATCGAATGACATCTTTTCCTCTATTTCTCCAAAAAGGTCTAAGGACTTTATTGGACTTCCTTTGGTGGTTCAGAACATCTTCATGCTTTCCCCGAGACAATTGCTGCTTGCACTGGAAACTGTAGTCAGCAGTTGTCCAGAATTATCCCGTAATTCTGGACAACTGCTAACTACAGTTTCTAAGTTTCCATCAAATTTCCCACACCAAAGAGACGTTAGCTGCACATTTAGTTGGGGAATTCCGCATGTCTTTCGGTACATGTCTATCTGACACAAGGTGTGAGGTACATCTTCAAAGGAAGGGGTTCTAGCACTCGAAGTGTTGGCATATGTGTTAGAACGCAAGCTACTCCAGCTTTGCTGACTTCTGTTTCACCTATGCCGAGTTTCAAGAGTTGCAATGCATTGTTCACTTCACACTCTTTTACATAGCAACAACTTCGAATGTCTTTGCTTTCAACTCTTTTATGACCACAGAGCACGTAGAGGGCATCGTCATTAACTTCTGTAGCATTCAGACTTAGGAATTTTAGTTCAGTAAGAGAGCCGGCAATAACTTCCATGGTCTGTGCATTGAGACATTTTAATAAATCCAAATTAAGAGCTGTCAAATTCTTCATGTTTCTGAGAAAAGAGTTGTACACAGCGGGATCCCGATTCCATCCACTGGAAGTGAATGACTTCAAGTTCTGTAACAAAAAAGAGGAAATTCCAATCACTGAACAATTTCACCGAAAAGATGCATACAAATTAATATTCCTCCATCAGAATGAAAAATAAAATAAAACTGCATTCATGAGTCATATCACTTTGTCCTAATCCATCATTAAGTCATCATTAACATGGGGCAATGCCGAACATATTCACTGAAGAGTCGAAATTTTTCGATCACCAGCCTAATATGCTTGCTTTGTTCCACCGCGTCTCATCAAATCATCTCTTAGCCGGTGAAGCATGGACACTGCAAGACTTCTAAAGATATTTTGTTGCATCGAATACCAAAATACCAACAGTTCAAATCTTGAGTTACATGGTTCAGCCGCCGCAGATCAGATTTCGTATTCCCACACAAACCCCAGTTGCTGGATTGCATTGATATCTGGGAAACTAAAAGGCCAAAGTAATACCTGGAAAATCTTATTCATGTTCCACGAACCATTCTTGAATAATTCCGGCAGTGTGGCTTGGCGCATTATGCTGACGAAACAAAGCACTACAAGTAGGAAATAGCGTTGTCACGAAAAGATGTATCTTCTCTACAGTGATGTTTAGGAAAGTGGTAGACGTCATAGTTTCCTACATGTGAATGACTGAACCCAAGGTTTCACAGCAGACCATTTCCAGAAGCATTACACTTGCCCCAACGGTTTGTTTACGTCACACGATGCATCCAGGAGCCAACACTTTCCCACCTAAACGACGAATAAGTACCCAACCGCCCACGTGGTTCAACAGAAAACGAGATTCATCTGATCAGACGACCGTCTTCCAATCATTCCAGTTTTGATGCTTGCGTGCGCATTGTAGATGCCTTTGACGGTGAACCGAAGTTAGGCTGGGCACTCGAAGCGGCCTACGACAACCTCAGCAGGGTTCGATGTACTGTGTGTTGGGATCCATTACTTCCGTCACAAGCACAGAAATTACTGGTGATTGAGCCACAGTATCTCTTCTGTTAGCTGGAATCTTAAGGGAATAGCCTTCGCTCACCCCTGACATTCATGAGCTGTGGTCAAACCACATTGTGCCTGCCTTTGGTGCTTTCTTTCCGCCTCAGACAGTGGTCTAAACAGGGAAAACCACGAAAGGTACTGAAGGTACTACAACAATAAGGTACTGGATGTACTACAAAAATAAGCTATTAACCTGAGCTGTTCGTTAGCATTCCACGATAGTGTGGAGCGAAGAACACTTTGTTTTTCAATTTGAAACGTCACCATGTGCAATAGATGCGATTTTATTACTGAAATGATCTCCCGAAATGTGAATGACATTATTTGACATCTTAGGCTTCCCCAGGAACCTCGACGTTTGAAATATATATGGAAAAATGCTTTAAAAACACCCGCTTTCTCCATTTTGTAAATATAAAAAAAAGCTGTACCACCATGGTATTTAATATCACCTTTGAGTGTAAAAACACGGGTAAAAATTCAACAAACGTGAGTTAATTTCTTAGGCTGATAATTTGCGTAAGCATCAAGTTTGACAGCAGCCTTACGGTTACCAATTTGGGTTTAACATTAACAATCCCCCCTCTCATACTTTCTAGAAACCACGTCTTGATTTATAGAAGCATAGCTTGAGGTCTTGCGCCCTCCTTTGCTTTTGTTACTTTCTTCACCTCACCCCACCCCCTCCCTCACAATGCAGCTCTCTTTGCGAGATCGCTGAATTATCTCATTACAGTAGCTCAGATTCTTTAATGTGTGAGGCTATGTTAATGTGTGAGGCTATGTTAATGTGTGAGGCATTCATATACACTGAAGAGCAATTAAATTAGAGACAGCTGGCGTAATGCAAATGTGGCCCACAGTGCCACATTTGCATAACGGAAACGACGTGATGTATGCAGCAATCTGACAATATAAGGAAAAGACATGATGTATGCAGCGATCCGACAATATAAGGAAACGACATGACTAAACAAAAACGCCATGACGAATGCAGAGATCCGACAATATAATGAAACGACATGACTAAACGAAAACGACATGACGTATGGCGATCCGACAATATAAGGAGTGATGCGACGGGAATCAATAAGAGTCGGACGCAGCATGGTGAGACGAAGGATCTAAGCGCATTTGATCGTGGGCAAATTGTCAGGGCCCGACGAATGGGTCACTCCATCTCGGACGTCGTGCAGGCAATAGGATTTTCACGAGTCACTGTGTCACGGGTGCACCGTGAGTACATTGAATCTGGTAAATCCATCCCTGCAAGGGCCAACTGCCGTGGACAGCGTGTGGTTGAGCAAGGTGATCTTCGGCTAGCTCGCATTTCAACAGGGGATAGACGGGCCACAGTGCAAGAAATCACTCGGCAATTAAACGCTGGTGCACAAAAACGTGTAAGCAGCTACACCCTCCAGAACCATCTCCTCGCTATGGGGTACAGAAGCCATCGTCCCACGAGAATACCGCTGCTGACCGCACATCACAGAGTGCAAAGATTAGCATGGGAGCGGGATCATCGCCACTGGACCCTAGACATCTGGAAATTTTTTCCTGGACTGATGAGTCGAGATTCCCATTGGTACATGCGAATGGCAGGATACGAGTACGGCGCAAACCACATGAAGCGATGGATTCTTCTTGCCAGCAGGGTACTCTTCAAGCTGGTGGCGGTGACATTCTCGTCTGGGGACTGTTTACGTGGACTGAAATGGGACCCCTGGTACGTGCGACATCGTTCCTCACAGTTCAACGTTACCGGGAAATCCTAGCCGACCATTTGCACCCGTTTGTGCGTCTTCAACATTCCACTGGGGACCTCATCCTGCAAAAAGACAATGCACAGCGCCATTGCTCCGGAATTGATCCGAATGGTTGGATGAACACTCCAGCGACGTGACCTCGCTTCCTTGGCCAGCTAGGTCACCTGACCTCAATCCCATCGAGCACATCTGGGATGCCATCTAGAGAGATGTTCGAGGCTCTGACCCTCCTCCATCAAATCTTCGTGAACTGTGGAACTTGTTTAGGGGTCGTGGATCCGTATGGTTTCCCTACGCTTCCGGTGTCTTGTCGAGTCCCTGCCGAGACGAATCGCCGCCGTCATCAGGGCGAAAGGTGGTGCTACACGTTACTAGACAGGTATCTGTAATTCAATTGTCTTTTAGTGTACATATATGCAATTATTTAAGGAACTCAAAATGGTTCAACGCCAAACAGAACAATAGATTGTTCCAGAACATTTTCACATAAAGTAAGAGCATGACAAAGAGATTCTGAGGTTCTCACGCTCTGAGGAAGTGGATGCCATGCCCAGACTGATAGGCATCAGAGATTAAACCAGGCGAAATCCCCTGTTATTGTAAAAACAGCGAGCAGACGCCTGGATTTCTAGAAACCTAGACGTTACCATTGTACCTACACATCCTGTATACATTGTATTCGAGGTTTCTTGTACTTTGTGGAAAGTTAAGTCTGTCAAAGTTAATACCGCTCATGGAAACATAAGAGGTACCGGTCGTCTACTACAGAGAGCGAGGAATTCGAAAAACAGGAAGGGCGATGTCGGTTAACTGGGGGAAAGAGACGCGCTAGAGTTGGTGACGTCGACACCAAAATAGCGGAAGTGGATGAAGGAAGTAAGACGCCTCATGTCAGAGCGCGTAAAGGACGGATGCGCAGCACCAACTGAAGTCTGGGAAGGGTAGGCGCATGAGAGGACAGAGTGCATGAGTCCGTTTTCGGGAATTGCAGGAGCAATTCCCGAAAACGGACGCCGTTAAGCAGGGCTCGAAGGGTTTCGGGTTTTTGACGGGCCCAGCACTGTGGGTCCGGGGGTTCAGTTGAGGTACTGAACGGCGTCTGAGGACCTTTGCAAAGATCAGCTTTATTTTGCAGTGACACAGGTCCCTATGATAGGGAATCTCACTTGCTTTATTTAATTATCCAGGAAAGGATAAATCTAACGCAACAACGAAGAATAAGTGGACAGCGGAGTTGGAATAAGATTAGGGATAGAAATATTTACCTGGAGACACAGATCACTCCTCAGACGAGGAGGACTCTGTCCAAGCGTAGGAACGTATTATCGCAATAGAGACGCCAGGTTTACTTTGACTGTTTACTATATCGGCATTAGTTGAGGGACGTCTGATCGACATCCGGAAAGCGGTATTCCTACGGACAGACTGACTTCCATCTTCAGTTATTTTTTCATAATAAACTTCTGTTAAGTTTGAAAACGAACCCTCCTGTGTTATTTTATCGCCAGAGTAATTTATGCTTGGATTTTCGGCCGTCTCAAACCACCTCCCTGATTCGCTGATAATCAAATCATAGTAAAGCGGGGAGGTTTCGTCTGTTCACCCAATCAGAGTTTGGGTAAGTTCTGAGGAACGAACTTTTGAGATATTCGCATTGACTGTGAGGTCCACCTACAGCGTTGACGCCACAGAGGTATAACTGTTGTGGGCTGGTCTACATAGGAACCAAGCATGTTCGCTCTCACAGCCAGTTATTGCTATTTATTCGGATCAGTACGATATGCTCACATTTGTAATGTGTGTTATACACCCAGCAGTCAACAGTAATTTTAATAAATGCTGAATATTCTTAATGTTTACTCTGTAGAAATCTTAAATAGGTATAAAAAATATGTATTTATATGGGAAACGAGAAATAAATAGAATCAAAGGCATAAAAATGTCCTACACAAATAAACAGACTAATTGTTTGAATTAAATTATCGCGAAATGTTTGAACTTCAAAACAATATACTTATCTAATGAAGATTTTGCCTGAAAATCCCGAAAAATACCACTTACCCGAAAAGGAGAAACAAATCATCAACATGATAAAAGAAAAAAAAATCCACATTTCTTTGCCCTCCGTTTCTCTTTCATGCCATTTCAAAAATTTGAGTGCTTCGGAATTTTAAAGCATTGAAAAAAAAATCCTTGGTACTGTTGGAGAAGCAATATTTTTATTCTGTTAACCCATCCCAGAAATGAAATTCTGATCACACCGCTACAAAACAGTTATAAGCGATAATGCATTTCAGCAACACAGAACAGCTGAACTGCGTAATTGTAGTATTAACTATTTTGCATATTAAATGAAACTTTGATGCAACTTTTCCTCAGAATAGAGCCTGTCTCCTCCATGTAATTCTAGTGTGCTTTCGAATTTCATCCACCCATCTTCCACAAGGTCTTTTTTCTGGGTGCTCTCCTGTCCCTTGGTATCCTGTTTTGAAATTTCGGTTGTTCAAATGGTCCGTTCTTCTTGCAATATATCCAGCCCATTGCCATTTCAGGGATTTTACTTTGATGATATAGTCTTACAGGAATCCACGAGTTCCTCTTATCATTCCTGGTTACACCAATCATACATCTCTCCATCTTTCTTTCAGTTGTCTGCAGGCTTTGTATGTCTTTTTTGTTATTCTCCATGTCCGAAATTCGCAGATGTGCGCGTGAAAATAATCGAGCCCACACCCTTCTGCTCCGGAGCCGAGTGCTTTCCCAATTAAGTTACACCGACATAATTTATTGCTGCAACTTTGCCGTCTTGATATGCCCTTTATCTCTGTAGTATGGCACACAGATTCTTTTCTTTTAAGACATAATGGAATTTTGCTCTTGAAAATTCTGTTGTTTCTCTTAAAAGCACTCCAACCAAGTTTTATACGTTGCTTAATTTCTTCATCAATGTGACCCTCACTTTATATCTGTTGACAAAGGCAAATGTAGGTATAGATTACCTTCAAATTTTTCAAATAAATCAATAAATATTTATTCTTTGTAAAAGCATTGCACACCAGTTTTGTTTTCTGAAAGTTCCCTTTTAATTCCACTTCTTTTCTCTTGTCAGAAATTTCCTGGATCATATTTTGCAGCTCTGAAGGAGTAGCTGCAAAAATGACTGTCATCAACAAAGTGAAGATGAGTTAAATAATCTCCGTTAATATGGATCCCTTATTTTCCAACTTCAATGATTGAAAGACATTATGCAACTTGGCATTGAAGAGTTTAGGAGATATGGTATCACCTTTTCTCACTCCGTTTCCAAATTTTATTTGCGCTGTATCCCCAAATATCCGAAACTTTGCACTTGCATTTTTATAGATGTAATTAATATATGAAACTTCAATACCGCAGGATTTCAAAGCCATTGTAACTGCTGATGGTTTCGCTAAATCAAAGGCCTTTATATAATTAATAAAAGCCATACATAATGGGGATTCATATTCCCTCGTTTTAGTACTTGGATACGATCTATCGTGCTGTGGGAACTCCTGAATCTAGCCTGTTCTGTTCTTTGAGCCACGTCCAGTGCTGCCTTCAAGAGATGTGAAAGACCTTTAGTAAAGATTTTATAAACCAACGATAGGAGGCTGAATTACGCTCACACACTTAGACGCCCTGACGATCGTAGCGGTATGTGTATACCAATCAGGGAAAATGCTATACTATACGCACCAGCCCGCTAGACTAGCGTGGTGAGTTATGGTAAAGCCTCGTTCTTCCCTTTCTCCAAAATGTCCGTCCACGTGGGAGATGGGTGAATGAAATTGGAAATCATGCTGTATATGGAGGAGACTGGCTGAAGACTGACAGTTGTGTTAAAAGACATGGTGAGGACTTCATGACGATCTTAATTATTGCTGATGATTACACACACACACACACACACACGCACACACACACACACATATATATATATATGGTTATTATATGGTCAGACTGACGATTCCTGGATCATTGATAATGGTGCAACCGTCTTTAATTACATAACTGCAAATCAGGATCTACATAGCATTGGGACATTTGATTTTTGCAACTTATTTACGTCTATTCCTAATTTTGGATTAATTGCTGCTTGTGCTGACAATATGATCAAGTATAACTCACAGTTTTGGGATCGTTTATTTGACTTCTGTCTCAACCATAACTATATTTGTATGGGCAAAAAAATCTACCGACAAGTCACCGGCATACCCATCGGCATTTGTTTTCCAGCACTCTCACTAACCTTTATCTATATCTATTTGAACGGGATTTTACGACTACCATTTCGCAAGATTACGGCCGTATTTTTCGTTATATTGATGATCTTATTGTTTTTAAAAATCCGATCTTCAATACTCAAGCTCAACACATATATCCATCAGCTCTGACACTTGAAAAATCTTCCATGCAAGATGGTCATATACATTATTTTGATATTGATATTTCTTTCACCGATAGTATGGGTATTGTTACAGGTCTCTACGATAAACTTTGTAATTTTCACTTCAGAAGTAACTACTATTCATACTGGACCTCAAATATCTCAATTTCCGTGCATCGTAACATTGTTATTTCGCAAATAGCTCGAATTTGTAAAACTTGCAATACTCCAGCTAATGTCATAAAAAAATTCCGAATGCTGTATTTTCAATTGCGTAACAATCGACTTCCAATTCGTTTAATCAAAAAATATTTTTTTCAGTTTCTTACTACCTACAATACAGCCATGTACACAGATTTCAACTTTCACACCGTTATAACCCATGATCCTGAAATGTTAATTTGAAGGGCATTCAAAATGTTGTTTGATGGATCACTACCAGCTGCCAACACTAACCTCCTTTCCTTCCCCCAGTTTTTTCTTTTTTTCTTCCTTTTTTTTAGATTTCGCGCACTATTTCCTCCCCCATACTGCGTTCCCATACGCATCACACCTATGCTTATGTATATGCTGTTCGCCGTTTCTCCTTCTTTTCGTTTCTTCCTTCAGTCTCGCATCAGAGTTTGCAGCTTAGAGAGTACTGTTCGTGGGTACTTTGGTGTTCTACCTACCATTCACGGACATCAGAAAAGCTGCTCTCGCCATGTACTGGTACTCTCCTGATGACGACAGTTCATGGTATATCGTTTTATGTGTCATTATTAGTTCTTTGCTTATGTGTTTAGGTTTTTTGGATTGTGGTATTGTACACTTCACCGTCTGACCAGCTGCCGCATGCGCAAACCTTCGGATGTAAGCTACTTTTTTCGTTTGTTACGTCTCGATTCCGTTTATATATATATACATATATGCAGCGTTGCTAATTCCTCAGAACAAGACAAATATGAATCATATGTCAAGGTGAATTGGTGTAACGTCTCCGACTTCATACCGAGTATAATAAGACAAGCGGCACCCAGGACATTCCACTTGATTATGCTTGAAGTAAAGATATGTGAACAAATATGAGATATCTGTAATTGCGGGGCACGAAAATTTAAGAAGTTGAAATAGTTTTTTTTTAATTATCCACACGGATATTACCTTTTTCTGCTACTTTAGAAAACGGGTCTTAGGATATGTTGGGGATAGCGGCTACCATCATCAGGCGGAGGTAGTATAAAATGGGTTCTACTTCCGTTCCACAATGATGAGTTTTTCGTTTACCTAGAAAGGTAAATGTTGTACAGAGCATATCTTTCACGGAATTTCATAGATATATATCAGGATTTAATTTGCGAAGGCTTTCAGTTTTTAAGCTTTAATGTAAAACGCTTTGTGTTAAAAATACAAGCGAGCAGAACACAAGCAGTGAAATGAAAAAACAATGTTAGGGACAGGGAAATTAAATAACAATGCCAAAGTTGTAATTTCGTTTTGAGATAAGTCAATGTCGCGAAAGGGAGTGGAATTATTTTTTTTTGTCTATATCCTTTTTGTTTGTTTGCTGGACTTGGTAACTTCAGTGAGCAAAGTTAACGGTTATGAGATGTCGTCCGTTTTTAATATACAACCCCTATACCAGACTTGGGAGATACACAGTCCAGTAAGATGGGTATGCCATCTCGAACCAGTCCCGACTTAGACGGAAGTAAAGTAAGCGCTGAGAGACGGAGTAAGCGCTGAGAGGCAAAACGCGAAAGAAGGTGAAATTAGTATTTTCGTACTCAGAAAATTTCTGATTATGTGAAATTTATTTCTCGTATTACTGCAGTAGTGAAAAATTTATGCAAGTCGCTTATCCGCCGACTTTGGCGTTACTTTTTTTTTCCCTATGAGGGTTAAATTATTTCGTAATTGCACACTTTACACAATCATTTGAAACAAACGATTCGGATATTCTTAACACTACCGTGGGGAAAAAATTATGTATTTTATGACGTTGCAGGGAGATGATAGCTATTCCATGATAAATTAGGGTTTTTTTCATATGTATCTAACCCTGTTTTCCTATGCTCTCAAACATCCGGAATGTCACTCTTGCACCTCCTGTTTTACTAAAAACTTATTCAATTTGAAAATGCATCTAAAATGTAAAATTATTAAACAGTTATCGTAGAAATTACCCAACATTTTATGTATAATTGATGAATAACAATCCCGAAAACAAAATATATTCGAATATTCTATATCCCAAACGTTTGCAGAATCAGCAGATTTGGGTTTTAGGAAACAAATCTACAAATGTAATAAAAAAAATGTAAAGCTTATTACATGAAGGAGGAAGAAAATTATTAAAAAAACCGTAATTTAATTTATCGTTTATTTTGTGACCACACGGAAGGTACATGCGCAAGTATCTACGTCCCATGGGACTTTTATGCTGCGCACCAAAAACAAAATCATACTTCCTTGGTGAAGCCCAGAGACTGTGATAGTATACACGGTAGACAGATCACAGAAGAAAGAGTTCCAGTTCAAAAGTGCAAGTTGGGAAATTTTTTGAGAGACCTGGCATCGGCCATCTCTACGGAGTACAAATGTAATGTATGTATCCGTTGCACTGTACTAAACAGATAGATTTATGTTGACGAATTAACAACACATGTTGATTTATGTAGGCACTTAAACTCACTAAGTGTTAAGTAAGTTTAAGTGTTTCAGTAGGAAGTGTTTGGCCCAGGTTTTTAGAAACCTTCTGAAGAATGTGGGTAAGATATTTAGGCTATGATGCCCTAACTTTTATGACAGGGGAGGGGCAGCAGCGTGCTCGTCGGCACTGTGTAATTTTATAATGTTTCTTCTATTATTTTTATCGGTTGAACTGTTCTAAAATTCGACTTCAGTTATCCTTGAAAAAAACCCAACACCACGAAAAAATAGTTGTAGAGGAATGCAATGGCGGCAGTACATTATAAGATAACATATTTAATCGATTATGGTTTGAAGATCACAGCTTATTGTAAGCGCGAGAAGAGACTTTTTAAATTTGAAATGCTGGTACATTAATAACCGGTGTAACCACCAGAATGTTGAAAGCAAGCACGCAAACGTTAATGCTTTGTGTCGTACAGGTGCTGGATGTCAGTTTGTGGGATGAAGTTCCATGCCTGTTGCACTTGGTCGGTCAATACAGGGACGGTTAATGTTGGTTGGGGGTGACGCTGGAGTTGTCGTCCAATGATATCCCATACGTGCTCGATTGTTGAAAGATCTGGTGATCTAGCAGGCCACGGCAACATGTCGACACTCTGTAGACCATGTTGGGTTACAACTAAGGTATGCGGGCAAGAGTTATCCTGTTGGAAAACACCCCCTGGAATGTTGTTCATGAATGGCCGCACAACAGGTTGAATCATCAGACCGACGTACAACTGTGCCTTCAGGGGGCGTGGGATAACCACGAGAGTGCTCCTGCTGTCATAGGAAATTGCTCCCTAGATCATAACTCCAGGTGTAGGTCCAGTGTGTCTCGGCCGCAGACAGGTTGGTTGCAGGCGCTCACCTGGCCTCCTTCTAACCAACACACGGCCATCACTGGCACCCAGGCAGAACCGGCTTTCATCAGAAAACACAACAGATCTCCACTCCGTCCTCCAATGAGCTTTAGCTCGACGTCGCAAGCGGCAGTGGTTTGGAGTAAGTGGAATGCACGCTAGAGGAGTCTGGCTCTAAGTTGTTCTTCAAGTAACCGATTTGTAACAGTTCGTTGTGTCACTGTGGTGGCAACTGCAGCTCAAATTGCTGCCGCAGACGCGGTACGGCCATTCGTCGTACACGGCGGTCTTCCCTCTCAGTAGTGCCACGTGGCCGGCTGGAGCCCGGTCTTCTTGAGGCAGTACCTTCCCTTGACCACCGCTGCCAACAATCATGCACATTGGCTACATTCCTGCCAAGTCGTTCTGCAATATTGCGAAAAGAAATTCCACCTTCTCGTAGACGTATTACACGACCTCGTTCAAACTCCGTGAACTGTTGCTAATGGCTTCTTCGTCTTCTTGAATGCGATATTGACTAACATCAACACCCTACGTCGAATCACAACGATAACTAACGCTGACGAACGATACATCGCGTATTTATAGCAAACCTGCTATGCATGTTCCGAGGGGCGCTACTAGCGCCACACGTATGTGCCGAGCGCGAAATTTGCATAGATGTCATCTTACAGATATACTCTCACCGCCTACCAACTGTCGTTTATCTAACACAACCCCTTTTTGTTGTTGGGCTGTTTTTTCCGTCAGTGTATATATATGTAAATATATATACGGGGATGATATCATCATCATTACCAACAATTATCAATCTGCTGCTGAACGAAAGTCTATCCTTCCAAAACGGTCTGTCTTGTGCCAGTCTCCTCCATGTTACCCCTGCATACTTTTGAATTTAATCCTAACATCTCCTATGTGGTCTTCTTCTGGGTCTTTTTCTGTCCCTTGGAATCCAATCTAAAATTTCGGCTGCCCATCGATGGTCTGTCTTTCTGGCAGTATGTGCAGAACTCTGCCATTTCAGGGATTGTACTCTGATCATGATGTTTTCCACTCTTGCCATTTTTCTGATCCACGAGTTGCTCTTCTGATCTCTCCTGAATGCACCAAGCATACATCTCTGTCTGCAGCTTTTGTATGGCTCTTTTAGCTAAGGCCTACGTCTTTGCGCCATACCTAAGCACCGGAATGATGCATTGATCAAAAACAATTTTCTTTTCAGACATAATGGCATATTGCTCTTGAAAATCGTACTGTTTTTTCCAAAAGCTCTGCAGGCAAGTTTTATATGCCGATTAATTTCTTCATCAATGTGACCCTCACTTGAAATCTGCTGTCCAAGATAAACGTGCGTATTTATTTTCTCCATCAATCGATAAATTTTCATTTCTTGTAAAAGCATTGTACATCACTTTTGTTTTCTGAAAGTTCATTTTAATCCCACTTCTTTACTCTTGTCAGCATGTTCCTGGATCATACTCTACAGCTCTCTCATATACACAAACCTAATACATTGATGTTATATATATATATATATATATATATATATATATATATATACATCCCCGTGGGATGTAAGGTCAGGTGATGCGTAACATCACAGCCTCTCCTTGACAAATGTCAACCCCGCCTTCTCGTGGTGCATCCTGTTCCCACTAAAGGGGCTCTGACGACCGCCCATAGCGGTATAACTATACCATCGGGATCAGAGGAAATGCTATCCCACACTCACCAACCCGCTTGGCCAGCGTGGTGAGTTATGGCCAAACCCCTCCAAAATGATTCCACAACTTAAATCTTGGCCCTCAGTTTCCGGCAGCTGGAATGTACCTGGCCAAGGCAGCGGCCAGTGCGACATGAAGGCAGAGGGTGCTAAGAATCCCCGGAGGACCGGACTAGGCTGCCATCTGATGCTAACCTTGGCTACTTACAATGGACGCTCCCTATCTTCTGATTCAAGGCTTCTTGAATTGGAAGAGGAACTACAAAGGATCAAGTGGGACATCGTGGGGCTAAGTGAGGTAAGGAGAAAAGGAGAAGATCTCATCGAACTGAAAAGTGGACATCTCTTCTACTATCGTGGGACAGATACTGGCAGAACTAGTGGTGTTGGATTTATAATAAACAAGAAACTGAAGGATAAAGTTGTAGAAGTTGAAAGTTCCTCTGACAGAGCTGCACGACTTGTTATCCAACTCTCGAAAAGATACCAGGCTCAGATTATTCAAACTTATGCACCCACCACAAGTCATCCTGAAGAAGAAATTGAAGAATTTTATGAGGAAATTTGTCATCTAAATAATAAAGGTAAGCAGCACTTGAAAATAATTATGGGAGATTTCAATGCAAAAATAGGGCAACGGCAACAGAATGAAACTTCGGTAGGTAAATTCGGTCATGGCAACAGAAACCAGCGTGGAAATACTCTCGTTGAGTTTGCAGAGGCAGAAGGGTTTTTCATCTTGAACTCCTTCTTCAAGAAAAAGCCACACAGGAAATGGACATGGAGACATCCAAATGGGATGACAAGTGAAATTGATTTTATTATGTGTAACAAAAAATTCGTCATAGAAGACTGCAGTGTGCTGAACAAGTTCAACACAGGTAGTGACCATAGATTGGTGAGATGTAAGATGCACCTGAACACTAAACTTGAACGTGGCAAGCTCATAGGACAAACAAAATCTATTGACATAACCAACCTTAAAAAACACCATAATACCTTCAAGTTAGAACTGAAGAACAGGTTCTCTGCTTTAGAAGGCCTAACATCGGAAGAAGTGGACATCTCTGAAGTTAACAGAAAAGTAACCAAAGCTCTTATGGAAACAGCAACAAAATTAGCTGGGTCTAAGAACAAGTTGCATGTGAACAAATTATCAGGAAAAACCAAAATGTTGATGCAAAAAAGAAGAGAGATGAGGACAACTAAAGAAGATGTGACTTCCAAAGTGGAATATATAGAGCTATGCAAGACAGTAAGAAAAAGTATCACTGAAGACGTAAGGAAATTCAACTGTGAACTAGTGAGGAAAGCAATTGAAAACAACCAAAGCCTAAAGATAGCAAAGGGACATCTCAGTAAGGGAAGAAAACAGATTATGGCACTGAGAAAAGAAGATGGTTCTGTAACAAGAAATAGAGGCGAAATTTTGACAAGAGTGAAAGATTTCTACTCCAAATTATATGAAAGGGATGATATATGCACTCAGACATCATGAAAGATACCAGTACCAGAGTTCCTCCAGTCCTTCCAGCAGAAGTTGCACATGCAATCAAGAACATGAAGCGAGGAAAAGCTCCAGGAGAAGATGGAATTACTGTAGACATCATACAAGAAGCAAGTGGAGAAATCGAAACAGTACTCACCCAAATTTTCACTCGATGCCTTAATGAAGGAAAGATTCCTGAGGATTGGAACACCGCTACAATGATCCTGCTACATAAGAAAGGTGACATTGAGGATCTCGGAAACTACAGACCTATCAGCCTCCTATCAGTAGTTTATAAAATCTTCACTAAAGTTCTTTCACACCGCTTGAAGGTAACACTGGACATGGCTCAACCGAGAGAACAAGCTGGATTCAGGAGTGGCTACAGCACAATAGATCATATCCACGTGCTGAGAGAACTAATTGAAAGAGCAAGGGAATATGAACTTCCATTGTGCATGGCTTTTATCGATTATGAAAAAGCCTTTGATTCGGTGAAACCATCAGCAGTTACAATGGCTCTGAAAACCTGCGGTATTGAAGATGCATACATTAATATTATTAATAACATCTATGAAAATGCAAGTGCAAAGATTAGGCTGTTTGAAAATACAACACACGTAAAAATTGGAAAGGAGTGAGACAAGGTGACACCATATCTCCGAAGCTCTTTAATGCCACATTGGAGGGTGTTTTTCAGTCACTGAGCTGGGAAAACAAGGGGATAAAGATTAATGGAGATTATCTAACCCACCTTCGTTTTGCTGATGATGTAGTCATTTTTGCAACTACCCCATCAGAGCTGCAGAGTATGGTCCAGGAACTTGCTGACAAGAGTAAAGAAGTGGGATTAAAAATGAACTTTAAGAAGACAAAAGTGATGTTCAATGCTTTTACAAGAAATGAAGATTTATCGATTGATGGAGAAAAGCTGGAGATAACAGACACGTACGTTTATCTTGGACAGCAGATATCAAGTGAGGGTCACATTGATGAAGAAATTAATCGGCGTACAAAACTTGCCTGGAGAGCTTTTGGAAGAAACAGCATAATTTTCAAGAGCAATATGCCATTATGTCTTAAAAGAAAAGTGTTTGATCAATGCATCCTTCCAGTGCTTACGTATGGTGCAGAGACGTGGACCTTAACTAAAAGAGACATACAAAGGCTGCAGACAACTCAACGAAGCATGGAGAGGTGCATGCTTGGTGTAACCAGGAGAGATAAGAAGAGGAACTCGTGGATCCGAAAAATGACAAGAGTGGAAGACATCATGATCAGAGTTAAATCCCTGAAATGGCAATGGGCTGGACATACTGCCAGAAGGACAGATCATCGATGGACAGCTGAAATTTTAGATTGGATTCCAAGGGACAGGAAAAGACCCAGAAGAAGACCACATGGGAGATGGGTGGATGAAATTCGAAAGTATGCAGGGGTGACATGGAGGAGACTGGCACAAGACAGACCGTTGTGGAGGAAACTTGGGGAGACCTTCGTCCAGCAGTGGATTGATAATGGTTGACAATGATGATGATGATGATGATACATCCCCGTATTAGGTTTGTTCTCATACAAACTGAAGTCGAAATTTAAAACATTTCCACCAATAAAATAATTGAAGAAGCATCATACAATAACATAATTGAAGAAACGTACATCAATGCAAGTTTATTTACTTGGATTAATATATGTACATAACTATAAGCAGTAACCACTCGGATCAATGCAAGAAATCCCCTGTATAAGCCAAAAATAAACTCCCCCTCTTTCCTCTTCATTCAACATAAAAACGAAAATCCGTTCCTAATAATACAAGTACTTGAAAAGAACTGGAACAAAATCACACTTCCAAATTAACTGAAAAACTACAGCACATTTTTTCAACTTAGAGAAATCGATTTTCTTATAAGTTTAAATATTCTATCGATCAAAACACCGAACTACTTCAACACACACATTTCTCAGGATTGGGATCTTTTGCCCATATTTAGGCAAAACGTTCTTCGAGATGGGACAAAAATCAGCATGAGTTCTTCCAAGGCTCTGATACCTTTTTGTCACATTACTAATTTTCTTTGGTTGCAAAAAAACCCCCACTTGTCTGGATTTTTTAAATAATTCACACATTTATTATCAGAAAGAGAAACCAACAATATTTTACATTTTTCTATGTTAATTTGCTGTACCTTATTTGTTTTTTCTTGTGTTCAAACTTTCGTCAACTTAGTTATGTGTTTAAAAGAGTACTACGTTAGGAAAATCGTATTTCCTTTTCCGGCAGGATGATACATTGAACAAGCAGGGGCGGTATATGAATCCAAATTTACTCAAATCTAACCTATCAGGCCATCATTTTTCAAAGACAAACTTTTGAACAGTCATAAGGAATTTTATAATCGACCTTAATTATTCGAAAATGGTGGAAAACAGATGAACACTAGCTCTTACATTGTGTGCGGAAGTTTACGATATATTTCACTACCAACAGAGCGCATACTAAGTTTGCGCAATGGTTTCCTTGTATTCCGAGAGCTGCAGCTCTTTGAATTACAATACGTTCGAATATTCAGGACGTTCTAACAAGTGCTCCCTACTTGTGGCAAATTCTGCTGATTTCCTTTATATTAAAAGGATCGCACACACACAGTTTATCAACTTCCGAAAATTTTAAACAGAAAACCTGCTATTAAATTCCCTGAAACTTGTAAATCCTATTGATTTCTGAGACGTTTTTCTCTGTTGGAAGTTTTAGCATTAGAAGTACATTTATCGTGGTCCTAAAATGCAGGTTTTTGTTCAATGAACAATTAATGTATTACAAAAAGAAAAAAACTTAAAAAACAACTGGAATGGCAGGGACGTTTTTAAGGTAATTATCACAGGCGTTGGCAATTGCATCATGCATTTTATGTTAAATTCCTTTTAGCTAATTTTCCAAATACGCAATTGTTGGTTTATAAGCAAATGAACGAATACATTGCTAGCTAGATGGATAATATGATGTAGGGAAAACATATGGCATTTTTCGTCGTGCAAGTGCAGTTGTCAGATGCGAAAGTAATTTGCATCGCCCGTAATTTGAAAATAGAACAAACTGTACAAATTCAAATACCTAATCCGAGAACGTGCAAATATATATTGATTTGAATTTATTGAATATTCTGCCATTCATCATAGCAATACCATACATGACAGAATTTCACACAACAATTACAGTAAATCTGATTTCAGTAAATCTGTGCCAGGTATTTAAACAAAAGGAAATATAGTTTCAGTAATGTATCCGTAGTATGTTAAAACACAATTACAATAAGCATTCCATTAATTGCAATTAAAGAACTTGCAAAATGATATTAAAATGCATGAATAAAAAACCAAAATTTCACTGAATATTTAATACCATCGTTCAAAGGGTGCATAGAAAGGTTGTTTTTTATTTACTAAATCGAAGCTAATTTTGCAGCCCCACCTTTGAAATCTTAGATACTGTGCCTTACTAAATAATCCATTTATGAAATAACATTGTGAATACAGAAATCAGGAAGGATAGTTGACCAAAACTGTAGAAATTAGGTTGTTGCGAGTTAGTATCTGAACATATTATTAACAGGGAACGTTTTTGTTGAATCCCTTGGCAATTTCTTGGCCTTACAAATAGATTTGTTCAGTTTCATAACAGATCTCGGTTGTTTAAACCACAGTAGTTATACCTTTCTCACAAAAATGAACTATGGTCCAATTCAAACTGTATTAGTGTCAGCTAAAGGATGCAATATATTTAGTGCATGAGCATCAGATGATTTTTTGATGAGATGCAAATCATTAAAATATTTTTGAAGAACATCCAGAAATTTGAGGTGCAAAAGAATTTATTCAACACATACGCGATTACATTTACAGACTATATATTTGTCTCTTCATAAACCGTTCCAAGATCCGTAATATCACTTGGTAAGCGAAAAGGAAAAAACGGTTTAAAATCTACTATGCCCGAAAGTCTTCTCAGTTTCAGCATAGTCAAGCAAAAATATAAAAAGAAAGTGTGATTCTCAGCCAGCTATAAAGAAATAAATTAAGAACAGAAAAGAAAATAGTTAATCTGAATTTGTAGAAAAAAATCATTTTAAACATATCGCAAAAAAAATCGACAGTCAGTCTTTTTTTTCGCATCAGAGACAGTTTTGCCTTAATTTTTTTATTTTTATAGAGATATATGTGTTATCATTTTAAGTGCGAACAAATACAATTTGCTTATTGTAGAGTTTCAGTGAAGCCGAAATATTCATAATTCATTTATGAAGAACGTGCGATATATTCTCAATTGTATTATTGCTCTGTCATTTGAATCATTACAAAAACTTCATATGATGACTTAAGACTAACCAAGAGATAGCTGGTGACGGAATGTTGTGTGAATCTTTAGCCCACCGTACTAGCTATGAAATCTACGAAACAAAACAAAATTTACGCAATTTCCAAATAATTTGAGTTAATAATGTTGCTATTCAATTAGCTGATAAGCAGAATAATTATGCAACTTAAGATAGTAGGTGTAATGTTTTTTATGAACCATGTTCTTTTTTTATGTTGCATATCACAGTAAAACATGTTCTGAAAGGTATTTCTTGAAAACGGAAAACATTGTTATATAAATACGTATCTTCGCGAAAAATAATACTGAAACTTTCAATGTACTTCCGGTACCTAATCCCAATGTTCCTGATATTTCACGAATCGAATGTGGATTTTTGCAAAACGATCATGTAACAGTATTTTACTGGGATCCCGTAATATCTCCTCCAGTTTCCTGAGTATTGAATAACGAGAAATAATTTAAGCTTCGTAAATGCCGTTGTAAAGTTTGGATATTTTCAACACAAATTCATTAGTTTTGCGTCGTATTTATATTGATTATGAAATTTGTTGGGCCATAATCGAGAGATATCCAGAACTTAAGTTACTTAAGTGAGTACATACCATTTCAAAAATTTGGTTTCCCAGTAACATTCAAGATAATTATATGTTTCTTTGAAAATTTTCCGTACTTTCAATACGGAACTACAGTTCTTCTCACGGGAAAATACATTTCTACTTAGATTAGTAGGTGCTAGCTGCGTTAAGAGGAAAGCAACACCTGTATTTTCTAATACAGTCCTACACGCCAGAAAAAATATTATAGGACAGAAATGTGCAAAAAGAAATGGTGTTATCAAATTTGAATTTTAATGCTACTAAACCGAATACTAGGAATTAAATGGTGGTTCAAACAGGAAAATATTTGCAGTAAATATCACGTGAAGGTAGAAAATAATCTTACAAGAATTAATACATACCTTGATGGTCACGTGTGTAGTGCGGTCACTTTATTGCATATAAATTACTTATACTTGATGAAACCGTAGAAAGTATTACAGCTCTAGTACGCTGAAAGAACTAAAACGATAAGAAAAGGTAATATTTTATCCTGTACTTTTCGATGACTTGACATACCCTAGTCAACTATTTGTTTTGGAACAACAAAAAGTGCACTTTAGACTAAAGTGTTATTGCAATTGACTGATCTTCAACTATACAAGCTACCCAAAGATTATTATACCACATGCCTTGATTTAAACAAGAATGGAATCTCATCGGAAAAACATTTTCTCGCAATTTTAGGCATAATATTAAGGATTTTATATTAAAGTTTTATATAAATATTTGAGTATCCCAATTTCATTACATTCAAGTATTCACACTAATTAGCAATGTTAACCGAAACGCAACATAGAGTAAACAAAGGATTTCTTCAAAAACCTAAATTTGCAGAATACCTTTTATTATAAAGGAAAGAAAAAAGAATATGATAATTTATTGCAAGACTTACCTTTTTTCCTTGTGGACGCTTTCCAGATGATAACCTCTTAAGACATACACTTACTACACAAATTCTGATTTTTAATACACCAAAAACGCCAACAAGTTCTGACCCGTCCGATCACAAGAAAGACAACATCATAAATAACTTGCATCGTCGCCGTGGTGTGGGGCCGAAATATCGGATTATATTATTGTGACAAGTCCCGCCCCTTCAGGAGATATTAGATAAAATAAATCCTTGCCCTGTTTATAAGACATAACTGAGTAGATAAAGGTTATCCCTTAACACCCTAATGTAGGATTAAATAGATTAAAGGAAATTCCTACAAAAACGACCTGCAAGAATCAAGGTCAAGCCGTGTGCTTACCGTGACAGCTGCAAAACAAAGTCAGGGTTATTCGGCCCCAACGGTCTTATACCTTTTAATCCCCGTCCCTGTGCTTTTTCTAATTTCCGGCGTCAGTCAAGCTCAGTGAGGTATTCATGCATCTTCCCAGGATTTATAGCCCCTTCCCTGAAAATCCGTGAATGTCCTCCATTTGTAGGTTTTGGTGTCATCTTTCCTTAATGATCAAATGTAGAGGATTTTAGGAAGGGAGTGTCTGACCCCAGGTCTTAAACAACCCTTAGAAATAGGAAGCTAGGAGATTTGGGCTAGGATGCCCGATACGAAAGTGACACGGAAGCGAGGTAGGAAGGGGCAGGAAGACGCCCTTATTTATTACAGGGGGCCAGTACCCGGCCTTAATGACCACATCAGATTTTTAATCACTTACATGGTGGAGCATTTTAATAAGGGGGTGTATGATCCCAGGTCTTACACAACCCTTAGAAACAGGATGATAGGAGATTTGGGCTAGAGTTCCCGATATAAAGTGACACGTGAGCGAGGTAGAAATGGGGAGGAAGACGCCCTTATTTATTACCGGTTGGCCAGTGCCCCGGGTCCTACGGCTTAACGTGCCCATCCGACGCACGGCGGATATTTAGGAGTTCGAGCGTTCGTACCTGCGTGGGATTGAAACTGAGGTCTTCTCCGTGGCAGTCACGGACGTTGAACACTGGGCCACCCGCGGACCCTTTCCTTATTGAGTTAGTCTATTTTTGCATATAGCCGAATGTTTGGAGAAATTTATTAAAAGAAACTTAAGGAAATTAGGGAAACTATTATAATAATATTAAAAACAACAACAAAAAAACATGCACATGGACTTCAATATGAACTTTCCATCAACCTTCCGTAAAACATTAAACTGCGACCCATACACCAAATGTTTAATTCCTAATTTTTAACAATATGAGATTATTAGAAAAAGGTTCCCGTAAAACCTTTTGTTTTTACTGGTGGTGGTGGGTGATTTATACTCTGTGCGAAAAAGATTCGAGGCACCTTAAACTGCTTTCGAACCGTTAATAGTTAATTTTTCTTTTTTTTTACTATTATACTCTAATCTTATTCATCTAAAGTGAAGTAACGTATGAGTTTCCTTTTGATTTTACTATCTCTCGTTATTTTATTTTCCTATGTAAATTACCTTCTTACTTAACGAGATGTTATTTCTCCCGCTGAATGAGATGTGGCAATGAGTGTAAGTCATGACGTGGTGGTAGGCAGTATAAATAGGCGCGTTCAAATATACCTAGGAGAGCTTTTGTTTATGTGCGAGGAGAGCTTTTTGTTTAAATGTGGAAGGGTTTTGTTCGGTGTGAAAAGAGCTACGTTATTTTGTGCCGAGAGCTTCGTTCTATGTGATTAGGTTCTTCTTCATCATTGTGATACGACTAGTGTGACTAGCAGTGTGTGTGTGTTGGATGATACCAGGAGTTTCCTAATAAAAGATTTTTAAGTAAGTACGTTTTTCTCAGTTCATAGTACTGTCAGACCTCTGTCTGGCCGTTGGGTCTCTTTTCATTAAGTGTCTTCATTAAGTACCACCAGTAAAACTTTATTCATGATATAATTACTACAACAACAACCAGTAAAAGCAAATTCATTATAATTGGCGCCCGAACTTTATCTGAACACGAGGTCCTGACAGTTATTACCCATGTCTTCATTACCTGAGACAACTTCAATATTTCACCCTAAGGCAAGTTTCGGTGGTGATGAGATTAATTTCGACCATCTGCAAGAAGCCTGTGGGGCTCACTTTAATGATAATGATTCACAAGTACCCAGGCATTCTTCACAATTTCGTAATTCACCAGCTCCCTATCACTCTGAGTCGCGGGTCGTACCTGAGAGATTTCAATCCTCTCAGAGAAGCAAAATGCTTGCCCATTTCGTGACGCATGCAGGAACAATTAATTTCAATGGTTTGGAGGGTCCTTAAAATTTCTTGAGGATTTGGAGGATCATTTTGATCTATACAATATTCCTCAAGAACGCAAAGTGCAAATAGCAGGCAATTGCTTGAAGGATACCGCTAAGACCTTGTATCGGCAGTGGAGAGTGTCGAACCCGGATTCTCATTATGAGAATTTCCGAGCAGAATTTTTGGAAGTCTTTCCTTTCCGCCTCAGTCGAGCTAGGATTGCACAACAACTTTTGTTTCTTCAGCAAGGACCCAACGATAGCCCTGTTGCATTTGCTTTAGAAACAACACGCTTGTATAACTTATGGGATCCACATGCCAGTCATGTCGACATGTTGGACACCTTATTGCAACAGTTCGATCCATTTCTACAGGATTTTCTTGAGGTCCGACACCCTGCTACAATTCATGAATGCCTTCGCCTCATACGAACGTATGAAGAGCGACACGGCAAACATGGTCCAACTCACCATGCTCGGGCACCCCGCGAGGCTTATTACGAAACTCCTCAGCGGCATAATAGGCCTAATAACTTTCAACGAGAGCGTACACAGGTGCAAGTCCAAGCATCATACGTTTCACCGCGTAGAAGAGTGGTACATCAACCGCTCGTTTCTAATCAATTTTCTGGGTACCGTACAAATGCACAGTATGCTTGACCCCGTTCCAATCCGCAGAATTCGGAACGTTTTCATGCTCAGGGCAATGATGATTTTTCTGCCCGTGCTGAGGGAAGAAGTAATAGAAATGAAAATTTCAACAGACATGCGGAGTTTCCGCAACAGTTTTCGCAATATTTTCCTCATTGTGAAAACTTTCCCGATACCCGGCAGGGCCGAGGTTTCAGACCGCATGATAATACAACCAGGAATCCTTTAAACTTCCAAAGGAAGTAGACCAAGGAGTCGGTACTGCTTCCTGATACCAAGCATTCTGACCCTAAAACAGTATTAGTGACTGTCCAAACTCCTCAGTTGCCTGATGTGTTCTTGACAATTGAAGATATTATTGTCGAGACAAAGTTCGACACTGGTTCTGAAATATCAGCCCTAAATACGAAGTTTTGCACTGAATATTTTCCTGCAATACACGTTCAGCCTGCGACGCAGTATTTGTGAGGTGCAAATAACGAAATATTCAGTATCACAGGAACTGTCACATTATCTCTAGGGCTGGGAAAAGCTCGTTTCACGCATTCTTTCCTACTCATAGACGAACTACCTGTTAAATGTCTAATGGGCATGGGCTTTATCAATACTTTTCAAGTTACCCTGAATTTCGTACAACATGTTATTTCCTTTCCGGAACCTGTCGAAGTGATTCCCACGGATCCTATAGACATAACGAGTTTGTTACTGAGTAACCAACTGAAAGAGAGGCAACGAAACCAGCTTTCTCTACTTTTGCAGGAAAGCTATGGTTTATTTTCTGATCAACCTGGTTTCACACAAGTGGTTTATCACGTCATTGACACTGATGGTTCAAAACCGATAGCGACGAAATCTTACCCTTGTGCTCCCCATAAAAAGCAGGAAATGCAACGTCAAATTTCCGAGATGATTAAACAGGGCATAATAAGGGAATCAACAAGCGCCTGGGCTGCACCTGCTTTTCTTATTCCAAAGAAACAACCCAATGAATTTCGTTTCGTGACAGATTTCCGCAAGCTCAACCAAGTCACGAAAGCGATAAATTATCCACTACCTGTCATGTCACATATTTTGCATGACCTGTCGTCAACTAAATGGATGACAACCTTGGATTTGGCGAGTGGATATTGGAAGGTGGCGGTACATCCAGACTCCGTCGATAAAACATGCTTTGTGACTCCTTTTGGGGCTTATGAATACCTGCGTATGCCCTTTGGACTAGCTTCTACACCTGCTACTTTCCAAAAGTTTATGGATACGGTTCCCAGACCTGTTCTGGGTCCCCATGTGCATGTATATTTGTATGACATTATTATTACATCCGAGACTTTTGACGAACACCTTTCTCTGCTGAAACAGATGTTCCAACTCATATACAATGCTGGCTTGACGTTAAAACCTAGTAAATGGCAGATAGCGAGGGACGAGATTGTATATCTGGGGTTGAAAATCACTCCCCACGGCTTATTTACGGATAATGAAAAACTTAGGCCTATTGTTGACTTTCCTCGGCCTAAAACAGCAAAAGAACTATCACGCTTTCTGGGAATGACCGGATGGTATCAGCAGTTCGTCTCCGCTTATGCTACAATTTTTGAGCCATTGTATGCTTTGAAACGTAAATACAAGAAGTTTGTTTGGACACCTGAGGCTAACGCTGCGTTTGAAGCACTGAAGTCTGCGTTGACCCAGCCTCCTGTGTTGGCTTTCCCGGATCATACTAAGGAATTTGATATTTATACTGACGCTTCCGGAGTTGGTCTTGGTTGCGTTTAGTCACAAGCTGGGCATCCAATAGCTTTTGCGTCTCGTACTTTATCCAAAGCTGAACGCAATTATTCAGCTACGGAACGTGAATGTCTTGCTGTAGTGTATGCTCTTGACAAATTTCAATGTTATCTTAACGAATTGACAGTTAACATAATTACGGATCATTCTGCCCTTCAGTATTTGAATTCTGCTAAGCACCTCTCTCAAAGACTTATGAAGTGGGCTCTGAAGTTACAAGAGGGCAATATCAAAATTTCGTACCAACCAGTTCATAAGAATCAATTACCGGACGCATTATCTCGCGTCCCGATTAGAAGGGGTTCCCACAGAAACTACTCCTGGATGTCAGCCTTTACTTCTAATAGCTGATATAACATCCAGAGAGCAGTTAATGGCAGAGTTAATAAATGATCCAGATTTTGGGGATATCTATAATTTTTTGCTTGCGGGTTCACCACAGCAAAGTGATCCTTCTCTGGCGGGGAGGTCACAGGATTTTGAAGTCATAGAGGGTCTTCTTTACTATACGAAATCTAGGATTACTAGGGCAGAGTTTCGCCCATGTATTCCACGAACGCTGAGAATGGCCCTTTTAAACGAATTTCATGACAAACCTATTGCAGGCCATTAGGGTATTCGCAAGACCCGTTGTAAATTGCAGGATGTTGCCTATTGGCCTGGCATGTACCAAAGTGTGCTCGCATACATTCAATCATGTCACTTGTGTCAGATTCATAATTACCGTAATGTAAGACCGGCCGGTCACTTGAAATCTAGTTCAAGTTCTCATGTTTTTAATATTATTTGAATAGATTTATTTGGACCTTATCCTTTATCTGTTAAAAACAAAGCTCATTACGTTTTAGTATTAACTGATAATTTTTCTAAATGGGTTGAAGTTTTTCCCATTAAAGCCGCTACGGCAGAAGTTATTTGTAATGTATTAATTAATGAAGTATTCTCTAGATATGGTGCACCTAATAAAGTAGTTTCGGATAATGGTCCCCAATTTATTTCTGACATTTTTGAAAGAATGTGTGCGAGACTACACATTAAGCATAAATTCATTTCTCCATATCATCCCCAGAGTAATCCTGGGGAACGAGTAAACCGCACTGTAGTTAAAATGATTGCTACATTTGTCATGGATCATCACGAGCGGTGGGATGAGCATCTTGAGCTTTTTTCGTTCGCCCTCCGCTCGTCTGTTCACGAATCGACTAAAATTACTCCTGCAGAACGCTTTTTGGGTCGAAAAATTAAAACCCCTTTTGAAAATTTAACGGGGATTATCGACGAACTAAACAAGCGACCAACTCCGCAATCAGTACGAATCATGGCAGAAAAAGCTCGTGTTGAAATGATAGGAGAATAAGCGGCTCAAGCAAGATACTATAATACTAGGCGTAGGGAACCAGATCTTGTCGTTGGAGATCTCACTCTCGTGGAAACGCACTTCCAGTCTTCTGTTTCTCACACTTTAGTAAAGAAATTTGCACCCAGCTACGAAGGTCCATATCGGCAAGCGACCAACTTTGCAATCAGTACGAATCATGGCAGAAAAAGCTCGTGTTGCAATGATAGGAGAATAAGCGGCTCAAGCAAGATACTATAATACTAGGCGTAGGGAACCAGATCTTGTCGTTGGAGATCTCACTCTCGTGGAAACGCACTTCCAGTCTTCTGTTTCTCATACTTTAGTAAAGAAATTTGCACCCAGCTACGAAGGTCCATATCGGGTGGCAAATGTGTTTGAAAATAACATTATTCTTGAAAAACCTGACAATCAATTTCAATACGTACACGTTGCTCAGTGTCGCAAATGTCATGAACGAAATATAGATTTTATCATCAACCCTACTTAACCTTCTGTTCCACGGACTCAAAAGTCTATATCTCACGATCAACCTCCAAAAATTTTGGACGAACCGACAAACATTTTTGAAGAATCTCCAGTGATTTTTTCTTCACCCTCCCCTCCACAAGACGGGCTTCCAAAAACGCAACCTGATTCAACCATAAGACCAAAGCTCGAATCAAGTTCTTCAAATGCTAGTATCGTTCCTTTCCCTCCAACCATTGCCAAGACTATTGCTGCACCATTCCCTAATAACTCTGCACCAACACAAGCTCCTACGTCCTTGAATACCTTGTCAGAGAGTATTCCTATAGGCAGAAATAAGCATCGCCCTGCACGACCACCAACTTACAGCAGCGACTCAGAGTCATCACATATTTCTGATTTATCAGATATAGACAATAGTTTGACGATTCCTAAACGTCAGACACAAATTACATAACGTCCAGCATAACCAAAAGCTGGTCGAAAACGCAACTTGTCTCCCCAATCTGCTTCGCGGCAACAGCGCGGAAGGCAGAGATCCTTGCATCCGTCCGGGTTTCGCCCCTGGAACCTACGCTCAGGGCAAACAGGGCCGATGCCTGCTTCTACTCTCATGCCCAGAGGTAGAAAGCGAAAACAAACGATGTGGCCGGTGCCACGTCCCTTCAAAAGAATGCTGGAAGGACAACACGGGCCCCAGCACAAAGGGACTACATATCAAAAGCCTGGGGGAGCCCGTTCCTGTCGGCCGCAGGGATTTCCTGACCGACAGACTTCAGCCATTCCGGACCGACGGACTTCAGCCGTTCCTGACCGTTCCTGTCCGCCTCAGGGATTTCCTGACCGACAGACTACAGATGTTCCAGATCCATTCAAGTCCTTGAAACGATCGACGCCACCTGAATTTACCAGTCCGATCAGGTCTGGAAAACGTTATCGTACTAGAGTTTTTTATGCGTTCTCGAGATAAGTAAGTTCTCGTGGACAGGTTCTTTTCTCAGTTTGTTGTTTTTTCTGCACGACCAGTTGGCGTGTCAGAATTTTTTTCGTGTGGGCCTATGCATTCTTTTTGTGTATATATGTGTTTTCTTTTTTTTTTAATATTTCTTCTATGTCCGTCTACTAATCCAAATTTTTATATATATATATATATATATGTGTGCGTAGGGATAAAATAATGAAAATTGTTACTGTTAGGCAGCTACAGGCAATCTTCGCTGCTGATACAGTTGGTTTGTAATCAACGCTAATATGAAGACGTAATTTGAAATGAAAAAAGTGATTCCTGCTAGGCAGAATAAAAGTAAGGTATGCCGATGCAGGTTTGTTCTGTTCAAGTATATAAAGTGTTTCCTGCTTCACAGGCAATTGCTGCGGTCACAGATTTCTTGATTTTGTCATGCCAAGTTTGTTATTGTAGATACTGCTGCCACTAAAACAAACAAAAAAGAGGACGATAAACGTCAGTCAGCAAGTGTAAGACTACACTCCAAAATTTGATAGGTTTTTCGACAACAAAAGAAAAAAGAAATTAAGGGGAGATGATGTAACGTATACTCTAGATTATTAAGGGGGAGATGATGTAACGTATACTCTAGATTAAGTTTCCTTTTTGATTTTACTATCTCTCGTTATTTTATTTTCCTATGTAAATTATCTTCTTACTTAACGAGATGTTATTTCTCCCGCTGAATGAGATCTCCCGCTGAATGAGATGTGGCAATGAGTGTAAGTCATGACGTGGTGGTAGGCAGTATAAATAGGCGCGTTCAACGATATCTAGGAGAGCTTTTGTTTATGTGCGAGGAGAGCTTTTTGTTTAAATGTGGAGAGGTTTTGTTCGATGTGCAAAGAGCTACGTTATTTTGTGCCGAGAGCTTTGTTCTTTGTGATTAGGTTCTTCTTCATTATTGTGATACGATTAGTGTGACTAGCAGTGTGTGTGTGTTGGATGATACCAGGAGTTTCCTAATAAAAGATTTTTAAGTAAGTACGTTTTTCTCAGTTCATAGTACTGTCAGACCTCTGTCTGACAGTTGGGTCTCTTTTCATTAAGCGTCTTCATTAAGTACTACCAGTAAAACTTTATTCATGATATAATTACTACAACAACAACCAGTAAAAGCAAATTCATTATAGTGACAGGCAAACAAGTAGCAGGAAAATGGTTTACAATATATGGTTTCAGATAACACTGTAATGATTGCTTAACATTCAGAAACACGCTTGCATACTCCTCCTAGGCACATTAAGTTGCTTGCATCCTCAATATTTTACAATACCCCATGGTGAAATCCGTGGTGCATTACTGAATTAAAGTGAAGATTCAACATTTTGACATTTTAATTACTTATATTATACGTTTCTTGGAATATATCGTATATTTGCGATAAGCGACCTCAAGAATATTTTTATATTTTATTTAAAATTGTTTTATACACTGTCGGGTTGTTAAAAGGGAACACCATTAAAAGTTGCAACTACATCTACGTGATTTATGCCGTAGCAACATCTTGTTAAGAAAGGAAGTTGATCACACGTGTGAAGGGTTTAATGCATATTTTTAAAGTTTTAATGCGTGTTACAGAGTACAGAAGGCATATCTTAATAAGGTGTTGCTTCTCCTTTTCAGTAATACAAGCTTCTAATCCGGCATGCAATCGGTCATACAAATGCTGGATATCACGACGTGTGATATTATTCCCTGTGCTTTCAATTTGGAAGCGTAATTCAGAGATCGCCGCTACCCGCCGGAGTCCGTTGAAGAAGCATTGTCCGATGGAGTCCCAGACATGCTCGATTCGAGACACGTTGGTCAGTATCGTCCAGAGAGGATAACTGACCAATGGAATTGAAGCACAGACTGAACATCATGTTGAGTTGCCCGAACTGAGTGTGGGCGGATGTTATCCTGCTGCAATGACGCATTTGGAATCTCACTCAAAAATGTCAGGACGACCGCCTGCACAATGTCGCTTACGTATGTATTACTGTTCAGTGTACCCCGTACAAACACCAGAATCGTACAAGAGTGATAGGTAATCGCTCTCCACACCATGATGACCCACGTGGGGCCTGTGTGTCATTGGCGTAAGCATGATGGCAAAAGACGCTGACTTTGTCGCCTTTGGACGTGTATACGACAATCAGAGGCTCCCAAGTACAATCGGATATGATCACTGAAGACCACAGACAGCCATTACTCTCACCAATGAACTTGTTCTGGACACCTCCTCAAACGTGCTCGACGGTGACCAGTCGTCAGTAGTAACCGTACACGTGACCGTAGTCCTGCTTCCAACAAACGATTCCGCATCGTTCTGGTAGACACCCTTGGCACTACAGAGGATCGACTTTGTGACTCCGTAGCCGTTCCTTCTACCAAAGTCGCTCTCCTGATGCCCCGTTCATCTCGTGCGTCCGTAACTCTGTGATGCTCAGAAACACGTTTGCGAATCTTTCACTGACCACTGACGTCACCATCTTACCAAGGCAGATTCTTCTCGTCCCACACAGGTAGCAATTTGACGGCTCTACAACTTTTTAATTGAAAATTTTGCTCTATCTCTTTTGGTTTTCGATTTACAATGGCTAACTTCCGCATTTCGCCACTAGGGGCGCTGCTAATTGTTGCATTCGATCGGGCGTAGTTTACAATAGCGTTATCTCACTTACATAAAGCTACCTCTCTCCGTTCGCAAGTTATTCCAGGCTAAAGGGACTTTCCTATGCACCCTGTATATAGTTTCGTAGTTTAATGATTACCATGGGAAAATCAATAAGCCATAATAAGTCGCTATTTTAGGACCACTGTGTCCGATGTAGAGAATTATCCAGGGCGGTAAGGCAAAAAAATATTCATATCTCACCGGGAAATGAGCACATACCTTTTTCGGAGGAATGGTAAGATGCTTACATCGCTATTTCTGAACATTGGAAATGGAAGCTGCTTTTTGAATAATTTGTACAGTAAATTCTCATAAAAAAGCTATATGTAGAATTCCAATTCAATTGACGTTTCGCCACATAAACCTATTCTCAAATAAAAAAACAAAGACATCGCTATTTCGACGTTTTAGCACACATAGCAACCGCAAAATTTGTTATTCGGTCACCGCTGGGATTCCGAATCGCAAATCTCTGGATATCTAGTCGAGCGCGTTAACCGTACACCATGGTGGCCAACAGCAATCAACGGCACTGTGTGTGTTTTTCTGTCAGCTTCTGGCATCATAAGTCGGTAAGATGGGCTCAGCTACTGAGACGTCTCCATCTGGTGGGCAATAACGGCGCTGTCTATGTATTAATTATAGCAGTTAAATCCAAAGGGCGAGATCCAAAGTGAAAATCCTCCAAATACGTGGTGTCAGTGAATAAACAAAGACATCGTTCTTTCCACGTTTTCCCAACAGGTTTTAGCATGGAGACGTCTCAGTTGCTGAGTCCATAATACAGATTTATGATGTCAGAAGCTGACAGAAAAACAAACATAGCACCGTTGACTCCTAGCCAATGTAGCGTAAGACTAACGCACTCGGGTAGATATCAAAAGATTTGGGATTCGATCCCCAGCGGTGATCGATTTTTCGGTTGCTGTGTGTTGCTAAAACGTGGAAAGAGCAATGTCTTTGTTTATTCACTGACGTCTCGCATTTGGAAGATTTTTCCTTTTTTTAAAGCGAATGATGGTCAAAAAATTACAATCGATAACTATCGGTAGTGAGTTGACAAAGTTCCTCTGGACGAAATTAGTTTTCCAGGATAAAAAATTATTTCTGACAAGAATTTTTCTTACCTTTCCACATTGTCAAAAAGCTAATCTCAGATAATCTTTGAAGCTAACTTTTTTTGAGGTATAACGATCACCGTGAGCAAGTAGATGGGGTGTACACAGTCATCTGTTCTTGATTTTGGGGCCACTGATTTCAGGTAAGGGAGAAGCCAGTGCTGTAAGACAAACACAACATCTTTGTCTTACCTGATTCGAATCATGACCCATTTCTGACGAATTGTCAGAAATCAGCGCTTAGACCACTGCGTCATTGGTGCGGCCAATCTGACGTCTTGAAGATATCCTTCTGACGTTAGTGAGCAAAATTCACAAGAACATGTTTTTCCTGTAGAACCAGCTAATTCATGGGTCCGTAATTCTCATTTTCTGTTTGAATTGCGTGATTTTGTTTTGTTTCTGTTCAGAAAACCTAAACAAAAGAATTCTGCAGTTTTGCATGCAAATTATTTTTTTATAACGTTTGGCAAAATTGTGGTAACAATCCGTCAGTTATTAAATAAATAAATCCATCAGTTGGGTTGCTGCTCATCTCTTATTTTCTGAGATCATTGAAAACAACAGCTGTTGGATGCTGGCATTTCAAACGATCATTAAAGAAACAGTAAACTCATTTCAATAAATCTTTTTTTCGCGCGAAAATGTAATGTCGAAAGAGACATGAAAACTGAAGCAATCAGCAATGCTTTATTGTAAGTAGTTCTCCCACTAGAGCGTTTTTTAAAACCAGCAGTGACGTCATACTGGACGAGAGACCGGACGCTCAGCGTGCGGAGGGCTCCAGTCAGTGCTGTTGATCGTTCTGCACAGCGAAGTCGATCCCATCAATCTCTAAAATGGCTGGTGTAAATCCTTATTCATTTGAACCACGATATTCTGCCGTAAGGAATGTGAAAACAAATTTAAGGATAGAAAAGGTAATCTTCACTGGTGCCAATTTGAAAACTACGAGAGAATGTCAACAGACGCAGAGTGTTTGTGTTGCAACGAGAGTGATAAGATGATGAAAAAGAAAATGTTGTGTCCCATGTATAATAAACCACGAATCATTCGACAGTATTGTTTTAAACATAAACACTTTACAGGCAAGTCGTTATCAAATGATTCTTCGGGGAGAAAAAAACGAGAAGGAAAAATATGAACTTGTATGCAACAAATTATGGAAACACGTTGCATACAAACCATTCGTATATTAGGTGAATGCCTAGATACCTGTAGTGAGTATAATTAGATAATGTTTTCCTGAATCTAATGAGCAGTTTTCGGGTTTTGTTTGTTTCCCTAGAAATAACCAACGCGACTTCGATTAACGTCCACTGTCACTAAAGATTTGTCAACTATATACTGGTATATAAAATTATTTTTCATTGAACTAAGTGCATATTTCATTTTTTTCTCATGTTGTCATAGGAGAAACAACTTTATGAGTATTTCTCGTAGCCCAAGTGCAAAGCCATTAATGACCCTTAACCCTGACTCCCACGAAAATAAAAATACCGCAATAGTTGAACATAATGCACATACCTGGGAACAGCGGTTACATAAAAAGGCAGTTCATCTAACCGCTATTTCTACTGTTATTACTGTATGTCAGGTTATTCACATGTAGAAATTTTTCTACCAGAAGTTCAACATCTACATTACCCGTTTGCGCTGACCACCATAAATGATCAGCTATACTGGACCACCATGCTTCTAGTAAAAAAGCTTTCTTTTCAGCAGCTTTAAGAATTTTAGTCAAACTTTTGGCCATGTGCCACATATTAAACTGATGATCAATTTAGGGATATTTTTTCTTCATGAGGACACGAATGCTTCTATGTCTATCTGATAAAAGCAACTGATATTTTTATTTCTTGATAGAGGCCTGAGAGTTATAAATCGCACGCATTGTTTTCTAAGTCACCTTCGAAAAACATCTTTTCGGACGACAATAAAAACTACAATATTACCCTCGCGAATATCTATAAAGGAATATGTATAGTATTTGGCGCAAAAACCTGACGAATCAAACTGTCCAACTCGGCTCACCCAAATTTCGGAATCGCACAATTTAAAATCATCAGTAATTTGTGTTTTCATACTGAGTTACGTAAACTTGATTATTGACCCAACTAAAAATTTAACACTTTGTAAAAAGTAGTGCTACTGAGTGATTGTAAGCCAAGGGTTTCAGACAAATCCGTAAACTGCTTAAAATTTACTCTAGCTGTGTAAATTAAAGCAGAAAGTTTGATGACTAATGAACAAGACACGTGGAACACAAGGTGAGAAATTCCTGACACTAATTACTTCGTACTTTCCCTCACAACCCCTACCGCGCCGAGTACACAAATGCCGCTGTTGGAAGAAATGTCCTGACTGACTGCTTGTCTAGTGTGACGTCATCACAAGAAACTTTGTCAGCTGTTTACTCAGCTTCCAATGGCCGTAAGGAAATAAAATTCGGGTCTATGATCATCCCTCGTCTCCCGCACAACACAACAGTGAAAATTCGTATTTTCAGGGACCATTTTTATGTTTACTGTTGCTTTAAGATTTGGTGTATTGCCTGACGTTTTGTAGTTCTTCCCGCAAAGGCTACATTTTTCGTAAACCTCATTCTTACTAAAAAAATTAATGCTACACAAAACAATGTTTAACATATACCCATACTTACTGATTTCTTACTTTTAACAAATAACTGTTTCAGTACCTGACGCACGTTTAAACTTCCAGTACAAAGAAAGAGAACGATGCATTTGATTTTGTTTGACGGAATGCACACTTTCGCTTTAAGCTTGACCTAACCTGAAGAAGAGTAGAGTGCAAAACACACATACCCTCACCGTTTACTATTTCGGTTACAGTTAACTTTAGTTTTGCATTGTCAACATGCATCAATATTGCTGGGCTCCATCTTTTCGACACCAGTATAAATGAGGTGAAAGTAAGCGTTCCAATCATCAATACAATCGGTGGAAGTTGAATAGTTTACATTTACAGCATTGAAAAACGTAAACTAAAGATAGTTAAGAAAAACTATCGGTGCACTATCGATGTACTGATTTGGACAAATCTATAGATACTATCGATAATGCCATGGATACCACCTCCACCTCTGCCTATCTCAGGATGAAAGAATCACGAAAACAATACTGGGTCATCCCTACTCCTCCAGCGGAAACACGTGACGATGCTTTGCAATCTAAAACGTGATATTCAACAGACACCAGTGGAGTAGTTGAAGAGATAATTTTAACTGTGAAAAATGTAATCAGCACGTAATTATAATTTACGGCGAAGTAACGGCGAATCACCTTTGATATCTCTATTTCTTTGCTAGCCTATTTTTCTACACATATCGTCGAAGTTAATCAGTTTCCTTTATCCTCTCTATCAGCATGGCAGTCCAAGAGATGCAGAAATTGAAGTGGAGTGAGATAACACCAAACATTGATTTTTCTCGGCGTTTTTTAAATGTACAACGGTACCTCATTCGGTTTACATGTCTCTGAATAAAAGTTCGGAGCGCTAAGTGCTACTCCTGCACCAAGACGCGTCGTAGTCCCGGCAGGGTCCAGACAGGTGTCTGCCGGCTTCAAATTGCGCCATGAGACTCAAGCTCGCAAATTTAGCTGACCTCTCCATCATCTAAATACCCTACTCTCCTGATGCAGAGAAAGGGCTGTTACACAGAACACTTCAAAATATCTTAAACACTAATTATGTTGCTGGCAAATCGTTCTAAAAGGGTGGGAACATCCTTTGTCGGTATGCACTTTTCCGTTTGGTGTTCTTTATCTTCTAAAAAGCAATGCTCGACGAGTTTGCCCTCTATTATTCAAAATAGTGTTTATTTTACGCTTAGAAATGCTAATTCCATGATTTTAATAGCACTTTTTTATTGCAGACTATTAATACTTCTCGTTTTAAAAGAGCAAATATATAACCTTCTGTCAACAGCTTGTATACGTGCGTCATTTTCTTTGAAGAATATGTACAGCGGCGGGTGTTTTTTTGGCGTTCATCTAAATTACAGTTGGCAGATTCAATTTTTCGACCTTGTTTTGTTTTCTGTAATTTGTTTTCAAAAATGTGGTGAAAATATGTGAACATCCTCTGCACTTTCAGAAATTCCAAATCATAGGAAAAATAAGCGTCCTACACGGTGCCACTTCCTGTAGCTGAATTAAAAATACAAAAACAATATGGTACTCTACGTTTGTAGACGTTTTAGTAAGGGAGTGTCTGACCCAGGTCTAAAACTACCCTTAGAAATAGAAAGCTAGGAGTTCTGAGTAACTGAACTCAATAGGAAATATAAACAAAAAATGATGAAAGGAGAAGAAAGCCTATCTTTCGAACTGTGAACAGCAATAACAATCCGGGGCAGGAAGGGAGATGGGCTAAGGGCAGGGGTGATCCAAGCACAAAAACACCATCAGTTAGAACCACAAAGCCAAGCAGCCGCCGATGCCCTTGGGGGACTGAATCTAACAGAAACCGCATCCGGAAGCCGAAGCTACAAACAGTACTCACCATCTCAACAACAACCTGAAAAAGAACGAGGTGGTGGTCCAACCTGAAAAAGAACGAGCTGGTAGTCCTACCTGAAAAAGAACAAAGTGAACGAGGTGGTAGTCCCTGAGGAACGCCTGCCCGAATATTCATTTCCGAAGAAAGCTCACCGTTAATCTTAATAGTGAAACTGCGCTTGTTGAGGTACGAGACAATAAGCTCCAGAATCCATGTATTCTCACACATTTACTTTCCATCCGATCGAGTCCTGCATCTGATCGAAAGCATCCAGCCAAGAAAACAGTGCTGCCCTTCCCCAAGTCTAAGGAAGGGACATTGCGGACTTAATTCTGGGGTACCTAAGAATTATGTTTGGATCGTAATCAACCGCACCACTAACAAATTCATTAAGGTGAGCTTCTGCTTTCTTGAAGAATTTCTTGGAGGGTCTGGTGGAAAACTCATGTACCTCCCCAACTCCAAGTCTCTTCTTTAGGTTCCGAAGTAGGGTCCAAAGGGGAGCTCCAGTGATCATACGAAGTGCTCGGCTCTGCACACCCTCGATTCTCTTTCGCTGATTACCTCTAATACCTATCCAGATGGGGGGCGCGTAGGTAAGCACTGGCCTGACAACCGTCTTGTACAGTGGTACTTTGTACCGTGTTGTAAGGAATTTCTCCGACGGAGAAGTGGAGCAAGCTGCCCAATGCATTGTCTAGCTTTATTCGTATGGTAGCTGGTGTTCCTGCCCTCGGAAGTCGACAATCTAGTTGGAGCCCTTGGTATTTAGTGAAGGCAGGACAGGGGTTTGTTTGTCTATGGAAACATAACTAGTTTCGATATTCCTTGAAGAGATCCAAAAACAACAGTGCTCTACACAGGTTGATCTCGATCCACTATTCAGTATAGTAGGTTTCCAGCTGAGAAAGTCCGGGAGAAGCATCACTATTCTGCTGTTGTTCAGGGACCTGATGACAATAGCTGTGTCATCTGCATACATCATGACCTGCCCGTATTTGAGTTTGGGTAAGTCTTGCAGATAAATAGAGAACAGAGTTGGTTCAAGAACAGAACCCTGAGGAACGCCTGCCCGAATCTTCATTTCCGAAGAAATCTCACCGTTAATCTTAATAGCGAAACTGCGCTTGTTGAAGTACGAGCCAATAAGCCCAACAAGTGGGCGAGCACATCGACGCTCCTGCAACCAGTGGCGCAACTTCCACTCCTGCAGACCTCGTAACTACGGGGGGCGCCAGTTAACGAAGGGGAGTACTGCAGCTGCAAAATATAGTTTTAAAAAAGAAATTCGAACACGCACAATAATTAATCCAAAGATTTTGCTTTAAGATACACATGTATTTAGCTTTGCCTAAATAAATCCCTACTTTCCCTTTTAAAGCACATAATATCCTACAGATTGAAAGCGTTCGGTTCTTTGACTTCGGGTTGTGTTGTTATACCATTACTCTGCAATGGGTTGTAAATAATACGATCGTTCTCCAGTCGCCCTCTCTTTGCGATGCTGAGGAAAAGCGCGAGGCCACAGTGGGATTCCCCGTGTGTGTGAAAACAGTCAGTTACCTAGGATTACGTGCACGACAGGTGTCATAATATAATCACAGCAGCCGCTAATCAGCTGGGTGTAAGAGGGTGATTTCTTTAAGTAATTTATTTTAGTTTTGAATAATGCAATTACACGTATTGTCAAACATATTACTTAAAAAGCTAAAAGTACAGGACTCTAGGAACAACCATTTCCTTTGCAGACCCTCTCCCTAACTTACTAACCCCTTCCACCCACAACCACCATTCACACACACAGCGCGAAAAATGTATCCTTCGTCGTGCTCGAAATCCTTCGAAAATTACTATGCTTAGGGGTGCTGAACTAAACCTAGCTGGCGGGGAGGAGGCGCGTTGGGCTAGTTACGCCACTGCCTGCAACGTATGAACGAGACCATCGTGCCATACACGGTCGAAGGGTTTGCTGATGTCCTGCAAGACACCAGTGGAATACTCACTCTTATAACGTACTTCAGAAACAAATCCCGTAAGTCTGATCAATTAGTGAGTCGTGGCATGCTTTGCCCGGAAACCACCCAGGTCGTCAGGAATCACACCATTAGCATCACAGAAATCCAAAAGTTTAGAGAGGATGGCACTTTCCAGGAGTTTACACAGGATAGCCAAGAGAGATATCCGACGGTAGTTGTCTGGAAAGGTATGATTGGTTCCAGGTTTGGACAAAACCACTACCACTGCTTTTGTTTAATCCCTGGGTAAATACTTCAGCCGGAAAGACCCGTTCAAAATCTCCACAAGCACCAGAATCCAGCGTTCAGGGAGCAGTTGAACAGCTCTTGCCGAAACTCCATCTCTTCCGGGAGCTTTCTTCCCCTTTAGCTTTTTGATGTGATGAGTTACCTCGAGGTAACTAACATTAGAGATGACCTCTTCTGTATCATCAATATCGTATGTAGCTAAAGCCTCTATGACCCTATCCGTGTGACTAGGATTTTAAATGTCATGAGGTGAGAACTGCTCCTTCAGGGATCTTGATAGTACGGTACTTTCGTAGCGAAACTATTTATATATATTATTATTTCAATAGAAAAGTTACCCTTAATAGCTGTTCTAAAACAAAATATTTCCAGGGTGCACAGTTTGCCTTGTAGTAGGATTTGCTATTAATAATGCTGGGAAGAAATCAACGGATCATCGATTACTCATTGGTACAATATGTTTCTTTAATTTACACATACACCCGAACCACATTATATAGCTTGATAAAAACTGACAGTTGCGATAAGCGATAGGTTCCTTTAGTTAGAAAAAAAGTTTCTGGGTCTAGGCAACACCTACACCATTCTTTTTCAAGTCCTTGTGGAAATACTTAAGCCGTCATACCCGTTGAAAACTTCTACCAGTAGAAGAATCCACCTCTACGTGGGCAGTTCGACATCTCTTGCTGGAACTCCATCCCTTCCAGGAGCTCTCTTTATCGTTGGCTTTTTGATGTGTCAAATTACCTCGAGGTAACTGACACGCGAAGTGACCTTATCTGTATCATGAAGATTGTATGCAGCTAAATCATCCATGACCCTGTCAGTGTGACCAAGATTTTGAATGTCATGAGGTGAGCATTGCTCCTCCACGGCTTCAACAGGAACCCCAGCCTTCTTGTCATTAAATTACGCCGAACCCTGCGGACCGCGAATGGTCGGTGTGACAGCCTTACTTCAACGAAATTTTCTGAGGATGGTCCACGCATCCACCTGATGAGGCTGGCCCGCCTTGAGAAAGTACTTGTTCCCTTGTAATTCTCTGAAAGCGCAGATTTCTGGCTTGATGAGATAGCGACACGAGTTATAACGAACTCTCTCGTCGGGTGATCTCGCCCGCGGCCAGATCCTCCGGAATTTTTTCTTCTCCCGGATAAACGGAACAAAACGACGAGGAAGTGCATAAGGGACTCGGGCAGGAACAAAGCGCTTCCTCCATCGATCCAAGATTGCCTCTATACAACTAGTGAGTTCCTCCACCGCTCTGTCAACGCTCGAGAGAATCCACCATAGGAGGATCCAACTGATAAATAATTTCCTGGAAGAATTTCCAATCAGTATACATCATCTTCCACCGGGTGGCTGCGACTCCGATTTTTTTTATTTTGAACGGAGATTTAACGACCACTGTGAGCAACTCAATGGGCTATAAGAAGTCTCCCGTCCCTAATTTAGGGTCACTGGTTCCAGGGAAGGGAGAGCGCCAGTGCCGAAAGACAAACACAACACCCATGCCTCACCGGGATTCGAACCCGGAACCACTGCGACAACGGGGCGGCAACTCCGTTTAATCTCAGTAGGACTAGGTCATGACCTGAGTCAAGACCAGGAACCAGAGATGCCTGATGAAAGAGTTTCACAAACTGGAGAACAGCATATTCAATGATATTGGCAACCACGTCCGACTAGGTGTAAGTTGGGTGGACCGGACATGCAACTGTAAGATACAGCTTGTTAATGTGTTGCGACAGTGCCTCCGCAGAACAACTAAACCAGTCAGGATATTTAGCATTACAGTCACTTGCTAATACAGAGGGGATGGGGTCGCATAACAGGATGTCAAGGTGATTGCCAAGAATCGTCTTAAACGGAATATCTATAATCATAAACAATATATTCCATATCGAACATAACTGAATAAATGTACAATGAAGAGTTATGCGTAAGGTTAGCATGCCTTTTTCTGCGAAAACACACTACGTTTCAGAACTCAATATATTGTTGATGCGAATATTGGCTTTTACAAACTGCACTCTCCTCACCAGTTCTTGACGATATTTCGCACATATTCCAGCATCAATACATGTCACCACGGTATTTGGACTACCGATTTTTTTCATCTTTCCTTCTGGGCTTTTATTTACTTTCCGTGTCAACTTGAACCGCTTTTTAGGAATCGTGAACATCTCTGGTGGCACTGTATTTTTTCCACATCTCTCGACACAAATCTGTTTTTGAATCATTGACGGAAAACATTTTTTAACAAGTGGATTTTTTTATGAGACGTAAAAAAAGTGTTTGTATTATTATTTTTATTACGTATGGATTTTTCTTTAATTTGGAATGTAAGACCTTGTATTCCCAATGGTTTCCTAAACAAGTATCATTATTGATGAATGCTATCTACCAAGAAATTAGATGCACACATTCAATACCAATAAAATGATATTTCGGAAAACATATCACAAATAGGAAAATTAATGGAGTTCATAGTAAGAGTTGCGAATAGTTTTTCGGGAAGGGAAGGAACGGAAATGTGTGATAAAAGAGAAATAGAAGGGATATTTTACTACCAACGAAAAAGAAATAGGACCAACAAAGTAGGTGTGTATCACATTCATTTAATGCAACGACAACAGAAAACAAGTACGAGAAAACGACAAAACAATAACTAATACTTAGTGGGATAACCGCGAGACTTAATACCAGCTGCACAACGGGACGGCATCGAGTCCACTAGCTTCTCGACGGTGACCTGCGGAATTCGCGCCCATTCTGCAGACAGCTAGTCAAACGTCTGGCCCCTTTTCCGGCAGGTTTTCTTTTCACATCTTCTCTCCAGCTCCTCCCACATGTGCTCGATGGGGTTGAGGTCTGGAGATTGGATTGGCCGGTCTAGCAGTGTGACCTGTTGCTGCTGGAAGGCTGCCTTTGCTACTCTGGAGGTGTGCATCGGGTAGTTGTCTTGCTGCAGAATTCATCTGGCTGGCATGTTCTAGTTTTCCCATGGGAAGACATCGTTGTTGAGCATGTTCGTGTAGCTCTGGCCGGTCATTATTCTGTCAATCTTGATGATTAGGCCCAGAGAATGCGCCGTAAACCATGAGCGATCCTCCTCCGTGCTTGACAGTCGCCTGAATGAACTGGGGGTTGAATCTCTGGCCACATGGACGTCGTACGTATCGGATGCCATCAATTCCGAACAAGTTGAACTTCCTTTCGTCGGAGAAAAGCACTTTACTCCAGACCGCCGCTGTCCAGTGTCGACGACGGCGCACGAACGTGATCTGGCTCGTCGATTCTTGACTACGATGAATAGTTTCTTGGCGGGGAGTCATCAATTCAATCCAACAACAATGAGACGACGGGAGATGGTCATTCGGCTGACGTTCAGGAAGTCGCTGTCGCGGAATTCGGTGGCGATGTCCACTCCAGTCAAGGTGGGATCAGCAAATATCGACGAAGGTTGCATCTATCCTGACGCAACGTACTGGAGCGTGGCCTACCACAATGCGGACTGTTCTCGACGGTCCCAGTCTTCTTATAACGTTGCAGGATAGCTGTAATGGACTGGTGTCAGATCTTCAAGGCCTTCCCGATGTCGATGACACGCATTCCGGATTCCATCATGTTCGGGGCCGCCTGGCGAGCACCAACAAGGATCTCCGCCTTTTTGTCCATTTCTGAAAACCCAAGATTGACTTATTATCACACTACACATCCCAAAACCTTCAAAAATCACAAGAAAATCATTAATACAGGCAGCAAACAAATGGGTAATAATTGGCGACTCTTGAATATGGTCCATTTGGAACGATTAATTCGGTCTGAGCGAATTACAAACTACGCGGCATTGTAACCTACGAATCAACACATATCATATCCCAAAATGACCCGATTTGGTCCAGCAGAAAAAACATTATGGTTGAAAAAGTGTTTCGCCAAATACTTTTGTTCACTACTGTATATATATATAGCGTTGCCAGCTGCAAGAAAATTAATTAATAGCGAACGGAGAAAAATAGCTTACAAAGTAGAGAATACTCAGCACAATGACCACTGGGCGTTAGCGAAAACTTGACTCCATCATTAACATATAATTAATTGGCTTAGAGAATAACGCAACTCAAAAGAAAAATAAATCAGTCTCCTGAAGCTGGTTTTACATAGGTATAGAGCATGTTTTATGCGCTAGGTTTCATCAACAGCTAAAAACATTGTTCCCTATGAAGGCGTTCACAAGTTTTATCTTCTGTTGTTGAGAATTCCGTTGAGATTTTAACAATTTGCTTTTATGAATGTATCAACATAAAGATTATCAATTCAGATTACATAATATTGCCCCAAATAAATCGACTTACAGTGTTAGTAAAATATACGGAATTTACAGCTATATTTATAAATTGCAATTGAAGTTCACGAAATCCAAAAAAAAAAAATCAATAAATCGATTTGATCTCTATCTTTTTTCTGTTTGCATAAGTCTGATCTTCCTGTTAACAGTTTCCATACTCGGAGATATTTCCAAGTAGGCATTTATTGTTCCCCAGTGTTTTGGTATTCTTCAAAATAAATTATAATAATTTAACTTTTAATATTTTAAATGATCTAAACGGGATATTTAAAATATTATTTATGAAAGAAATTACCTATTCTATATTATAAACTGAGTTTTTTGTTGTTACATTTTAAAATTATGACGCTTGATCTCATGAAAATTAACATTCTGAATGTGTTTTGATGCACCACGGACAATACACCAAAAGGCCAGTCAGACAGGGCCTTTACGAGGGAAAGATACAGAAGAAATACTGATAGAGAATATAAGCATATGTGTTTGCAATTGTCCAAAAAAGTTGTTGCTGTCGTTTCTACGGTTGCAAGTAGTTTCTTTATGCTTTACATTCTTGTGCACGTGTTCGAATGTTCTCATTTTTCTCACCTCAAAAAATACTGCATGCATTTATGTAAGCTATCCGTTCGTAAATTAAAACAAAGACATACTCTAAGGGTGTGTTTTTTTCGCAACGGTATTTATAAATGGAGAATTTGAAACACTGCTAAAATTTGTTTCGAAAAAAAAAAAAAGACTGTCATGTAAGTAAAATACTTCTCTTTCATTCAGTAGGGCACAGTACAAAATCTAGAGTTAGCTTAGCTGGGAGAACATGTGGTTAACGACTCGGTATTAATGTACAGTATATTAGCACCAAGGTCAGCATCAAATGGCAGCCTAGTCCGGTCCTCCGGGGATTCTTAGCACCCTCTGCCTTCATGTCGCACTGGCCGCTGCCTTGGCCAGGTACATTCCAGCTGCCGGAGACTGAGGGCCAAGATTTAAGTTGTAGAGTCATTTTGGAGGTGTTTGGCCATAACTCACCACGCTGGCCAAGCGGGTTGGTGAGTGTGGGATAGCATTTCCTCTGATCCCGATGGTATAGTTATACCGCTATTGGCGGTATAACTATATTTGATGCTGACCTTGGCTACCTATAACGGACGCTCCCTATCTTCTGATTCAAGGCTTCTTGAATTGGAAGAGGAACTACAAAGGATCAAGTGGGACATCGTCGGGCTAAGTGAGGTAAGGAGAAAAGGAGAAGATCTCATTGAACTGAAAAGTGGACATCTCTTCTATTATCGTGGGACAGATACTGGCAGAACTAGTGGTGTTGGATTTATAATAAACAAGAAACTGAAGGATAAAGTGATAGAAGTTGAAAGCTCCTCTGACAGAGCTGCAAGACTCGTTATCCAACTATCGAGAAGATACCAGGCTCAGATTATTCAAACTTATGCACCCACCACAAGTCATCCTGAAGAAGAAATTGAAGAATTTTATGAGGAAATTCGTCATCTAAATAATAAAGGTAAGCAGCACTTGAAGATAATTATGGGAGATTTCAATGCAAAAATAGGGCAACGGCAACAGAATGAAACTTCAGTAGGTAAATTCGGTCACGGCAACAGAAACCAGCGTGGAAATACTCTCGTTGAGTTTGCAGAGGCAGAAGGATTTTTCATCTTGAACTCCTTTTTCAAGAAAAAGCCACACAGGAAATGGACATGGAGACATCCAATTGGGACGACAAGTGAAATTGATTTTATTATGTGTAACAAAAAATTCGTCATCGAAGACTGCAGTGTGCTGAACAAGTTCAACACAGGTAGTGACCATAGATTGGTGAGATGTAAGATGCACCTCAACACTAAACTGGAACGTGGCAAGCTCATAAGACAAACAAAATGTATTGACATAACCAACCTTAAAAAACACCATAATACTTTCAAGTTGGAACTGAAGAACAGATTCTCTGCTTTAGAAGGCCTAACATCGGAAGAAGTGGATATTTCGGAAGTTAACAGAAAAGTAACCAAAGCTCTAATGGAAACAGCAACAAAATTAGCTGGGTCTAAGAACAAGTTGCATGTGAACAAATTATCAGGAAAAACCAAAATGTTGATGCAAAAAAGAAGAGATGAGGACAACTAAAGAAGATGTGACTTCCAAAGTGGAATATATAGAGCTATGCAAGACAACACGAAAAAGTATCACTGAAGACGTAAGGAAATTCAACTGTGAGCTAGTGAGGAAAGCAATTGAAAACAACCAAAGCCTAAAGATAGCAAAGGGACATCTCAGTAAGGGAAGAAAACAGATTATGGCTCTGAGAAAAGAAGATGGTTCTATAACAAGAAATAGAGGCGAAATTTTGACAAGAGTGAAAGATTTCTACTCCAAATTATATGAAAGGGATGATACATGTACTCCAGACATCATGAAAGGTACCAGAGTTCTTCCAGTCCTCCCAGCAGAAGTTGCTCATGCAATCAAGAACATGAAGCGGGGGAAAGCTCCAGGAGAAGATGGAATTACTATAGACATCATACAAGAAGCAAGTGGAGAAATTGAAACAGTACTCGCCCAAATTTTCACTCGATGCCTTAATGAAGGGAAGATTCCTGAGGATTGGAACAATGCTACAATGATCCTGCTACATAAAAAAGGTGACATTGAGGATCTCAGGAACTACAGACCTATCAGCCTCCTATCAGTGGTTTATAAAATCTTCACTAAAGTTCTTTCACACCGCTTGAAGGTAACACTGGACATGGCTCAACCGAGAGAACAAGCTGGATTCAGGAGTGGCTACAGCACAATAGATCATATCCACGTACTGAGAGAACTAATTGAAAGAGCGAGGGAATATGAACTTCCATTGTGCATGGCTTTTATCGATTATGAAAAAGCCTTTGATTCGGTGAAACCATCAGCAGTTACCACGGCTCTGAAATCCTGCGGTATTGAAGATGCATACATTAATATTATTAATAACATCTATGAAAATGCAAGTGCAAAGATTCGGCTGTTTGAGAATACAACACACATAAAAATTGGAAAGGGAGTGAGACAAGGTGACACCATATCTCCGAAGCTCTTTAATGCCACATTGGAAAATGTCTTTCAATCACTGAACTGGGAAAACAAAGGGATAAAGATTAATGGAGATTATCTAACCCACCTTCGTTTTGCTGATGACGTAGTCATTTTTGCAACTACCCCATCAGAGCTGCAGAGTATGATCCAGGAACTTGCTGACAAGAGTAAAGAAGTGGGATTAAAAATGAACTTTCAGAAGACAAAAGTGATGTTCAATGCTTTTATAAGAAATGAAGATTTATCGATTGATGGAGAAAAACTGGAGATAACAGATACGTATGTTTATCTTGGACAGCAGATATCAAATGAGGGTCACATTGATGAAGAAATTAATCGGCGTACAAAACTTGCCTGGAGAGCTTTTGGAAGAAACAACATAATTTTCAAGAGCAATATGCCATTATGTCTTAAAAGAAAAGTGTTTGATCAATGCATCCTTCCAGTGCTTACGTATGGTGCAGAGACGTGGACCTTAACTAAAAGAGACATACAAAGGCTGCAGACAACTCAAAGAAGCATGGAGAGGTGCATGCTTGGTATAACCAGGAGAGATAAGAAGAGGAACTCGTGGATCCGAAAAATGACGAGAGTGGAAGACATCATGATCAGAGTTAAATCCCTGAAATGGCAATGGGCTGGACATACTGCCAGAAGGACAGACCATAGATGGACAGCCGAAATTTTAGATTGGATTCCAAGGGACAGGAAAAGACCCAGAAAAAGACCACATGGGAGATGGGTGGATGAAATTCGTAAATATGCGGGAGTGACATGGAGGAGACTGGCACAAGACAGACCGTTGTGGAGGAAACTTGGGGAGACCTTCGTCCAGCAGTGGATTGATAATGGTTGACAATGATGATGATGATGATATTAGCACCATCTGACCACTTGTTTTACGGATGACCGTGGGTGTGTTGCTCCTTCCTTATCCTCTGAAACAACTTCAAGGAGTTCTTTCCACATTGAAAGCTTTTCCAATTGTCGTAATTTCTAATTTTTGAAAGAGTTCTTTAAGGTACGTCTTATACAATTTGTGTTCTTAAGTCACTTTATGTGTACTCGTTTTGGCAGAATATAAGGTATGCAAATGAGAGGACACCAATTTAAAAATAAAATTGAAATTTATTAAACGTTTGTTTAACTTAATTACAAGTAAAGTAGTGTTGATGTGTTGACCAGCACAAAAGAAACTCTAAACTCTTCGTCCTAGTTTATAAATATGTCTAAAACATCTCTGTCTTGTAATTCCTTCAATCTAGAATTCAGGGCACATAACTGTCTCTCCATCTTATTAATGAAGGATATTAGCGGTACGATGTCCCTCAGTTTATGCTTTTTCCGGAGCTTCATGTTACCGAGTCGGATGATTCGTTGCCTTGCTTCGATTTGGATTTCTAAGTCTTCGATCATATCAGAATAAATGTAAAGTAGCTCGTTACCAAGAACACTTGGGGAAGCTGCTTGATTCCTCTTCAGAGCATGTACTAAAAAAAAGAAAAGAGAAAGATCATGAGCGATAACTAGGAAAGCACGTATTTTATTTTAGGAAGGGTAAACCTATATCTGTTTTAAATAAGGAAAAGATTCACAGAATATAGTAGCAATCATGTCCGTTCTGCGGACGGTGAATCCATTTAAAGATTTTTGGAACATAAAATTAAAAAAACAGAAACTTTATTAAAGGAAAAAAACGTAGTTTAAAATCCGTAACTATTTTACAATTAGAACAGGGTCGTGAAGTAGGACGTAAAACGCTAGTTGGCTTTTCCGCCCCTTAATTTTAAATTAAATTTCACGGAATGTTTACAGTATTTCCAGATTTATTCTTATCTTTAAACATATCAGCAGTTTTAACAGTAATACTAAGCCAACCTTTTTAATTTTTTTGGTTTTCAGGCTTCTCTGCGTAGAGGTGGATGAAAAATTCAAGAAGAAAATGTTCCAAAGACCCCAATCTTCATTTTGGTTTTCCAATGCTTCAACGTATACGGACGTTAAGACCTATCGACACAGCAATGTTCAGATTTCTTGATCAATTAGAAATGGTCGAACAATTTCCTGACAGAAACACTCGCATTTTCCCAGTTTGCTTCATGTATATAGACGGGCAAAAAGTGAAAAAAGAACACCAAGAAGAAATTGGCGGACGGTCATGAAATTTACATATGTTAATGTGGTCGTGTTTACGTAGGTGTGATGTTAATTTCGGGACCAACCGGCCAGCGCTTACGCCACAGCACGGCATATTATGCAAATTATCGTCGGTGGTATTTAAGGAGTACGGCGTAGTGAATGTAATCAGTCTACGACGTACGGACACGTGCGAAGACCCTAAAGAAGCTGCAATATCTGGACATGGAAGAGGTGTATGATTTCAGTAGTTATCGGAATTTGAGCGAGGTCGTCTACTCGGACACCGCGAGGCCCGGTGGTCGTATCGTCGTATTGCGGAGCGAATTGGAGGAAGTACCGGTGGTGGTACGATGTTTGCCTAGATGGTCCGAGGAACATTCCCACACGAGAAGACGTGCAACCGGTAATAACAGACGAACTGACGAGCAGACAGATCGAAGCATAAGAAGAGCGGAGTTGTCAAGCAGAACATCCACTGCTACTCAAATCCGAGCTGCGGTTGCATCTGAGGTGACTGTGCGAACAATCCGCAACCGTCTACTGGATGCAGGACTAAGTGCACGAATGCCTCTGGCATTTGTACCTCTGATTCCAGCCCACCGTATGCGTGTTCTCAGACACACAGGGGAGCGTCTCCACCATTCTTGCATCCGCTAGCGACACACAGTGCCAACACCTGGTCTCCTGGTGTGGGGAGCGATCAGCTATCGCTCCCGTACACAACTAGTGTTTGTACCTAGTACGTTAAACAGCACCTCTTACATCAAGAACATCATTCAGCTCGTTGTTGAGCCTTTTGTAAGGTCAGTCCATCGTGATGTTTTCCAGCAAGATAACGTACGCCAACACACGGCACGTGCAACGCAACATGCACTTCAGGGTGTGAGACAACTTCCATGGCCTGCACGTCCACCGGATTTGCCCCCCATTGAGCACGTGTGGGATTTTATGGGACAACGACTTATCCGGTCTCCACCATCAGCCACGACCATCACCGATTTACGCGTCCAGGTTGAGGATGCCTGGAACTCAATACCCTAAACTTACATCCAACATCTGTACGACAGACTCCATGCCAGAATTGCACAGTGTGACGCAGTTCATGGCGGTTCAACCTCGTACTAACCATGTTACATGGAAATGTTATTTTTCAGTTTACCAGCAAATACAGCTGTATTTTGCCATAATGTTTTGATCACGTTATCCTCTGTATTCCGTTATTATGCTGTATAAATTTCGTTGGTATCAGACGTCTCCTTCTTGGTGTTCTTTTTTCACTTTCCAGCCACGACCATCCCCGATTGAGGCGTCCAGGTTGAGGATGCTTGGAACTCAATACCCCAAACTTACATCCAACATCTGTACGACAGACTCCATGCCAGAATTGCACAGTGTGACGCAGTTCATGGCGATTCAACCTCGTACTAACCATGTTACATGGAAATGTTATTTTTCAGTTTACCAGCAAATACAGCTGTATTTTGCCATAATGTTTTGATCACGTTATCCTCTGTATTCCGTTATTATGCTGTATAAATTTCGTTGGTATTAGCCGTCTGCTTCTTGGTGTTTTTTTTTCACTTTCCGCCACTGTAGATTTAATATTGATATTGAAGGAATTTACGTTTTTTTTTTACCATGTCCTATTAAGTTAGGAGCAACTTTTTCTCAAAGAGAGTTCCTTTTCTTTTCCACCAAAAAAAATTCAACTGCTGCAGCGTTGCTCATTCCGCAGAACAAAAGACATAATAATCATATGTCAATGTGAATCGTGGCTGCGCCTCCGACTCCATACAGAGTATAATAAGAAGGTCACAGCCCTGGGAAATTAATATTCATTGTGCTTGATATCCTACTTGAAGTACAGTGATATGAAGAAACATGAGACACCTCTAGTTACGCGGATTGAAATGCTACCAAGTTCAAAGAGCTTTATTAAGTCTCGCCACAGCCATATTATGTTTTCGCTGCTTTACAAATGGTGCTTCAGGAAATTGTCGAGATAGCGGACACCATAATCAGCCGTACGTTGTATGAAACGGGGTCACCTTCCGCTACATAATGATGGGTTTTTCATTTTACTCAGGAAGGTATGTACATGGTAAATGTTGTACAGACCATATCTTTCACGGAATATTGTACATATCATCTGGAATTAATTTGCGAAGGCTTTCGGTGTTTTAGCTTTAATGTAAAACGACTTCTTTTAAAAATACAAACGAGCAGAATACAGGCAATGAAATGAAAAAAAAAAGATACTGCTAGAAACAGGAAAATAAAATGACAATGCCAAAGTTGAAATTCTTTTTGAGGCAAGTCAATGTTGTAAAACTGAGTAGAATTTCCTTTTTTTTTCTATATTTTGTTTGTTTGTTTGCTGGGTTTAGCAACTTCAATGAGCAAAATTAACGTTTATGAGCTGTCGTTCATATTTCATACAGGGTGATTGTAAAGTCCTTCAACAAAACAAGATGGTTGATAGTACACGCCAAGATGAACAATATTTGCAATGTGATCTAGGGCCGCATTCCATTCCTAGTGCCAAAAAAGGGTAAACTTACATATCTACATTGAGTCTTCAACAGTGAAAACAAATAGACCCCCGAATTTATGAGTTGCACAATTCCAATCACATCATAGAAAGACTCAAAGTAGCTGCTCAAACTGGCGTTCAAGAGTGTCGTTGCACAGCCCGTACCTGCGAATGAAGGACTGTCGCACCCTCTCGTAGATTCCAGGTGTGATGTTGATCTTGTCCTCAGCAACAGCAATTTGAGCGACGAAATCTTCCAGGGAGTCTACAGATGTCTCGTACACCAGTTTTTTTATGGGCCCCAGAAGAAGAATCCCAGCTGATTAAGGTCTGGGAAGCGTGGATGCCAAGCTACAGGTCTACCGCGTCAAATCCACCTCTCAGGATTTGTCGCATTTAGGAAGTATCGGACCTCGGTGGCAAGGTGTGCCGGGTCTCCATCATGCATAAACCACATGTCCCTCCGTTTGGTGAGCGGAGCATCCTGCAAAAGACCGGGAAGCACTTGCTCCAGGAACACACGATACGCTGCGCCGGTCGGACGTATACGTCAGTTCTCGTGTGATGTTCGCACCTAATATCACTGAAAGGGTTCGGCTGCGTTTTTAAATGTTTAATCCTCATCGTCTATATACGTGTACAGCGCATCTGATTTACATCTTGTGCTTCTCATGCACTGGTTGGAACTCTGTGCCAGCTGGACGTTTTTCGAAAGTACTTTTTCTTGCACTAGGATTGGAATTCGCCCTAGGTTCTATTGCAAATATTGTTGGTCTTGATGAGTACTATCACCCCTTTTGTTTTGTTGAAGGTGCTAACAATCATCCTGTATATGACTCCTATACTAGGCAAGAGAGAGATCCAGTCCCGTAAGATAAACATGGCATCTCGAACTAGGGCGGACTTAGAACAAACGTCCGAGGTAAGCGCTTAGATACGGAGTTTGAGAGAGAAACCTGGAAACAAAATGGAATTAGTATTTTCGTACGCAGGAATTTTCTGATAATGTGAAATTCATTCCTCGTGATACTTCTGCAGTTAAGAATTTATGTAAATCATCCCTCTGCCGATTTTGACTTGCTTTCTGTTTTTCCTATGAGTATTAAATTATCACGTAATTGCCCGCTTCACATAATAATTTGAAGCAAAATACACTCACAGAAAGTGAAAAAAGAACACCAAGAAGGAATTGGCGGACGATCATGAAATTTACATATGTTAATGGGGTCGAGTTTACTTAGGTTTGATGTTAATTTCGGGACCAACCGGTAAGCGCTTACGCCACAGCATGGCATAATATGCAAATTATCGTCGGTGGTATTTCAGGAGTACGGCGAAGTGAATGTAATCAGTTGTCGGCGTACGGACACGGCCAAAGACCCTGAAGAAGCTGCAATACCTGGAGATGGAAGACGTGTGCGATTTCAGCAGTTTTCGGACTTTGACTGAGGTCGTCTAGTCGGACACCGCGAAGCCGGGTATTCATATCGTCGTATTGCAAAGCGAATTGGACGGGAAGTATCGGTGGTGGAACGATGTTGGCGTAGATGATCCGAGGAACATTCCCACACGAGAAGACGTGGAACCGAGGGTCACACACGGACTGATGAACGGACCGATCGATGCATAAGAATAGCGGCGTTGTCAAGCAGAACATCATCTGCGAAGCAAATCCGAGCTGCCGTTGCACCTGAAGTGGCTGTGCGAACAATCCGCAACCATCTACTGGATGCAGGGCTACGGGCACGTGTGCCTCTGGCATGTGTACCTCTGACTCCAGCCCACCATCAGGAATGGCTGCAGTGGTGTCGCCAACGTCTGCACTGGAGAACGCCATGTCGATCTGTCGTGTTCAGCGATGAAAACAGATTCTGCTTTGGAGCCTCCGATGGCCGTATGCGTGTTCGCAGACGCACAGGGGAGCGTCTCCACCCTTCTTGTATCCGCCAGCGACACACTGGGCCTACACCTGGTCTCCTGCGGTTGGGAGCGATCAGCTATCGCTCCCGTACACAACTAGTGTTTGTACCTAGTACGCTAAACAGCACCTCCTACATCAACAACATCATTCAGCCCATTGATGGGCCATTTGTAAGGTCGGTCCATCGTGGTGTTTTCCAGCATGATAACGTGCGCCCACACACGGCACGAGCAACGCAACATGCACTTCAGGGTGTGAGACAACTTCCATGGCCTGCACGTTCACCGGATTTGTCCCCCATTGAGCACGTGTGGGATTTTATGGGACAACGGCTTATCCGGTCTCCACAGCCAACCACGACCATCCCCGATTTACCCGTGCAGCTTGATGATGCTTGGAACTCAATACATCAAGCTTACATCCAACATCTGTACGACAGACTCCATGCCAGAATTGCACAGTGTGACGCAGTTCATGGCGGTTCAACCTCGTACTAACCATTTTACATGGAAATGTTATTTTTCAGTTTTCCAGCAAATACAGCTATATTTAGCCATAATGTTTTGATCACGTTATCCTCTGTATTATTTTATTATGCTGTTTACATTTCGTTGGTATCAGACGTCTCCTTCTTTTGTTCTTATTTCACTTTCCGCCAGTGTATTATAATTTTTTTAAACTATCGTGAGGAACACGATTAGGAATTTTATGACGTTTCAGGGATATGATAGCTATCGATGATAAGTTCGGTATTTTTATAATGCATTTTAAGCTCTTTTCCGAAGCTATCGAAATTTCCGAAATGCCAATCTTGTACCTCCTGTTTTATTAAAGATGTAATCCCTTTGAAAAGTCACCTGAAATAAAACATTGTTAACCAGTTTTCATAGAAATTATCCCAAAATTTTTTGTATAATGTGTGAATAACATCCCCTAAAAAATATATATATTCAGGGATCCTGTATCACAAATCTTTCAAAATGAGCTGAACTGGGTTTTAAAGAAAAATATTTATCAATATCATAAAAAAAAGTTTGCTTTATGAAGGAGGAAGAAATATATTTAGAAAAACAGTAATTTATCGTTAATTTTATAATCATACGGAAAGTTTATGCATGGGAACCTACGTCCTATGGGACTTTTATTCTGCACATCAAAAACGAAGTTACACTAGGTGGCGCCTAGAGATTGTGATAAATAGACTATAGATAGGTCAGAGAAGAAGGAGTGCGCGTCTAAAAGTGCAATTTGGCAAATTTTTTGGGAGTGCCAGTGTATGATGTGAGAATGAACACTTCAAGGGAGGAGAAACGAAGGCGACGGGAAAGGAGCAGATCATCTTACGTGAAACTACAATCCCGAAAACAAAATATTTTTTTTTTGATTGGAGGTTTAACGACCACCGTGAGCAACTCAATAGGCTATAAGTAGTCGCCCGTCTCTAATTTAGGGTCACTGGTTCCAGGGAAGGGAGAGAGCTAGTGCCGTAAGACAAACACAACATCCATGCTACACCGGGATTCGAACCTGGACCCCGTTCGGACGAATGATCAGAGGCCATCGCTTAGACCACTGCGCCACCGGGGCGGCACAAAATATTTTCAAGTATCCTCTATCACAAACCTTTCGATAATCAGCTGCACTGGGTATTAGGAAAAAAAATCAATCATTATCTTAAGAAAAAATTTGCTTTATAAAGAATTACGTTTAAAAAAAGACCAGAAATTTATCGTTTATTTTTTGGACCTTTGGAAGGTTTACGCCCAAGTACCTTCGTCTCACGTGACTTTTATGTTTTTCTTTATTGGAGGTTTAACGACCACCATGAGCAACTCAATGGGCTATAACAGTTACCCGTCTTTAATTTGGGGTCACTGGCTTAAGGGAAGAGAAAGAACTAGCGCCGTAAGACAAAAACAACATCCATACCTCACCATGATTCGAACACGGACATCCTTCTTTCGAACGATCAGTTGTACTACTGCGCCACCCAACATCGTTTGTACTACTGCGCCACCGGGTCGGCACTTTTATGTTGCGCATCAAAAACAGAGCCACACTAGATGGCGCTTATAGATTGTGATAGGATAGACGGTATATGGGTTAGAGAAAAAGGAGTGCCAGTTTAAAAATAGCAAGTTGGTAACTTTTTTGTGAGTATCTGACTATAATTTGAGTATGAACACTTCCAGGGAGAAAGAACTAAACCGAATGGAAAGAAGCAAATGGTCTTACTTGGAACGGGGTCTAATAAACTGGGACCGAGGTTATTACGTGTAATCCTACGCACGAAGATTATTCACTGATTCAGAGCAAATGTTTCTACCCGGGATCAACCACGTGACCATCTGTATGGTAGACAAATGTAATGTAACAGTTGCAATATAATATAAAGAGAGATGTATGTAGATGATTCTAGGTAGGAAGTGTTTGACCCCAGGTCTTTAGCAAATTTCTAAGGAAGGTAATTAGGAGATTTGGGCTAAGGCGACCTTAATTTCATGACTGTGGAGGGGAAGTATCCATCGTGTGTCCGCTTAGCGTGCTTGTCCACACTGTATCATTATATAAGGTTTCTTAAATTATTTCAGTCGGTGGAACTGTTCTAAACTTCGACTTCTGTTTTTCTTGGAAATAAACGTAATACGGGAACGACATGTATAGCATTGCATCTCGTTTTCCTTTTCCAACTTAAAGAAATCAGTTTTTCTATAAGTTTAAATATTCTATTGATCAAAACACCAAATTACTTCAGCACACACATTTCTCAGAATTAGGATGTATTTCATATATTTGGGCAAACAATTCTTGGCGATGAGTTAAAAATCAGAATGGAGTTCCTCCAAGTCACGTGGTAGGGTACCACCGGGGGACGAAGCCTATTGAAAATGGGACAAATTGGGTCAAAGGTCACGACGTAGGAGCGGAATCATTCTATTGACCTTATGTGTCATAACTTGCGTAAATATGGTTCGATTTCAATGAAAGTTTACTATGTGGTAGGAGACGGCTTGGGGACGAAGCCTGTTCAAAGTGGGTGAAGTGGGGTCAAAGGTCAGGACATAGGATTGCGATCAATTCCATTGCCCTTATCCCATATTATTAAGGTGGACGTCAAGTAATTTTGCTTCCCATACTTCCAATGGAAAAACGTTTGTAAACATTTCCTTCACAATTATTGTGTTTCCAAGAAAATTTGAACATCGATTAAAATAACTTCATATTATAACTTGGAAAACCTAATATTTTCTAAAACATAACCATAATTATACTAAAAATCAATCACTTTTCCTTTGGTGGTGTTGAAACCAGAGAAAAGATGGCGCGACCTGTACTTTGATGACGTCATTGGACAAAAATAATGTTGGATTGCATAATTACGGTTATGGATTAGAAAATATTAAGTTTTCCAAGTTATGAAATCAAGCTATTTTAATCGATGTTCAAATTTTCATCCTTGTGAACGCATTAATTGTCCAGAAAAAAGATGGCGCGACCTGTATTTTCATGACGTTAGTAGACAAACAAATGTTGAATTGCATAAATATGGTTATGTTTTAGAAAATATTAAGCATTGCAAGTTATAAAAAAATTAAGATATTTTAATCGATGTTCAAATTTTCATCCTTGGGAACGCATTAATTGTGAACAAAATGAGTACAGAAGTTTTTCCATTGGAAGTATAGGATGCAAAATTTCTTGACGTCCACCTTAAAGTAGCATTTCTTGTATGTATGTATGTACATTTTCTTTTGTAAACGGCTCTAAAAATTTTGATGAAAGTCGTTAACCTACCGTTTTCTGGTACTAGAAATCGATTTAGCTTGATCTCGACTTTAGGAGAATTCGTTTAGTGGGTTAAATAACCTCCCCGAATTATAACGTTTTTAGTGATGGCGTTGTTCCATTATTAGTTACCAATGCTTAGAAATCTTATGACGTTATAATCTCGCCTTTGAGAATGTTGGTGCGCGGTCACGCCATCTGTCTCATTACGTCACGCATTGTGTGTGGATTCTATTAAAGTTTTATGACGTCACACTTGCGGGAAGCAGATGGTCGCGATTGCCATTTGCCTCATTACGTCACGCGTTGTGTGCGTATGTCGGTTCGCCGGATAACTCGCATAACAATCGTTCGATTTCGATGAAATTTTAGTATCTAGTAGGGGATCACCTGGGAAGGAACCCTATTTAAAATGAACGAAATGAATTCAAAGGTCAGTACATAGGAGCAGGATTCAATCCACTGCTTTTATGCGTTATAACTAACGTAAAAAAGTTCGATTTCGATGAACTTTTAGTATGTGGTAGGGGACCACCTTGCGACAAACCTTATTGAAAATGGGAGAAATGGGGTCAAAGGTCAGGACATAGAAGCGAAATCACTTTCATCGCCATTATGCGTCATAACTTACGTAAAAATTCTTCGATTTGGATGAAATGTTAGTATGTGGTAGGGTCTTGCCTGGGGACGAATTCTTTTGAAAATGGGCGAAATGGGGTCAAAGGTTAGGACACAGGAGTTGGATCTATTCCATAGCCCTTATGCATCATAACTTACGTAAAAATGCTTTGATTGCAACAACATTTTATAATGTTATTTCGGAGGTATACCAAACCGGTTCTGTTGAATATCATCGAAATGGGATCAAAGGTCAAGGCACAGGACCGAGATTTATTCCACAGCCATTGTTCTCATAACTTGAGTAATAACTTGAGTAAAGCTTTCTGGTATGTTGGAAAGCGTATTATAATCAATGCAATTGCATGATTTTAGTAATTGGTTTTACACGCAAAGGGTTGCGGCTGGGCGAATTACAATACGCTGGAATTTGCGCAATGTTCTGACACGCAGTCTGTACTTGTGTTACTGTCAGCCGTCTTCCCTTACATGAAAAGAATCACGCACTCACATACATACACACTGTTTATCCTCTTTCGAGAAATAAAAAAAAATCCTGCTATTAAATTCCTTGAAACATGCGTACCCCTGTTGACTTCTGAGAAAAAAAAATTGTTTCCATTGAACGTTTTAACATTAGAAATACATTGAAATTAAAAAACTGGCAAGGAAAGGAATAAAAGTTATAAGGTCGTATAATACAAATAGAGTAAAAGAAGCTGTTGAAATAAATCTTTAAAATTAGTAAGAAATATGTTAAAAACAGGAGAGAACTTGATATACTGTTTTAGAATAAGAAAGTTAAGTGATATATAATAGAAAAGAAATAATGAACACTTCTGAGGAACTCTATAGGACCCTATATAATTCTATATACACTGATGATTCGAAACTGCCAGTTAGGAGAAAATTTAGAAGATATTCCAAAAATAACAATAGATGAAATATAAAAGCGCCTTCAGATTTAATGAAAAATAAAAGTTAAGAAAAACGTGAAATAGCAGCAGTACACTTAAAAAGAGGAGGCATTTTATGGAAATCCCTGACAGATTTATTTAACGAAGGAATTGAAAAGAAAGACATCCCCGAACAGTGGAATAATGTAGTTATAACTCTTATTCCTAAAAAAAGAAACAAAGGCGATGTTAACAACTATAGACCCATAACTTTCTTGTCACAAGTATTAAACGTTTTACAAAAATAATGCTAAAAAGATTAACTTCAAAATTAGAAAATGCACAATAGGTGGAATAGGCGGGTTTCAGGTCTGATTAGTCTACAATAAATCATCTACATACAATTAACCAATTAATAGGAAAAAACAGATGAATATCAGAAAGTTCACTTAGTTTTTGTGGACTATACCAAAGCTTTTGTACAAAAGGAAATTTCTTCTTCAATGTAAATACAAACATTGGAACGAAAATATGTTAGTTTAATAAAAAAACATATATATTTACATGTTACAGTAACAATAAATGTGAAGAACCTAGGCTCGGTATTGCGGTTACAGAGAGAAGTTTAACAAAGAAATCCAGTGACACCAATCTTTTGACACTTTAGTATAATTTTTTTAGAAATGTAAAGTAAAAAAACATGGATTAAAATAAATAAAAGATACCTAAATCGTTTAAGATTTGCTGATGACAGAATCATCATTACAACCAGCAATAGAAAATTTCAGAATATGATAAAGGACTTATGGATGGAAAGTCTTAAAATGGTTTGGAAATGAACACAGTAAAAACCAAATATGTATGATCAATGCAGAAATTGATACAGAAAATATTTTGATAGAAGGAAAAGAAATTGAAATTGTAGACGAATATTTCTTTTTAGGTCAAGCAATCAGTTTTAAAGAAAGACCAGAAAGAGACATCAATAGAATAATTATCTAATGTAATAGAGCCTTTTGAATACTTAAAGACTATCTAACTGATGATCTTTTATTGTGTATAAAACCAAAATTCTTTAATGCATGTATTATTCCCATGTTAACTTATGGAAGTCAAGCATGGAGTATCGCTTAGCGACAATGTGAAAAATAAGAGTATCGGTAATATGTTAGAGAGAAGAAGGTTAAGAATAACAAGAGATAGAGTTGGAAATGAAATTATGAGTGAAAGAACAGGAATAACTGATAATTTTAAAAATAATAAAATAATCAAAGTGGAGATGCGATGGGCATTTTGGAAGACTGACAGATGGACAAACTTAAGAACAGAATGGTAACCGAGGTATGGAGACAGGCGAAGTGGGGGAAAGAATATAAGATTCTTTATAAATTTAAAGAGGCTAAAATGGTGGATTGATACTAAGGATCGAGGAAGTTGGAAAAGTCTCGGGGAGGCATACATCCAATAGTGGGTGTCAACAGGCTAAGAGTAATATTAAGAAGAATCGTAGTCCTAAAAGTGTATTTTATGTTTAATGATCAATCAATAAATTACAAAAAAACCTGGAACGCCATGCAAATTTTCAAGTTAATCATCACGGTCTTTGGCAAGTGCATCATACATTCTACATTAAATTTGCTTTATCTAATTTTTAGAATTTGCTATTGTTGTATTATAAGCAAATTAACGAAAATTTTGCTGGCTAGATGGATAACATGATGTAGGGAAAACTAGAAAATATATGGATATTTTGGTCGTTAATGCTGTAACCATATGCAAAAGTAATTTGCAAAGCGGTCATTTTAAAAAAAAGAACAAATCCTAATACCTAAACCAACAACGTGCAAGAAATTATATAATCAGTCTCTTTCACAGAATATCAGACCATCGTTCAAAATCAGAGTGCATAGAAAGTGGTGTTCTTATTTTTTCATCTACTGAATCTTACTTATTTTCGCAGCTCCACTTTTAGAATCTTAGATGCCGAGCCTTACAAAATAACCCAATTAAGAAAGGACACTGTGAATACAAAAATCAGAAAAGGCTAAAATTACCTGACTCACGATTAGCACTATCTCCGGTAAGCAAATATATTTCACTGGATTTTTAAACGAAAAGAACCGAGTTTGTAGGTTTATCAAAAACCCCACAAAAACAGTATAGTTGCACTTTGCTTTGTGAAAGATGTTCTTAACACTAGGCATCACAAAGCGATCTAATTGAAATAATATATGAGAATGAGCATCTGGCTCTTTCAGTATATAAGATACGAAATATTGTATATTCTACTCAGGGGATGGTGGTCAACTGCCCCGATGAATCGCTGAGTCCAAAAATTCTTCTGGAGTGTTATCTGAACTTTTTATGAAAAAACGGTTTAGAACAAAAGTGGAGAAACAGTTGAATTGAACAAAACGGCAGAAATACAGTTATCACGAGTTAGTATCTAAACAAGTTATTAACGAGGACAATTTTGGTTGAATTCCATGCTAAAATATCGGCCCCTATAAATATATTTGTTCAGTTTGATAACAGGTTTCATTTGATTAAACCACGTTTGAAATGTTCTTATTTCCAAAATGAACATTGGTCCTTTTAAAATTATTAAAACAACGGTTAAAGAATTTATTAAATTTAGTTCCGATGTATCAGATGATTTATTTGATGAGTTACAAATTATTAAAAAAAATGTTTGCACGACAACAAAGTGTTCAAGGTGTGAAATAATTCGTTTAACGTATAATTTTACCGCTGACCGTACACGAGAATCAAGCAGAGAAATAGAAACTATCCTCTCCCAAGTTTTCACTAGATGCCTCACGAAGGAAAAGGTTCTTGAGAATTGGAACAATTCTAAAACGATCCTGCTACATAAAAAGGTGACATTGAGAATCTCAGGAAATACAGGCCCATCAACCTCGTTTCACTGGTTTATAAAATCTTCATTAAGGGTCTTTCATATCGCTCGAAAATAACGCTGGATATGGCTCAACCAAGAAGAGAACTAGCTGGATTCAGCAGTGGCTACAGCATTATAGATGATATACACATGTGTACATGCAGTTAGAGAATTAATTGAAAGAATGCGGGAGTATGAACTTCCATTATGTAAGGCTTGATTACGTGAAATCATCAGCAGTTATAGTGGCTTTAAAATCCAGTGGTATTGAAGATGCTCACATTAGCATTATTGATTACATCTACGAAAATGCAAATCTAAAGGTTCGGGTATTAGAGAATACATCACCAATTAAGGAAAGAGTGAGATAATATGACACCATATATCCCAAATTCTTGTATGCAACATTGCAAAGTGTCTTTCAATCCTTGAACTAGGAAAACAAGGGAATAAATATTAATGGATATTATTTAACTCACCTTCGTTTTTCTGATGTTGTAGTCCTTTTTGCAACTACACCTTCAGAGCTGCAGAATATGATCCAAGAACACGCTGACAAGAATAAAGACGTGGGATTAAAAATGAATTTCAGAATAGAAAACTGATGTGCAATGCGTTTTTAAGAAATGAAAAATTTTCGATTATGGGGTAAAGATAAAAGGCCACGGATTCCTACATTTGTCTGGAACAACAGATATCAAGCAAGAGTTACATTGATGAAGAATATAATCTGAGTATAAAACTTGGCTGGAGAGTTTTCGAAAGAAACAGTAAAATTTTCAAGAGCAATGCGCCATTACATCTCAAAAGTAAAGTGTTTAATGAATGCATTCTTCCACTTCTTATATATAGAGTTGAAACATGGACCTTAATTTGTCGCAATCGAAGCAATTTTACGTACGTTATGGTGCATAACAGCTGTGCAATAGATCCCGCTCCTGTGTCCTAAACGTTCACCCCATGTCGACCATTTTCAACAGGATTTGTCCCCAAGAAGGTCCCTACAACAAACCAGCATTTCATCCAAATCGAAACATTTTTACGTACGTTATGACTCATAATGTCGATGGAAGTGATTCCGCTCCTATGTCCTGACCTTTGACGCCCATTTCGCCAATTTTCAACAGGGTTTGTCCCCAGGTGGTCTCCTACCACATGCTAAAATTAATTCTAAATCGAACCTTTTTTACGTTAGTTATGACGCATAAGAACAGTGGAATGGATCCCGCTCTTATGTCCTGACATTTCACCCCATTTCGTTCACTTTCAATAGGGTTCCTTCTCAGGTGTTCCCCAACCACATACTAAAATTTCATCGAAATCGAACGATTTTTATGCAAGTTATCGTGTGGACGAACATACGCACACAGCACTTGACGTAATGAGGCAGATGGAAATCGCGACCATCTGCTAACAAGGTGTGACGTCATAAAACTTTAATGGGATCCACAAACAACGCGTGACGTGATGAGATAGATGGCATGACCGCGCGCCAACATCTAAAGGGGCGACGCCATGACACCAAACTACAAACTTGGTAAGTCGGGATGGTTATTTAACACGCTAATAAAATTTTCTTAAAGTCAAGATCAAGCTAAATCGATTTCCAGTACGAGAAAATGGTAGGTTAGCGACTTTCATCAAAATCCTCAGAGCCGTTTTCAAAATAAAATTTACATACATATAAGAATTGCTCCTTTAAGGTGAACGTCAAGTAATTTTGCTTCCTGTACTTCCAATGAAACAATTTCTGTATACATTTGCTTCCCAATTAATGCGTTCCCAAGGATGAAAATTTGAACATCGATTAACATATCTTCATTTTATAACTTGGAATACTTCATATTTTGTAAAACATAACCATAAATATGCAATCCAAAATTTTTTTGTCTGCTGACGTCATGAAAATACAAGTCGCGCTATCTTTTTCTGGACAATTAATGTGTTCACAAGGATGAAAATTTTAACATCGATTAAAATAGCTTCATTTTATATCTTGCAATACTTAATATTTTCTAAAACTTAACCATAATTATGCAATCCAACATTTGTTTGTCTACTGACGTCATCAAAGTTCAAGTCGCGCCATCCTTTTTTCTGGTTTCAACACCACCAAAGTTAAAGTTATTTATTTTTAATTTAATAATGGTTATGTTCTAGAAAATATCAAGTAATCCAAGTTGTAATAAATTTATTTTATTCGATGTTTCATCCTTGGGAACACATTAATTGTGAATAAAATGTGTACAAAAGTTTTTCCATTGGAAGTATAGTAAGCAAAATTACTTGACGCCCACCTTAATAATATGGAATAAGAGCGATGGCATGGATCGCTATCCTATGTCCTGACCCTTGACCCCATTTCGTCTACGTTCAATAGGGTTTGTCCGCAGGTGGTCACCTACCACATACGGAAATTTAATCAAAATCGAACCATTTTCCCGCACGTTATGACGCATAAGGGCAATGGAATGCATCCAGCTCTTATCTCATAACCTTTGACCCCACCCATTTTAAATAAGATTCGTCCCCAGGCGGTTCCCTACCACATAGTAAACTTTCATTGAAATCGAACCATATTTACGCAAGTTATGACGCATAAGGGCAATGGAATGATCCCGCTCCTACGTCGTGACATTTGATCCCATTTGTCCCATTTTTAATAGGGTTTGTCCCCAGGTAGTCCCCTACCACATAGTAAACTTTCATTGAAATCGAACCATATTTACGCAAGTTAGGACGCAAAAGGGCGATGGAAGGATCCCGCTCCTACGTCGTGACCTTTGACCCCATATGTCCCATTTTCAATAGGGTTCGTCCCATGGTGGTTCCCTACCACATACTAAAATATCATCGGAATCGAACGCCAGTTATCGTGCGGAAGGACGGACGAACAAAGCTTCTTCAACCTACGGTTGAAAAGCGTAAAAAGACATGCCTCGGTTACGAACAACTGAACGAAGCCTGGGGAGATGCATACTTGTTGTAACCAGAGAAGATAAGAGGTAATCGTGGATAAGAAAATGACAAGAGTGGAAGATATCATAATCACAGCAAATACACCCAGAAATGGCAATGGGCTGGACATGTTGCTAGAAGAGAGGACCACAGATGGACATCTGAAAGTTTAGACTGAATTCCAAGGGACAGTTGTTTGCGAACTTTCTGTCGCCCTTCACGTCTTACCCAGAAGACAACACGGTAGATGGGTGGATGAAATTTGAAAGCATGGGGCATCTGATGGAGGAGACAGGCTCAAGAGAGACAGTTGTAAAAGAAACTAGCGGAAACCTTCATCCAGCAGTGGATTGATAGTGGTTAACCATAATGATGTATATATTTATCATCATCCTTGTCTACCATTATGAATCCAAGACACATGGTTGTTGAAGCATATAATAATGCGAACAATCGTAACTTCCCGTTTATATATTTTTTAAGTAGGGTTCAGTAAAATGTCGGAAAATTCAAATATATAAAATTACGTTTTTTACTAACAATCGCTGAATATCCGCCGTGCATCAGACGAGCCCGTAAAGTGACGGCCCCCAGGCTGGACCCACTGGTTAAATGGGTATCCTTTCCTATGTCCTCCCTGAAATTCTCTCACCCATCTATGTGCAATATCGTACTTGTACGGTGGCGCCATCTACTGTAATCTCACTACAAACTGTTCTGTCAAAAGTCGCTAGACTTGCTCTCATTCCTTCCGTTTCTGTGTCCTGCCCAAAAGGCGATCTCGCTGTAGGTGGCTGGGACCTAAACTCTACTACCTGTGGACCTACATGAAAATGACAAATTCTCCTCCAGCGGCTTTTCCACTGTAGGTTGAAGAAGCGTATATGCGCCAGCTTTTTCTGTCCGTCGGCACTATAACTCATGTAAAAATGGTTCGATTTCGATGAAATTTTAGTATGTGGTAGGGGACCACCAGGGGACGAACCCTTTTGAAAATGGATAAAGAGGGTTCAAAGGTCACGCTATAAGAGCGGAATTCATTTCATTGCTTTTATGCGTCATAAGATGCGTAAATATGGTTCGATTTCGATGAAATTTCAGTATGTGGTAGGAAACTACTGGGCACGAACCTTATTGAAAATTGGCAAATTGGGGTCAAAGGTCAGGCAGGGCATAAGAGCGGGATTTATTCCACCGACCTTATGCGTCTAAACTTGAGTAAAAATGGTTCGATTTCAATGAAATTTTGGTATAGGGTAATGAACCACCTGGAAACGAAACCTATTGAAAATGGGGGGAATGGGGTCAAAGGTCAGGACATAAATACGGGATCATTTTATTGCCTTTATGCGTCATAACATGCGTAAATATGGTTCGATTTCGATGAAATTTTAATATTTGGTAAGGAACTACCTGGGGACGGATCCTATTGAAAATGGGCTGCTAAATGGGATCAAAGGTCAGGGCATAAAGGTGGAATCCATTTAATTGCCTTTATGCGTCATAAGATGCGTAAATATAGTTAAACTTCGATGAAATTTTAGTATGTGGTAGGGAACCACCTGGGCACTAACCCTTTTGAAAATGGGCGAAATGGGGTCAAAGGTCAGGCAGGACATAAGAGCGGGATTTGTTTCATTGCCATTATGCGTCATAACTTGCGTAAAAATGGTTCGATTTCGATGAAATTTTAGTATGTGGTAGGGATCCACTGCGGACGAACCATATTGGAAATGGGCGAAATATGGTCAAAGGTCAGGACATTGGAGTGGGATCCATTCCATTGCCCTTGTGCATCATAACTTACCAAAAAATGCTTCGATTGCGACAAAACGTTATCATGTTTTTCCGGAGGTATAGTGAACCGGTTCTGTTGAATATCAACGAAATGGGGTGAAAGATTATTGCACAATTGCAAGATTTATTCCACAGCCGTTATTCTCATAACTTGCGTAAAACTGCTTCTATTGCGACAAAACTTTAGTATGTTATTCTTGAGGTGTAGTGAACCGGTTCTGTTGAATATCATCGAAATGGGGTCAAAGGTCAGGACACAGAAGCGAGATTTTTTCCACCGCCATTATCCTCATAACTTGAGTAATAATTTATGGTATGTTGGCAAGCGTATCATATTCAATGCATTGCATGATTTTACAATTATTTAATTAAGCTAAGGGTTCCTGTTTTGAAGCAGAAAATTGCTGACACGGCCAGGTGAATCTCTGACCACATTAAGGTGGTTCCACCTAAAATCTCCGCTTTATCTTCCCAAAGGTAAAATTGAAAAAAAGAAAATTCTTCGCAATCAATGTATTCCCAATGATGAAAATTATTATTGTTATGTTTTAGCAATTATTAAGTATCTCATGCTGTAACTTCCATGTTGTAACTTAATGTTAGTTTTATCGATGTGCAAATTTTCATCCTTGGGAATACATTAATTACAAAAAAATATGTAAAAATGCTTTACCATTGAAAACATTTTGCAGATATTTTAGGTGCAACCACCTTAAATAAAGCAGATAGTTTTTTTCTTTATTTCGAAATTGTTATTCATTTTAAGATCTTTCCTCCTCAACACTGTTTGTAGAATTGGGGTTTTTAAAAGTGAAAAATAAAAATTCCATCTCAATTTCCAATATGTGCGCTGAAAATCTAAATGCATTATGTAATGTCATGAAAATTAATCTGTATTATAATCCATTCGAAAGCCTATCATAGGCGATTAAGAATTTTTGCACCACAGCAGAAAAATAAATTCCGAAATATTTTTATAAATACCTTTTTTTATAACTACTAAACTGTATGGTATAACGTGGAATTTGTAGTGTGGTATATAAGATACTTAAATTCAACCAAACACATACATGTGATTGCAGACGCTTAAATACTGGAACGCATTTGTTGAACAAATGTATCTAACTTTCAGATTTTAACAAAAATGTTAAGTGTGCCCTTCCTGGTTTCCATAAATCTTTGCTACGCAAAAGGCTGCTTTCAGGAGTCAGAAACCCATTAGCAAGATATCCGTCTGCAGATAATATTTGCTTTCATCATTCTCGGAGAAGTCACAATACTTATAAATGTGGCTCAGTATCTCAGTCGTAAATTGCACCACTTGCTTTGTACAAATCAATTATTTGCTATGTGTTTTGTTGCACATTGCTGCAGTGTAATCTCTGTTATTTACTGGGAAATTCCAGACATATGTGTCCTTAATTCCACACCTGGATTTACACCATTAACCTTTGAATTTTGCTCTCAGTATTTAACTACTAAAAGTGGATTCCTTAAAGTACAGAACCTGATATAGAAATGTTTTGAATCACCAACCTAAAGTCACACACAGTACAATGACTACTAACAGAGCATGTCACAGTAACAATGACAGACAAGACAGCATGCAAAGATATAAAAGCAGATAACATCAAGAAATATGGAACTGGACAGAAAGTTTGGGTTATTTAATCTGTTTGTGATATATGCAATTGCAAACTGTTCATATCACAACTGTCATTAAATACAAAAAGGGAATAAACATCAAGCTTTACACAAATATTTCACTAAATCTTCACAACTGCCTCCTTGAAGCCGCATTTTCAGCCAATTTTAACTGCACAGTGTCATTAATACGTATAGTAATGAAATATAAATAAAATAAGTAAACGGCAAACACTGTATCATGCTAACAAATACTCAGTTGACGTGGACCAGGAACATCAAATAAAAGTCATCGCTCTTTCCACGTTTATAAGTGAGTCACGGAAAAATTATCATCGGCTGTCACCGGGAATTGAACTCAGAGTCTTCCAGTTACTCGCCAGAAATGCTTCCACTGCACCACAGCGGGCTCGAAATTCTCCAGCTTCACAAACGAAAAACTGCTAAACCACCTGACTTCTTTGGAGCCCCGCACAATGCTGGGGATTCACCACAGATGAACAGCAGCAAGTGAACAAATATCTCCTTCTAGTTTTCGTTGATGAAGTGATTAGTCCAAATTAAATGCTTCAGCAAATCATTTTAAGATACGTGGCATGATAAAACAATGGCTCCCCAAGGAGCATAAGATGTTTTGATTAATGCAAAACTCTCTAACAGAGAGAATGCTTGGGCGCAGTGGTCTGCAATAAAGAGCAACATCTGTCTATTGCCATCACCACCAACCAAATTAATCTGGTAGGGTGAGGCTATACCAGAATATCAGAAATGTTACTTGTTTTGAAGTACACGTTTAATTCCTTATATGGGTGCAGCTGGCAAACACTTGAAACAGGAATATAGAAAGCACCGATTGTGGAGAAATCCTATTTTCTAGGCTTATTATAATTGCTTTGTTCCACGTGTAACGTCATATGACCTCACCAGATGTAGATACTTCTATGACATTATAATGGACACCATCGCTATTAATTCTGAACTCCGATGAATGCTTTACTTAAAAATACCATCACGACTTGTGAATTTGTTTTTTAAACTGGCGAAATTATGGGTATGCATAAACCAATCGGGTCACGCAGGACTGTAACAACAGTAGTTTAAGTAGTAAGCCGTCGCTCAGATTACGGTCCAATGTTAACCAACTCTTTTATGGATTGGTTTCTACATCCCCATGATTTAGACAAATTTGAAAAAATGCACAATTCATGATGACTTTCTAGTAAATCGATGAAAAGTTGTTCTAGTTCCACGTTCACATGAGTGATTTTCCTTAATCACAGAAAATGTATGTCTGATGACGTCCAGCAACGTCACACCTTGATCCAAATATATGTATCAGGCGTTGTGATTTGTACTTCTGCTTATTGTTTGTGACCAATTTTCCTGCGAAAAATTCATACACGTGCATCCGCGTAACAAACCAAAAGTTTTCTCGAAAATAAATATTTCTATGACACTACGCTACAACATCGTCTTGAAGGATTAGTTTGTTCAGTGGAAAAAACAATGGCCAAATTTGGACCTCCCCTCAGATCACGTAAAACACTTTTTTCTACCAACACAAGGCTTGGGCTCATTCCACTTTACCAAAATTATGTGAAGTTCCATAAATATGGGTACGAGTTGATGATTAACTAAACCTTTTTTTTTTTTTTTTTTTTTTTTTGATTGGAGGTTGAACGACCTCCTTGAGCAACTCAATGGGCTATAAGCAGTCGCCCGTCCCTAATTTAGGGTCACTTTTTCCAGGGAAGGGAGAGAGCTAGTGCCGTAAGACAAACACAACATCCATGCCTCACCGGGATTCGAACCCGGACCCCTTCCGGACGAATGATCAGAAACCATCGCTTAGACCACTGCGCCACCGGGGCGGCAACAACCCTTTTACGTGGTTCCACCTAAAATCTCTGCCTTGTGTTTCGAATGGTACAATTTCTCTACGTATTTTCTCCGCAATTAATGTATTCCCATGGATGAAAATTTACGCAACGAAGAACTAAATTTAGGTTATAGCATGGGATACTTAATACTTGCTGAAACATAACCATAATTATATTAAAAGTCAATCATTTTTGTTTCAATAATGATCAGACCTGTTGATAGATGGCGCGACCTGTACATTGATGACGTCAATTGACAAACAAAAGTTGAATTGCTTAAGTATGGTTATGTTCTAACAAGCATTAAGTATCCCAGCTGTAACTTAAAGTTAGTTTTATCGATGTGTAAATTTTCATCTTTGGGAATAGACTAATTGCGAAGAAAATATGTACAGAAGTTTTACCATTGGAAACATAAGGCAGAGATTTTAGGTGGAACCACCTTAATAAACAAATGTTTCTTCAATTTACCTTAGGAACATCAAGACGATTACTCTGGAAGTTATGCTTCCAGAGTAATACAATTCAAAAACTTTTTCAACATTACATAGATATAATTCATTTTTAAGAAATAACTTAGAGAGTAAATGCAGCATAGTAGCACACATCTTAAAAACTTTCATTACAATAGAGAAATATAAATCCAAGCTCTTGCTTTCAGCATCGTATTTTAAACAAAGTTTCTTTAAGATTTACAGCACTTTAGATTTTTACTATTTTTGAACAAAATTTTATATATGTTTTTCCTTTTTAATCTATTTCAAAAACTTTGAGAGATACGAATTTAAATTTGAGGATATTCTTTCATCGCACGACTGAATATAATGAATGGCAAACACTTCTCGTTTTTACCAAATTTCCTTCGAATTCGACGTTAAGTTGCTTATTAATTATTTTCCTTTACAACCAAGAATCAGATCACTATGGTACTATTTCTTTGAAGAATTTGGGCTCAAATGCCTTCTCTTTGTATAACACACATGGCCGTGGTTTTCAAACTATGCGTCGCGGCTCCCATGGGCATCGTGGTATTCCGCAATGGGCGTTGCGGGGTTTGGTAGTCAAAGTTTACATCACGGTAATGAGAGGCGCGTCGAGTCATACCAGATGTCCTATTTCATATAAATAAAAACACTTTCGATGTTAATTTCGTCGAAGGCAATTCGTTTCAATTCTACTTTATGCTTTGTGATCTTTCTAGATTTCTGTCATACTGCATACATTTTTAAAAATCAGGATAAAACGTGAGGTTTCAGATCTATCATGCAGTTCTAAAGAGGTAAGGAGACGAAAATACAGGAATTATGACTACCGGTACTTGGGCTTCAGGTTTATGAATGCTGCTGGAATTTCTTTATTTCCTACTAATGTAGGAAATAACGAACTTCTGCAGTACTTCATTTTTTTAACGAACTGGCCATTGACAGCTTTCCAATAAAATAAAACGACATTTGGAGTCAGTTCCTGGTAGTTTGGTAAATAAATTAAATGAGTATTTTTCTCGCAAGGTAAAAGAAGTGACTGAGCAGGAAACAACTTTCTATAAATAAGCAACGATTCCTACAAAGTTTCTTCTTTCGTCTTACAGAGTGGCTTACCGTGTAGCAACGAGCAAGAAGACTCACACTTTTGCTGAAAACCTTATTTATTGTTTGCTATGGACATGGTGTCTATCATAGTTGTGTCTCCTTTCAAGTAACTACAAAATGTGGCTCTGTCAGATAACACTAACTCGTCGAATACTTGATATTGCTGACGATATCATTGAACCGTTGATTGAAAAACAGAAAAAAATGGCTTTGATATTCAGTTGGATGAAGCTATTGATAGCTTCCCATAATGATGCGCATCTAATTTGTTATATACGTTTCATAGATGAAAATAACAACTTTTACGAATATCTTTTTTTGTAAAACTCAAAAATCTAGAAAAAAACCAGCAGACCTGTTTGAATTATACACTTTTATGGAACCAAACTGTATTAACTAGGAGAAATGTGCAATTGTGTGTACAGAAAAAGGTCGTTCTATGGATGGTTGTTATGGCGGAATGCAAGCACTGATCCGTAAAGCAAGTCCATTAGGCTGTTTGGACACATTGCATTTTTCACAGGGAAGCTATTGCATGAAAAAGCAACAGCCCTGTCCTTAAAAGAGGTCCTTTAATCAGTGATTGAGGTGGTGAACTTCGTTAGCACTCGGCTAACTAAGTCCAAGTATTTTGAACAAATGTTCGATGATATCAGGGCTGAATACAATTCCCTATTTTATTATTGTAACTCTCGATAGTATCACGTGGGTATGTCTTGAAAATGATGTATGTACCCAGGAGTTAACTTTATTCTTATCTTGTTGAAGAAAAACAGTCAAGTTCCGAGAAGTTCCTGGATGTTGACTTTATTTTGTTTAGCCCCAATTTCAAAAAACTGTAAAGCAATTTTGTCAATTGCTTATATTAGAAAATTAAAAGCATACAAACATACAGTTTTAACCGACTTTTTAAGGACGAAAATCCGTACTAGCAGTATCAATGTATTACGTTGGTAATTCCAAATCATGCAGTTAAGATTGTAGTAACGCTCAGTCCCCTAATTAACTAACTAGTCTTCACAGCTTTCATCATTCTCTTTTTCTAACTTTTACCAAGCCTGTCTGCTCTTAATCATTTCACCCCGCTTTTAAAATCTTTAACTGACAGTTCTGTGTCTGGCGCTCGTTTGCCAAACCTGGCCATTGCGCCACTAAACTCAATTAACTAACTAACTAACTAACTAACTAACTAACTAACTAACTAACTAACTAACTAACGCTCAGTCTTGAGTTCTTTTTATTAATGCTCAGCAACAAAAAAAATAGTAGATTTTCATGTTTTGTTCAGAACGAAAAGAAATATATTACTAAATAAAAGAAAAGGAAAAAATGTGCCTCCAGGGTTTTGACAACACCAAACACACAACTTACGTCCGTCAATACAGAGTACCTTCTATGGAGCCCAAAAACGTATTGTTAGAATCTTTTTTGAACATATGGATCCGAAGTGTTTCGAAGGAAAAAAGAGAAAAGTATTTTGAGGACATGCGTTTAAACAATTTTAGAGTGTAAATTATCGGAGAATACATGTTAAACATTAAACATACATTTACCAACTTGTTTATCACATTTCTAATCGATTATCGTTGCCCTAAATTTATATAAAACACCAATGAGCAAAAACATTATGACCTCCAGCGTAATGTCTTCCACTTGCCCTCAAAATCCTTTTGCCCTGGGAGTCAAAGACGCAACGAGACTTCTCAAGGTGGCTTGTGATATCAGGTACTAAAATGTTACCAGCGGATCCTCTTAGTCTTGTAAGTTACACTGTTGAAACAACTCAGATCGAATTGGCTGTTCCAATATAAACAGATTTTCGATTGGATTAAGCAATTTAGGGCCCATATCTTGGAGTTTTGACAATGTTCCGTGAAACATTCTGGGCAGTGCAGATGGTGCATTATACTGCTGAAAGAAAGCACTTCTGCACGGAGTACCGTGATTATGCATTGATGCCACAGGCCGGCAATGAAGTTTAGGTAGGTGGTAGACGTCATAATTTCTTGCCTGGCACATATCCGCGAGGAGGGTGCAAAGGGTTCGGACCGTCCCAAAAAGTTTATATCCATTAGGAGATTTCAAATTCGTGCAGAAATAATCCAAAGTAATCGAAGTAGTTGCCTTCAAAGCACGGTCTTAATAACAAGAGTCACTCACAATACAAATTTAAATTCGTTGGCTGAATTTAAAGATTTTATTGTATAAGAACTTTCGGGTTTCCCTTGAACCCATCATCAGATACAGAAGAAGGAATAAGTTTAAATAAAGTGATACGTGAACATAGTATAGATATCATATATGACAAAATGCCACGTGGAATCAAACTGTCAAACGACGTGGCATGTATCATGAAGTAAAGAAAATAAAAAAAATAGAATGCAGGTATATATAAAATACTGCATTTTAAAAATTAATGAAGGTTAGTTGGTATAAATTAATTTTGTTTTTTCTCATCAAGAGACACAACAAAGAACAATATAGCAGAAATCGAGATTAAGTGATTTCGTCCACAGTTTGCCTCGTATTCGGAACTGTAAATAGTTTCCAGATTGTAGGTACAGATACTGGAGCATTGTCATTGCAGCATAAATGTCTCTGAGTAGCAATTACAAGGCTCTCGGTCGACAGCAATGTAGAGACAGCACTAGGTGTTACGATGATGGAAGCATCATTCCAAATTGGATAAGGCAGGCCATCGCAAACGAGTCGAGACAATGCAGAATTTTTAAGTCCATTCTTTACGGCGTATTTATGTTCATTTAGTCTTGTTGCTAGTGTACGTTTTGTAGATCCTATATATGTACTATCGGGAGTGTCAGCATCAGTACTTTTTTAAGGGGATGCTGTAAACGCCAAATTTGTTTAGCTCGGTTACCTGGACTCGATCTTTTTTAATTTACTGGAAAATGTTTGTAGTACGTATTCCTAGTTCCAGGTGGAAGTTTCAGCAAATGGCTTTGAGAACAGGTGTTATGATTGAATAATAATCTATGAAACCTATATATATACAAGGTTGTTGGTCCCTCTGGAGAGCAGTTGAGTTTTCTTGGTGGAGCTTCTTAAGAGCTTGTTTTATGATAAAGGTGGGAAAGCAATTTTCCGGGTGATGTTGAATATTTTGTTATTTTCACATTTTACGTCTGCTGAAACTAGATCAATGCGTGATGGCTCTGCGTAGAAGGAAAGAGATTGAGGAGAGTTTATAGCTTTTTGGGTGAGCTGAAGAAGCCGGGATCAATGTAGGTACAGAAGTGGGTTTCCTGTATACAGAGTGTTACAAGGTGCAAGTAACAGCATCTCGTTCAAGCATAAAATCCAGGAATGGCAATTTACCTTCATTTTCCTGCTCAATGGAGAATTTTATGGTCGGGATTTGGGATGACAAGTGTTCAGCAAAAGTTCGTAAGTCAGCTGGTTCGTGATCCCAGAAGAGAAGTACATCATCAACATATCTTATGTAAAAGCACGGAGGTTGTTGATATTCTTGTAGCACTTTATTTTCTATGTGCTGTAGTACAATTTACGCTGGAATTGGAGATAGTGGGGATCCCATTGGGGCGCCCTCAGTTTGGCGATAAAAAATGTTGTCGAATTGAAAATATGATCTGTTTTGAACGGTTATACGTCAATTCGTCGACTGCGTCAATTCGTCGCGCGTCAATTCGTCGCGCGTCAATTCGTCGCGCGTCAATTCTTCGACTGCGACGATTCGTCGAGCGTCAATTCGTCGACCGCGACGATTCGTTGAGCGACAATTCGTCGCGAACAAATTCGTCGACTTCGTCAATTCGTCGCGTTTACAGATTTTGGTTACATACAAAACGACTGCAGGAAAACGTACGACTTCTAACGTCTTCCTCCCTGATCAAATTTATAAAGTTTGGACACTAGACAGGATATGAATATTACGCTTTTTTTGGCACTAAAATATTAGACAGTAGACGGTTTTTGGAACGGGTCAGGGCCCGGTTAGTCAGAGCCCCCATACACAAAATATTCGTAAAATCTACAGTTTTCAATTCAGAACCACCAAATCACGTATCCTGTCTCATGGTGCTCTAACTTAGACGGTTGTCGGTTTTTGGAACGGGTCAAGGCCCAAGGAGTCAGAGCCCACCCAAACCCCACCCCCACCACCACATACATACAAAATTTTCGTGAAATCTAGTTTTCATTTCAGAACCATCAAATTTGGTAGCATGAATCTCTAACTTAGACGCTAGACGGTTTTTGGAAGGGGTTGGAACCTAGGAGGTCGGAGCCTGGGGGTCGGAGCCTCCCCTCATAAACAATTTCGTAAAATCTACAGTTTTTATCTTAGAACCACCAAATTTGGCATACTATCTCATGGGACTATAACTTAGACAGTAGACCGATTTTGGAACGGGTCAAGGACCGGGGGTCGGAGCACCACACATACAAAATTTTCTTAAAAACTACAGTTTTCAATTCAGAATCACCAAGTCTGGTATACTATCTCATGGTACTCTAACTTAGACGCTAGACGATTTTTTGAAGGGGTTGCAGCCCGGGGGGTAAGCCCCCTCATAAAAAATGCGCAAAATCTACAGTTTTCAATTTAGAACCACCAAATTTGGTATACTATCTCATGGTACTCTAACTTAGACGGCAGAACGTTTTTGGAACGGGTCAAGACCCGGGTGGTCAGAGCCCCCCACATACAAAATTTTCTTAAAAGCTACAGTTTTCAATTCAGAACCACCAAATATGGTATACTATCCCATGGTACTCTAACTTAGACGCTAGACGATTTTTTGAAGGGGTTGCAGCCCGGGGGGTAAGGGCCTCCCTCATAAAAAATTTGCAAAATCTACAGTTTTCAATTTAGAACCACCAAATTTGGTATACTGTGTCATTAAACTCTAACTTAGACGGCAGAACGTTTTTGGAACGGGTCAAGGCCTGGGGGTTTAGAGCCCCCACATACAAAATTTTCTTAAAAACTACAGTTTTCAATTCAGAACCACCAAATCTGGTATATTATCTCATGGTACTCTAACTTAGACGCTAGACGGTTTTTTGGAAGGGGTTGGAGCCCGGAGGGTAAGAGCCCCCTCCTCATAAAAATGCCGTAAAAACTACAGTTTTCAATTCAGAACCACCAAGTTTGGTATCATGAAACTCTAACTTAGATGCTAGACGGTTTTTGAAAGGGGTTGGAACCGAACGGTGAGAGCCCCCCTCACAAAAATTTCGTAAAATCTACAGTTTTCAATTTAGAACAACCAAATTTGGTATCCTACTCATCATTATCTAACTTAGACAGTAGACGGTTTTTGGAAGGGGTCGGGGCCCGGGTCAAGGGAGACCCTTACAAAATTTTCGTAAAAGTTCCGTTTTTTACTCTTAAGAATACCCTATCTACGTTTTAAAGTGCTTTTTGGCCATTTGAGGGCCTTGCACCATAAACCATCAGCGAACCAACCAACTAACCAACCTACGGTCTAAGTTAGGGACTGTCGATAACAATAAAGTGCAAAAATATGCGTTTAATGGTGTATTAAAAACACAAATCAACATAGTTTAGGTTTCACTACCAACGAGCGGCGTATCAGAAAGAAACATAATGTAATGTAAATAGAGTGTTCCAGATATTCAAAATTCAAAGCGGTAAGAAAAAGATGATTAATGCCAATATGAAGTCGTACGCATGCGACATCACATAGATACATTGCATTTCTGTGTCGCGGGATTCACAGAAGCACACGCCAGATGTACAGCAGTTCTATAGATGTCTCCTAGAAGGTAAGTATTTCCATACCTTTTTCTTTTTTTTTTGTTTTCGCAAAATTAAATTAACTAAATCAAAAAATTTAAAATAAGTTTACTGGAAAATTGCAGGAATATCTTTTTCATTCACTAACTTTCACCCGCTGAACTTGGTGATTCCACAAATGGTAATATGTACTTGGCAAATAACTGGTATCCCTGCTAGTACAAATTATATTAATGATTTATATGCGTCCAGTTCAATCTAGTATGTCCATAAAAGCGTTTGGGGCCGTATGAAAAATACATTGCAACGTGTGCCGCTACGGCGGCGGAGTGATCTAGGCGCTGGCTTCTGACCACTTGTCGAGAAGGATCCTGGTTCAAATCCCGGTGAGTCATGGACGTTGTGATTGACTTCTGGCGCTGGCTGTCCCCTTTCCCTGGAACCAGTGGCCCGAAATTGGGAACGTCCGACTGCTTATAGTCTAGTGAATTGATCACGGTGGTCGTTAAACCCCAACAAAAAAAAAGTTTGCGACGTGTCAATTGCTATTTGTTATGGACCGTACAAAAAGTATGTTTTTGACATCAACGTGTCCATTTCCAAGTAGGCTGGCCATAAAATGTAAGGGGACCGTACAAAATTGCACTTTTTGTTTTCACCTTTGTCAGCGCTTCGGTATATGGTTGAAGTATACGTATATATAGTTGGGCCATTTCAGCACGTAGTTTAGTTTATATAGAAAATCAAGATAATGTTACATTTTTACTCAGCTACAACACATTAATCCCAAAGGCTATTTGTTGAAATCTATAATCCGCCGTGCTCATATTCACAACGTTAACATAACATGTGAAGTTATTAAAGTTGAAGTTTTACCCTGTCACAAAGCTTTAGTTACAAGACCTTAGGCGAAACCTTTTTTAGGAATTTTTAGTCCAACGTATTCATAAGGTTTCGATAACATGCCAAGGTTATGGTACTGCGTTTTGACTGAGGCACAAAAATTAATAAACAGGCCTTAAGCCTTTTTATCAGTTTTCAATCAACCGTGCTCATATACATAAAATTTTCAGAGAAAGTCAAGTTTATTGAGTTGCGCATTCATGCGAGTACAAAACGGCAAACAGTCATTAACTTTCACCCGCTGAACTTGGTGATTCCTCAATTCATCCATTAACAAGTATTTTAAGTGATTGTATGCTATGGTCATATTGATAATGTTTGATGACAAGTCAGGTTAATGATGTTGCACTTATTAAAGACTTAAAAATGTGTGGAGGCAAGGAATTATTATTTGAAGTCTAAGTAAAAGCTCATTTTTAACTTGACTTGTCATGATATCCTTATGAATATGGCATTTATTTTATTTTGTACATTTTACAAAGCGTATGCATTTTTTTTGGCATTTGTTTTATTTTTTGTGTTGTACTTGTTTCATAGCGTTTCGCATTTTTGTAGTGCTTGTGACTTGTGATTGCATTTTGAATTTTTATTTTTTTCACATTTTGGATTACTTTTTGACATTTTATGTTTTTGACATGCTATTTTGACAATTTTGTCTTTTTTAATTTTGTGTTGTGATTTACATTCTTGCCTCTTCGGCGGAATTACATTCTTGAAAAATTCAAATGCAAGTTAGTAAAAGGTATAATTCAATTAGTGAGAAATACCAGCACATTTTAGTAAAGGGTAGAATTATATGAAATTCCTCTTAAAAAGTCCAGCATGTTAACATTGTCTCTGTGCGCCAAAGAAGTTCGAATTCCTTTTTATCTTGCCAGCGTTTCTCTTCTGGGTGGATTTGTTGGAATCTGTGCAATCACTCTTTCGATTTTTTAGCCATAGTTGTTCTCTGCTCTTTCGCAATTTCTCTGATTATTTTGTACAGTCACAGTTTTTTCTCTACCAGAATTGTATTTCAGCGTCTGTCCAATCTTTCAATTTTTTTTTCTTTTGTGTTCTGGGAAAGCCAAATAAATAGTTTTCACTTACTGACCAAATTGTTGGCGGGAACAGCGGAGGGCTTCTGCTCGGATTGTTTCTTCAGCTTCCACGAAATTTTCCAAGAACATAATTTTCCTCAAACCACTGAACTACAGAATCTGCATATTCTAGTAAAATTAATTTCACTTCTTCAAAAGCAGCTGGAATTTCATCATAAGAAAAAATGCAAGTGCTTGCAAATGTCTGACTTTGAAAGCAAAGTCACTGTTTTCCCTATATTCTAAGGCTATGCCACAGGATGGATATTCCTCAGCACATTTTTTTCGAGATAGAACCAACAACATCTGTGTGTGCTGCTTCCAAATTCCTTTTTAGCAGCATTATGACGGTAGCTATTTCAAAATCTATTATTATGCGTATATTGTGGTGCAAGCTGAATATCATGGTCTGATGCATAGTCTTGTAAATCCTGCAAAAATACTGTATAATAGTATTATATTCCTTATACTTGCTGGAAAGTAACCCATAAACTAGTGGGAATAGTCTGTGCATCTCTGGATTCGTTTCAACCATAGCATGAATGGTACATAATTGCCTAAAAATTGTTGGACAAGTTTCAAATATCCCATCCATAATCCAGAGGGGTGCTTCTTTAAGCTTTCGTAAATTATTCTCTGTTAAAAATGAGGAAATAATTCTTTGAACTCCAAATGCGCTATCTCTGCAAAGAAATTTTGCATCATCTCCTCCTGTAAATTTATTGGGGCATCGATCCGTTCTGAAGTTTTAGGCTTCGCAGGCATGTCTTCTCTTCGTATTTGTTTTACAACTTGCCTTAGTGCATCCATATTAGGCATGTAAGCTGCATTTACTGTAACCATTGACGTTGTCACGGTTTGAATAATTTGTGCAGGGGCTTCGTCCGTATTTCTCGCTCGTTCTTTACTTTGCGCTCTTGCAACAGCAACATCACTTTTCTCCAGTCTTGGAGCATGATTATGTGGTTTCTCATTGCGCATCCTGTGTTAATCTCCAATAAGAATAGTACCAGAAAAGCCAGTACAATTTCCATAATTTCTTTCAATACAGTGCCAATACTGTAAATCACCTTGCACTCTGTTATGGCAAAATAAAAACCCTTTCCATTTCAGCAAATCATTTCCTTTTTGTGAGTTAACTATTTATGTTGCATTTTTCATCTGCATAGTGACTTCGGAAAACAATGCACTTTCTCTTTTCAAAATATTTAGAATGACATATTTCCACTATTATCCCTTGACAACGCAAAACAAAGGTTTCAACAAGCACGTTCCCTGTTCGCCAGTCAACTACGAACTGAGTGAGCAACCATTCAATGAAACACTCAGAATACAGACAATCACGTGAAGCTTGTTCCTCCAGTTAGGGTTTAAGCGAAGTTCAAGATTTTCGTACCTGCGGTCACAAGAAGTGGTTAAGTTTAAGGATCGGCACCTTATCTTTTGTTTTTAAAAAACGTAGAGGTACATGTATTTAACAGCAGGGACGCTCCAGGCGGGGATCAACAGATGTGAAGAACCCGGGAGCCAGGTTCCGTAGGCCGCAGTAAGCGCGGACTGGGCAGCTGTACTCTGGGCCGGTAGGCGTCATGCTAATTCTCAAAAATGAATTCAAATTTTTTCTGTGCTGCACCATGCGTGTGAAAGAAAATTGTTATACTGAAAAGACAATTTGTTTACCCCGTAACGTATTAAACAAAACCTACGTCCCTATGTGCCAAATGGTCTGTAAGCCAAACACAGTTTTTCATGCAACACCTTCTCCCGACTTTCTAAGTTCAGATCTGTCTCGTTCGACTTATTTCCTGTACCTCCCCTCTCTTTCGCTAATTGCAGTTAATTGCCGTTAATTGCCGTGAAATTGGTGTTTTACGTTGGAGTGTATTGCCCGTGTACTGAAGACTACACTGAAAGCGATGAACCCCAGGGGAAAAGTATTCCATCAAAAGCAACAGAAATCCAATGCCAGAGCAAAACTTTGTTCGTTGGCATTACATCCAAACAATTTAGACGAAATAGGAAGTGTTTTTTTCTACTACGACACCAGAAGAATGTCGCGAATGCTCAGGCAATTACGATACAGATGTGTCCTTAAGACTTCTATTTCAAGACGTCCAAAGGCCGGCACTAGGGGATGGGGAGGGATACAGTGCGGATGATCTTTTTTGTTGCGGTTAGAAATTCCTAAGCTCATTCTTCCTTAAAACTTTGACTGCTTACCAGTAAGTACTGTCTCATGCCTCAACCATTGCACGGATTTGTTGTTTTTGTTTTCATTTTTTGAGTTAACAGCGGGAAAATATCTGAACTGCGTTGTTTCAGTTGTAAATATTTTGTTTTACTTCAGCAACAGGGCTTCACGTATAATTGCAAAATACTTCGATAGAATAAACATACCTTACATAAAGAGTTTGCATGAGAAAAATAGATTGATAATGAGGAAAATATTCTAAAACCAAAAAAGAAATTGCGGAGCCGAAAAAGCTAGGTAGAGGAAACAAAAGGCTCTAAGAAAAAGGTAATATTTAGAGAAACCTGTAGTCGCTTAATGAGTAAGTGGTATAAATCAATACACAATCATGTGCTGTATTTGTAAAAAAAAATATAAGCAAGTAGGCACAGTTTCCCCTTTTCATCCTGTCGACATTACAGCCACCACAGAAAAGAAAATAACAAAAACATAACAAAAACACCCATACAAAGTAAAAATGCCCAAAACATAAAAACAAGTAACCACACAACATAAAATACCCAAAATATGGTAAGAAATTCTGTTAAAAGCCCAATGAAAGTAAACGATTGGAGAAATATATGTTTTTAAAACTTAATACGAGTGTCAAAACTGAAATAAAAAGAAAGAAAAAAGAAATATTCCAAATTTCATTGTTACTTTAGATATTTTGACCTGTTGACATTTCGTAATTTGCACTTGCACTCGGTCAAAAAATATTACTTACAAGGACTCTTTAGTAACTTTTAATCGCTGTGGTCATATTTATAATGTTTGCATAACAAATCAAGTTAATAATGTTGCGCTTTCACTTAGGCACCAAATACTAATTATTGGACGCTAGGCCTAGGCCTTTTAAATAATTTTTTAATGCGTAACACTCTTAAATTGATTTGTCATGCAAACCTCGTATGATCACAGCATTATCAAAATTACTATAAATGCATATGCCTAGGTCTCGGGCGCATCTATTAATGCTTTGTTCTCGAGTAACATTTAAACAGAATTCATTTTTATTTTTTCCATGAAAAATACATAAATATTAGCTCGGAGGACTGAAACTATCAAAAATCCCTAGGCCTAGGATCTGCTTAATAGTTCCAACCTCAGAAAAGCGCATTGCTAAATTCTTGGACTTCTATGCAAACCTTATGAAAATTAGCACGGCAGACTGAAAATTGCTAAACAGGCCCAGTCCTAGGGCTTTCTAGTTATTTTTGTGTACCTGACTATAAGTGTAACATTATCTTTAGTTTTTACAAGCAATGGTACCCGGTATTTCCCGGGGAAATATTACTATTTGTAAAATCACCAAGTTCAGAGGGTGAAAGTTAATGAAAAAGGTATTTCCGTAAATTTCCAGTAAACTTATTTTAAATTTTTTGATTTAGTAAATTTAATTATATGAAGCAAAAAAACAATTTGCGTTATTTACATTACATTGTATTTCTGCCTGATAAGGCAACCGTTATTGGTGAAAGCTAACGTTTATTAATTTGTGTTTTTAATAAACCATTAACCGCGCATTTTTTCACTTTATTGTTATCTACGGCCTCTAACCTAGACCGTAGGTGGGGTAATGCAAGTGCTGTATTGGAATGCAGTACTTAAGAGTAAAAGTTGTAATTTTTACGAAAATTTTGAATGAGCCCCCTTCACACCGGGCACAGACCCTTTCTGTCTGCGGTCTAAGGTATAATACAATGAGGTAGAGTACCAAATTCGGTCGTTCTAAATTGGAAACTGCAGGTTTTACAAAAAATTGGTATAGGGGCTCTGACCTCCTGGGTCCAACCGTTTCCAAAAACCATCTACATTCCAAGTTAGAGTACCATGAGATAGTATACCAAATTTGGTGGTTCTAAATTGAAAACTGTAGATTTTACGAAAATTTTGTATGGGGGGGGGCTCTAACACCTTAGCCCCGACCCGTTCCGAAAATCGTCTACCGTCTAAGTTAGAGTACCATGATACAGTATACCAAATTTGATGGTTCTAAATTGATAACAGTATATTTCAAAAATTTCTTTATGGGGGGGGGCTCTAAACCCCGGGCACTGAACCTTTCCAAAAAACCATCTACCGTCTAAGTTAGATTACCATGAGATAGTATACGAAATTTAGTGGTTCTAAATTGAAAACGGTATGTTTTACAAATTTTTTTTACGGGGGGCTCTATCCCTCCAGGCCCCGACCAAATCCAAAATCTGTCTAAAGGCTAAGTTAGAGTGCCATGATATAGTATACCTATTTTGGTGGTTCTAAATTAAAAACTAGATTTTGCAGAAATACCGTATGAGGGGGATGGCTCTGAAACCCGTGCTCCGACCCTTTCCAAAAACCGTCCACAATGTAAGTTAGAATACCATGAGATAGTATTCCAAATTTGGTAGTTCCTAAATTGAAAACTGTAGATTTTACGAAAATTAAAAATTTGGTACGGGGGGAGGTGCTCCGACCCCCGAGCCCCGACCCGTTCCAAAAACCGTCTCCCGCTAAGTTAGAGTTTCATGACACAAAATTTGGTGGTTCTCAATTGAAAAATATAGATTTTAAGAAAATTTTGAATATGATGGGGGGGGGGGGGGCTCATCCGGGCCTTGACCCGTTCCAAAAACCTTGTACCGTCTAAGTTAGAGTACCATGAGATAGTATACCAAATTTGGTGGTTCTAAATTGAAAACTATAGATTTTACGAAAATTTCTGTGTGTGTGTGTGGGGGGGTGCTATCCCCTTTGCCCCGACCCGTTCTGAAAACCGTCTACCGTCTAAGTTAGAGTACCATGATATAGTATACCAAATTTGGTGATTCTAAACTGAAAACTCTAGTTTTTACGAAAAAAAATTATAGGGGGGCTCTGACCCCGTGCCCCACCCGTTCCAAAACCGTCTACCGTCCAAGTTAGAGTACCATGAGAGAGTATACCAAATTTGGTGGTTCTATATTGAAAACTAGATTTGACGAAAATTTTGTATGGGTGGCTCTAAACCCCCGAGGCCCCGACCCGTTCCAAAAACCGTCTACCGTCTAATATAGAGTACCCTGTCACCAAATTTGGTGGTTCTAAAGTGAAAACTATGGATTTTACGAAAACCTTGTATGTGGGGACTCTTACCCCCAGCGCCTTGACCTATTCCAAAAACCGTCTACCGTCTAAGTTAGAGTACCATGAGATAGTATACCACATTTGGTGGTTCTAAATTGAAAACTGTAGATTTCACGAATTTTTTTATGGGGGGGGGCTCTGAACCCCGGGGTGTCCCGACCCTTTACAAAAATCCGTCTACAGTCTAAGTTAGAACCCCATGAGATAGCATACCAAATTTGGTGGTTCAAAATTGAAAAAGGTATATTTTACGAAAATTTTGTACGAAGGGGGGGGCTCTAACCTCCAGGACCCCGACCTGTTCCAAAAACCGTCTACCGTCTAAGTTAGAGTGCCATGATATAGTATACCAAATTTGATGGTTCTAAATTGAAAACTGTAGAATCCGATGCATCCTGCAGGATGCATTTCTTGCATCTCTCCCCTACAGCTGATTCTCACGATTACTTAACCGCCTTGGAATCTCAACATCGCTCTGCTACATCTTTGCACGTCATCTTCGCCTCCCAGGATGGTTCACATCACTTCGAACCCACATCGAAGCTATGCACTTTCACTAAACAGTATTTCACCGCCAAGTACAGTGCAGTAACGCAGTCTTCCATTCTCATTAGCTTCTCCTCTTCTCTCCTCTCTTCCCTCAGGATCCCCTCTCACTTTATCACTACTTCTTTACTTTCCCCTTTCTCTCTTCCTGCGAACTTAGTGAGGGCGTTCCCGCTACTCTCCAATCCTTTCATGCTGCTCCTGGACTCTGACGGCCTTCCTCTGTCCTTTTATCGACAGCACTTCTACCAGTGCCTTCTGCCTTTTGCTGTCTGCGTGTTTCTCAAATCTTGTAAAGCTTTTTCCTCTCCTGCGTTACCGCCACGATCTTTCACTTTGGCACACATAATCCTCCTTCCTAAGAAGGGTGACCTCTCTTGGATCTGGGGAAACTGGCGCCCTATCTCCATCCTGAACACTGACTATAAGTTCTATACAAAACTCTTATCCCGTCGCCTTAATTCTGTTCTCTCTTTCGTTATTTCTCCCGACCAGACATAAGCGCTCTGCCTGGTCGGACTATTTCCACTAACGTTTCTCTTCTCCTTCATCTTCACTTCCTCGCTCGCTTTCTTTTGATGAACCTCTTGCACTTTCTCAATCTGGATCAAATGTCCGCTTTTGATAACGTGTCTCACTTTTATCTCTCTGCTGTCCTTTCACGATTTGGCTTTCCGGCTGCCTTTTCTTCCGCTCTCTTGGCCCTTTATCAGGGCGCCAGTTTCCACATGTTCGAGCGGCCACATTTCTAACCGCTCCAATTCCTGCTTTAAGCGAGGCATCCGGCGCAAGGATGTCCGCTCTCCAGGCCAGCTATTCGCTCTCCGCTTTTGAGGTTCTTTCCTGTTAGCAGCCCAAAGATCACTCCTGGATGTCCTACCGCCGACAGTGGCTAGTACTCGTCATCATCAGGATAATTTTCACCGCCTATGCTGATGATGTGACCTTTTGTGTCCGGGAGGAATCTCAATTTGATCGCCTGTATTCTGTATATCAACAGTATGTTGCAATATCTGATTAAAAGCTGCGCTGAATGCCACTAAAAGTACTGGCTTATGGTGCAGGGCATGGGCTGTCCGCACCGATGCTCCTTGGGGTGCGCAGTGGACAGCCACTACACAGAAGATCCTTGGTAAGCGTATGTCGGTTTGTCTCTTGGCTTCTGCATCTGCCACCTGGACTGCTCTTCTTCCCCGGATACAACGGGCTGCTGCCTACTGGAGTAAGGCCCGCCCTTTTCACATCGTTCCGTCAACGAGTTAAAGCCATTGTTCGTCGAGCAACTTATCTCCGCTATGTGAATACTCTTGAATGTCAGACGTTTGTTTCCTTGGCGTGTCACAAATGATGACCATCACTCGCCTCTCTCCAACTTCCGTCATCTGGTCTTCACATCACTGGGTTAAACCTGCCGCGCTTCATCTGCCAGCCTCATTAGGTGGCATCCAGCTTCCTGATCCAGCAGTCCTTTATAAAACACATCGCATTATTCATTTCATTCGTCTTGCCATTTCAAGCTGTTCCGTCCCTTACCGCCTACACTTGAATGTTCTTGCTTCCTTTCTCGTTGACCCATCTTTCACCTTCTTACTGTTTCTGAAGATGGATTCATACTCTTCTTCTTCCGTCCCACCTCCCTTCTACAATCCTGCGAGAGGCTTTCCTTGTCTCTCTTTCAAGTTCAGCTTCACTACTTCTTCCGTTCATCTCCTTCTCTCAACTCTTGATCTTCTAGATGAACCTCTCTTTCTTCTCTTCTCTTATTCACCCTCCTAACCTTCCTTACTTTTACTTTCCTCATTGGATCTGCTCTGGCGTGATAACTGTCCGTTCTCTCGTAACTTCTGATCTAACCTGGAGACCTCTTTCTTCCCTGTTTCTATCTCCAACCATTACTCTTGCTAACGAATATCTTCTCCTTTGCACAGCGCTTTGTAGCCTCTTTCCACTCCTCAACTTCACACCGATGGTCTCTTCTCAGTCCCCTCCGCCCCTCTTTCTCTACCCGTTCTTTCCTCTTTCCTCATTCGTAGCTCCCAGTTCCTAGTTACTTCTATCTCTTCCTCTTCTCTTTATTGGCTCCTTCTTTCCCCTCCCGCACTTCCACTTTCTGTTCATTCTGCTTCTCCTTCTCTTCTCCACGCCATCCTGGACAGCCTCTACCTTACTCCTTTCCTCCCCTCTTGAACTCCAATGTCCATTGGCAATTTCTTCACCTTCGTCTCCCCTTCCCATCAATTTCACTTCGCATGACCCTTCTCACCTCTCCACATTGTTCCTTTTGCCCTGAAGTCAGCGACGTCCAACATCAATACCTCTTCTGCCCCGTACTCCTGCCAGTCCTAAACACAGCATTTTCGTCTTGCTGATCGAATTTGTATATGATCGTTACCATTTCTTGCATGTGGCAGCTACTCCAAACCAAGCATCCACCTACTCACTTGCCTCTTGTGTGCCGTTACATTTTTCTTCTTGTGAAGTTCACTGTATATGCTTTCCATCTTGAACAACGCCTCCCTGCTCTTACTCCACCACCTCAGGAGGCAAGTGCTATCATTCGGAGACAACACCTAGCACGGTTAACCGCTCGTCTCGGAATGGAGCCGCCTCGTGCTGCCTCAACAAACACCGATAACGTTTTTCAATCCACCTGGGCCCAATCGGCTGGGTGGTTTTATATCCACAATTTGCAGCTACGTCTCGAAAGCATAGGTGGGATTTTTGTTGTCGCCCACATTCACTGTCACAACTCCTTGATTTTACATTATTAATTTTGGTGGTATGAGGCTCCTAGGTGGAGTCTCCTTTTTCACCCACATGATTTATTATTTTGTGATTATTCTGTTTTTATGTGCTATTGGAGATAGCTCTACATGTTTTCCCATGTTTTCTTCTTCGATTTTATTGTGTTTTTATGTTGTATACTTCCAATTTTTTCTTCTGCACAGTTTACTTTACACACACAATGTCCCCTACATTATATTTGAATATATTTTGAAATTTTATTGTCCCTGTGTATATAGTATTTAATGTAAGAAGATGCTCTTCTGAGTACTTTTAATGAATTCTCCCCCTTGTCACTGAATACTTCTGTACATATGATGCAAATTTTGAGTGTAGCACCACTGTTACATTTCTGTTTTATGAGAAGCTGCCCTTCTGGGTGTAATAACTTAGCAGCTTTCTTTTTTGTCACTGTATTGTTCTGTACATATGATATGACACTTATGAATTTGCATTACTGTTCGATTTCTGTTGTTTTTTTTGTAAAGTTATCCTGGGTCCGTTTAAGCGTATGTCTCTCTTGTCACTGCATAATTCTGTGCATATAATAAGTATTTGTGCTTAATTGTTTCTACCATTTCTGTCATATTTCTAAATACTGTTGCACTATTTAGTTTCCCTCTCACCCATGGTCTTTTATGTGAATTAGTACCTTGTGCATGTTCCAATCTTGAAAGTATGTTAGTAATACTTAAGTGGAATTTGTGAATAGTATAGCATCATGTCTTTTCATCTACAATACTGTAGTATACATTTTCATTTGCATCAGCTCGTGCTTTATTGTCTGCCTCTCCATCGCTATTGGGGGCGAAAATAATTTTATGTTTTTAACAGTATTTTGTTTTGCGTTTCACTGGAGGACTTTCCAGTTGTTGTATCTTACTGTATTTATTGAAAAGCACAAAATTCTGTATCATGTACATAGAAATGCTATTTTTATTTGAAGAATAGAGACAATTTTGAAATGTAGAATTCAGGAAAATTTTGTATGAGGAGGGAAATGGCTCTGACCCACCTGGCTCCAACCGCTTCCAAAAACTGATGAGTCTAAGTTAGAATTTCGTGAGATAGTATACTACATTTGGTGGTTCTAAATTGAAAACTCTAGTTTTTACGAAAACAATTTAAGGGGGGGGGGCTCTGAGCACGAGGCCCTGACCCGTTCCAAAAAACTGTCTGCCGTCTGAGTTAGAGTACCATGAGATAATATGCCAAATTTGGTCGTGCCAATTGAATACTAAATTTTACGGCAATTTTGTATGGAAGTGTTTAACTTCCTTCCTATCTCTAACCACTTTTAAAACTCGTCTACAGTCTAAGTTAGAATACCACGAGATAGTATACCAGATTTGGTGGTTTTGAATTGACAACCTGTAGATTTTGCGAAATTTTTTTATAATGGGGGCTCACGACCAACTATGAGACTCATCCCATTCCAAAAACCGCGTACCGTCTAATACTTTTAGTTCCAAAGAAAAACGTAATCTTCCTATCCTGTCTGCGTGTCTAAAACTTTATGTAGTTGATCAGGGAGGAAGACCGTTCAAAATCAACTCACGTTTTCCTTCATTCGTTCTGTGTGTAACCAAAATCTGCAAACCAGGCAGATTGACGTAGTCGACGAATTTGTCCGCGACGAATTGACGCTCGACGAATTGTCGTAGTCGACGAATTGACGCGCGACGAATTGACGTGACACCGTTTTGAACTTGTTTTCAGAGCTGTAATGATGGATTGGATCTTTTCTGGACCTAAATATTTTAGTTCAAGTAGTTTTGTCTGAATGATGTCATGTTGCTGATTTTAATGAGACAATTAGGGAACAAAGAAATGATATCGAGAGAAACCATAATAAAGGTTGAGTTATTTGCATTAAAGGATTTGATCTTGTTAATAGCTTGCACTGTGTATTTAACAGAGTAGAGTGAATTATTAACTAGTAGTTGAAGGAAAGTAGTTGGTGCCTTCTCTATAGGTCTGGTTGGTAATGCAAATCCATATACTAGCAGGCATGGCAATAGGTGTCGAGGTTTATGAGTCTTTAGTTCACCAAAAAGTTCCAAAGGAACTCATGCTCCTGGAGAATGATATAAACATTGTGAAATGATCGTTCTTGGAGGCTTGAGATTTTCTTTGGTATGGCCTTCTGGTGGTAGCATTAATGGGGTTCGAACTGGAAGTGACGTGCGGGATAGTATCAATTGCCTCTATCATTTTCTTCCGATAGTCTATTTTGTTCAGAATAATAATTTGCGAGGTTCTATCACGACGGATATGATCGATATATTTTCTACGATCTTCGCATCATTCCAAAAGTTGTTTTTTCTCTTCTGGCAAGACGAGTCAAATCCATGTTATGTCTTTGGAACATGAAATTTCTAAATCAGGTCGATTATCCGATGTAATTATATTCGTATTGATTTATTAACAGTAGATGAGAAGTGAGTGGCTTCTTACTACTTGAGATGACTTTTTTCAACCTATTAATTCTATAGTTCGGGAAAGGCAAATTTTAGGCCTTAATTTAGTGTTGATATTTGGACTTGGTTCCCAAAAGATAATCACTGAAATTGAGTGAAGTTAGTTGAAGGTTGTGATTGATTCTGGTTAGGCCTACGTGTACTGGCTGAGGTACGGTTCCTCTTAACAACCTCCTGGTCCACCAGGATGCATGAGGATTTTTAGATGTGCCTTTTTTGGGCTTGCTTAGCACTTCAAATTCAATGTACAGCCATCAAGTTCCGTGAGGTATTTATTAAAGTGAATAGCATGGCTAACACCAATAAGTCGCAGGTATGAATCACTTAGGATCTTCTTTGTAGTGAGTCCAGTTGACATCTTTCGGCTCTGATTTCAGCGATGAGTCTTTTATTTTTCGGCGTATTTTAGCGCCAGAGCGTCCTTCCATGAACGAGGTTTCGTCCTTAGTCTTAGGAATTTCGGTATGATGTGCGAACCTCTACAATTGATTAGAAAACACATACGCGTTTCCTCCACGGCGAGTCTTATTCGGAAGCGTTTTGAAAGCGTTGGAGCAATTATATCAATCCTTCTTCATTTTGTGAGGGAGTGGTGCAAAGGCTATATTGTGATAACTAGGATGGTATTAGGAGAAATTAAAATTCGTGCAGAAATAGTCCAAAGTAATCGAGGTAGTAGCCTTTTAAAACACCAGTCTTAATAACAAGAGTCATTCACCATGCAAATTTAAATTCGTTGAAAGCTGAATTTAAAAAGTTTACTGTATAAGAACTTTTAGGTTTCCCTAAAACCCATCATCAGATACAGAAGAAGGAATAGGTTTAAATATAGTGATACGTTATTACATAATATAGATATCATGTACTTATGACATAATGCCATTGGCATCAAATTGTCAAACGAAGTGGCATGTATCAATAAATAAAGAAAATAAAGAGTATAGAACACAGGTATACATTACCAATCACTGCATTGTAAAAATAAATGAAGATTATTAGGTATAAATTAATTATGTTGTTCTCATCAGGAGACACAACAAAGAACAATATAACAGAAATCCAGATCAAGTGATTTCGTCCTCAGTTTGCCTCGTATTCAACGGAACTGTAAATAGGTTCCAGATTGTAGGTACAGATACTGGAACGTTGTCATTACAGCATAAATGTCTCTGAGTGGCAAATTGCAAGACTCTCTGTGAACACCAATGAAGAGACAGCACTAGGTGTTACGATGATAGAAGCATCATTTAAATTGGATAGTGCAGGCCATCGCACACGAGTCTGAGACAATGCAGAATTTTTAAGTCCATTCTTCTAACTAACGTATTTATGTTCATTCAGTCTTTGTTGCTAGTGTACGTTTTTTAGATGCTATATATTTACTATCGGGAGTGTCAGCATCAGTACTTTTGAAGGGGATGCTATGAAACATGAAATTCATTTAGCTCTGTTACTTACTGTTCTCGATCTTTTTTAATTAACTGGAAAACGTTTGTAGTACGTATTCCGAATTCCAGGTGAAAGTTTCTGCAAATGGCTTTGAGAACAGGTGCTATGGTTGAATAATAATCTATGGAACCTATATATATACGAGATTGTTTGGTCCCTCTAGAGAGCAGTTGAGTTTCCTTGGTGGAGCGTCTTAAGAGCTTTTTTTATGAGTAAGGTGGGAAAGCCATGGTTGAGGGTGATGTTGAATATTTTGTTAATTTCACATTTTACGTCTGATGAAACTAGATGAATGCGTAATGGCTCACGCGTAGAAGGAAAGAGATTGAGGAGAGTTTATAGCTTTTTGGGTGTGCTGAAGAAGCCGGGATCAATGTAGGTACAGAAGTGGGTTTCCTGTATACAGAGTGTTGCAATGTGCAAGTAACTGGATCTCGTTAAAGCATAAAATCCAGGAATGGCAATTTACCTTTATTTTCCTGCTCAACGGAGAAATTCTTATTGTCGGGATTTGGGATGATAAGTGTTCAGCCGAAGTCCGTAGGTCAGCTGGTTCGTGATCCCAGAAGAGTAGAAGATCATCAACATATCTTATGTAAAAGCACGGAGGTTGTTGATATTCTTGCTTAACACTTTATTTTCCTATGTGCTGTAGTAGAATATCCGCTAGAATTGGAAATAGTGGTTTACCCGTGCAGGGCGCCCTCAGTTTGGCGATAAATAATGTTGTCGAATTGAAAATATGATCTGACGAACTAGTTTTAAGGCTATAATGTAGAGTCAGGTAATACGTAACATCACCAGCTTCTCCTTGACAATTGTCAACCCCGCCTTCTCGTGGTGCGTGTCTTCCCACTAAGAATCCCCGGAGGACCGGACTAGGTTGCCATCTGATGCTGAGCATAGCTACGTATAATAGACGCTCCCTATCTTCTGATTCAAGGCTTCTTGAATTGGAAAAGGACCTACAAAGGATCAAGCGGGACATCGTCGGGCTAGATGAGGTAAGGAGAAAGAGAGAAGATCTCATTGAACTGAAAAGTAGACATCTTTCTACTATCGTGGGACAGATACTAGCAGAACCTAGTGGTGTTAGATTTATAATAAACTAGAAACTAAAAAGATAAAGTTGTAGAAGTTGAAAGTTCCTCTTTTAAGCTGCACGACTCGTTATCTAACTATCGAGAAGATACCAGGCACAGATTATTCAAACGTATGCACTTACCACAAGTCATCCTGAAGAATAAATTGAAGAATTTTAGGAGAAAATGCGTGATGTAAATAATAAAAGTAAGCAGCACTTGAAGATAATTATGGGAGATTTCAATGCAAAAATAGGGCAACGGCAACAGAATGAAACTTCAGTAGGTAAATTCGGTCGCGGCGGCAGAAACCAGCGTGGAAATACTCTCGTTTAGTTTGCAGAGGCAGAAGGGTTTTTCATCATGAATTCCTTTTCCAAGAAAAAGCCGGCGCAAGAAATGGGCATCGAGACATCCAAATGGGACGACAAGTGATATTGATTTTATTATGTCTAACAAAAACTTCGTCCATAGAAGACTACAGTGTACTAAACAAGTTCAGCATAGGTAGTGACCATAGATTGGTGAGATGCAAGATGCAACTTAACACTAATCTCGAACGTGGCAAGCTCATAAGACAGACAAAATGTGATGACATAACCAACCTTGAAAAACACCAAAATGCCTTCAAGTTGGAACTGCCAGAACAGATTCTCTGCGTTAGAAATCTAACATCCGGAAGAAGTGGATATTTTTGAAGTTAACAGTAAAGTAACCAAAGCTCTTGTGGAAACAACAACAAAGTGTAGCTGGATCTAAGAACAAGTTGCATGTGAACAAATTATCAGGGAAAAACCAAAATGTTGATGCAAAAAAGAAGAAAGATGAGGACAACTAAAAAAAGATGTGACTTCCAAAGTGGAATACATGGAAACTGGCAAGACAGTACAAAAAAAGAGTTTCACGGAAGACATGAGAGAATTCAACTGTGAACTAGTAGAGGAAAGCAATTACATGAAACCAAAGCCTAAAGACAACAAAAAGGCATCTCAGTAAGGGAAGAAAACAGATTATGGCACTGGGAAAAGAAGATGGTTATGTAACAAGAAGTAGAGAGGCAGAAATTTTAACAAGAGTGAAAGATTTCCACTCCAAGTTATATAAAAGGGATGATGCATGTGCTCCCAGAGACATCATGGAAGGTACCAGTTTCCAGATTTCTTCCAAGTCCTTCCAGCAGAAGTTGCACATGCAATCAAGAGCATGAAGCATAGCAAATCTCCAGGAGAAGATGGGTACTGTGAGACATCATGCAAGAAGTAAGTGGAGAAATCGAAACAGTACTAAACCAATTTTACACTCGATGCCTTAAATGAAGGGAAGATTCCTGAGGATTGGAACAACGCTATAATGATCCTGCTACATAAAAAACGCGTGACATTGAGGATCTCAGGAACTACAGACCTATCAGCCCTCTATCAGTGGTTCATAAAATCTTCACTGAAGTTCTTTCACACCGTTTGAAGGTTACACTGGACATGGCTCAACCAAGGGGGAACAAGGTGGATTCAGAATTAGCTACAGCACAATGAATCATATCCACGTACTGAAGAGAATTACTTAAAAGAGAGAAGGAATATGAACTTCCATTGTGCATGAAAGCTTTTATCGATTATGAAAAAGCCTTTGATTCGGTGAAACCATCAGCAGTTACAATGGCTCTGAAATCCTGCAGTATTGAAGATGCATACATTAC